>OY728140.1:2080714478-2081322478 GCA_963277665.1 Viscum album
CCATATTACACTGGATGGTTTATGACTATGATTATTGATTGGGGTAATTATTAACATTTCATATGTTAGATATTCAATAAGAATGTTTGTGTTAATTGTATTTCACCCCTTTCATTGAGGGATTCATTGGAATTTTTAAGTGATTGGTGGGTCCTAGAATTACAAATCCCCTCAATGCATCAGTAGGCCTTATTAGACAAATTATCTTGGGTATTTAGATGAGGCACTTACCATTTAAGTTGGATGTCTTGGAATGAGGACTTGAAAGTAATAATTCTTAGTATGAGGAATTGATGGTATTTTTTATGTTTTTAGTCATTATTCATTCCATCATTAGGAATTATGTTATTAATATTCAATGTGATTATTTAATTATTTAGAATATCAATGATTAATATTTCAAGATCATGTGATTATTTGTATGGAATTATTTTATCATCATTTATTCCTATCATATTATGGTCAACTTATTGATTAAATATAATGTGTTTTAGTTATTTAACTTTCTATATTGATTATGCCTTATTTATTTATAGCTTCCACTATAATCTCACTCTTATTAGAAATCTAATCTCGCCCCTTTCTTATGTAGTATTTTCCTCACGATACTAAAAAGTGTTTTTTGATTTATATATAGAGATGTTATTTAAGGAATAATGGTATTCTCAAAGAAAATACTTTTTTATTTTATGATTTAAATTATAATAATAATTTCAAGTATGTATCTAGATTACTAAGACTAATAAACTATTAATTACATAGATATTTGATTCCATGTATCATATCAAAATTTAATAAAGTAGAAAATGTTTCTGGGCGACTTGGGTTAGGGTCTCTATAGTGTGGATCATGAAATTAATGTTCCCTATACTAATGTTTGTGCCATATTTATGTTATGCTCTCATGGTTCATGTTTATGTGATAATTTTTCCATAGTAATTTGATTCCTGAATTTTTCCTTATGTAATGATTTGGGATAAATTATTTTATGGGTATAAATTTCTTTCGCATCCTGATTATACCTATATAATCACTAATGATATTATATTTTTATTGTTTATTTTTTCCCTTACTGAGAATCTAATCTCACCCTTTATTTTGTTTCTATTTCACTAGTATTTGAATATTAGCATAACTTATGAGAATCTTATAAGGTTTTCTAGTATGGATTTATTATAGGGAAATATTCTATTGTTTTATAAAATATATTACGTATAAAACTGATCATCAAATATACTAAAAAAAGTTCATCAAGTTGTGTGATAAAATTTTGAGATGTAATAATAATGTTAAGTTTATGTAGGTTCATCGTGTATCACATCACTTGGTATCATAATTAATTTTTAAATGCATGTGTTTCTATAACCTCTCCTATGAGTTTGGATATGGGGATCCTCACATTTTAGTACCAATAATGGGATGAACATTGAGTCTTTTAAAAAAATATAAATATAACTCCTAGTGAATTATTTTATCTCTTACTGAAAATAAAGTTCCCAATATTTATTATTAAATGCATCATTAACATATTTGGGCTCTATAAATGACATCAAGTATTTCTGATAAACCTAATTTAATAATTTCCTTTAGTTAGAGTACTAGCCAAAAAAACCCAAATAACATTTTCAAGGGGTGGTCTTCAGAATTAACTCATGCCTTTAGAAATATACTTGTGGTTGATTATTATTTAACTATAATATCATTAAGATGAAAGGGAGCACTGGTGGATGATTTTTTTATGTATTTTTCATAATTCTCAATTTTTGATTTATATTTATGTAAAATCTCATCAAATTTTACATCAATTTATTTTAATATGTTCTTGTCCCTCTTATTAAATATTTGATAGGATTTACTTAAAATAGAGTACCAAACAAAAATATATTCATATGTTTTAGGATTAAACATCCATATGTTATCTTTGATATAAATAATGTAAAATTTACGTTCAAACTCTTTAAAATATCTAACTTTGGGTTTTATACATTTTCAAAGTTCATAGAGGGTCTTGTTAATAAAGGTTCTTATAAGAATATAGTTTGGAGTATAACATGTGTTATTAACCACTTCCACCTAAAAATATTGAGAGATTTTAAATTCATTTAATATATTTCATGTAGTCACTTATTAAGTTTAGTTATAAATTTGAAATACATCATTTTGTTGCGAAGTTATATAAATTGAAAAATAATGATTATACCAACATAAAATACAAATTTAATCAAATAAATTAGTTTTAAACTATCCCCCATGATCACTCTAAATGGATGTGGTCTTATAAGGTTTTTTATCTATTCCTTTGTTGATTAATTTAATAAATTCTTTGAAAAAAACATTTATATATTCTATGAAATAATTCCATTTGAATATTTTATATTCATCAATAATGATAATAGCGTAAGATTCACCTTTTATCATTTCCAATAGGGTTCGATTAAATATATTGAGGTGAATTGACTCAATATCTTTTGAATTTTAAACTTCATTTTAAGATTTTAAGGAATATTTTTGTTTCTTATCATGTTGGAAAGGCTTGCATAAAATGTCATTTGGGAAATTTTATTTATGTAAATCACATGAAAGTTTCTTCTAGTTTAGTTTCATAAGTGTGAGTGTTCTATAATGACCAGGGAATATATTCCATCACAAAGATTTACTATATTTTTTACCCAATCATTTAAAATATTTTCTAGAAATGGATTTCAAATCAGGAACTTATAAATTTTTAAATGTAAAGAAAAAAAATGTATTCACTTATAATCAATCACTTTGTAGATGTAATTCCCAAAATAAAATCTAAAACCATTATCATATAATTGAGTAAGACATAGAAAATTATGAAATTATCTATAAATATATAAAATATATTTAATAATATTATATGTAATAAAACTCGTCGTACTTATACTGATGATATTTATCCTATATTTATCACTAAAAGTGATGGGATGGCCATCAATATTTTCTAAGTGGTCAAACTTGGAGTAGTCACCACACATATTCTATGAGCACCCACTATCCATATACCATTTAAATCCTTGGAATCTCCCTTTGAGATATTTTTCTTACAAAATAATTAAGATACTAATAATTATACTAACCAAATAATTTGGTTCCACTAATTTTATAAAAAATAGACTTTTGAGCACATATATTCATTGTATGGGTGTATCTCCGAAAATGTTAAGAAGATAACTGAACCCATTTTAATTCAAAAAATTAAAATTTTAAAAAAATTATTCATAGATTATAATCTCGGTTTTATGGAAATAATTATATATTTTATATTCAGATGTTCCTCTAATAAATTTCGTTTTTTTATGAACTATTTTGATTATTAAAATCAATTAAAAAGTGTTTCATCCCATGAAATTAAGATCCTAGGTTTTTAAAAACATTTTATTCACCTTGGATGAATTTTTTGAGAACCGATCTAATATATTTAATATTAGAATCCAAAATATCCATATTTGGTTGATATTTTAATTTAAAGGTAAATCCCTCATTTTTTAGAGTTTTGATCTCTCTCATTACTAACTTGAACATATTTATTTTTACGTTATGTGAATTTTGTGATGAATTTAAAAAATCCCCCCTCAATTTAATATGTACTATATTTATGGTATTTATAATTTAAATTCATTTAGGGGAAATAAATGTTTTATAAGTTACCAATTCACTTACCTAAATTTCATTAATAATACATATGGAATTTTCATCACTAGATTTTGTTCAAGAGTGGGAGTCTTTATTTCAATAAAAGTAGTGACGTCAAAAGATTTATTACTTTTCTTTTCTTTTCCATATTTTTCTTTAAAATTTTATAATCCATATTACTTTTCCCCTTATTGATTTATTTATATAATTTTACCTTATATTATACTAATTGATCCTTATTTTTGGATAATAAAATTTTTTTCATGAATTTAATCATCTTCATTGTTAAGTGGTAAATTTTTGTGTCGCACATAAAATAACCTTCCACAATTTATTTAAAGAAAAGGTTTTCCTCATCTTCACTTCTTTAATCATTATAAACTATTATAACCAATATCTTGGAAAGACTCATAGGATTTTCATTACAATTGTTTCTTTATAAATATCATTATTAATATATTTAATATTATTGAAATATTATAAAATCATGTGAACATTTCACTAATTTATTCATTTGAATTCATGTTAAAACATGAAATTTCTTATATATATATATATATATATATATATATATATGTTCTAGTGTCCTAAACTTTGTTTGTGCCTTTATGTGTGACTTCAAAAAGTTTCTAATTTTCATCAGTAAATTTTACATTTTAAAACAATATTAAATTAATATTTATATGAACCAAAATAAAGAGTATTCAATAACTATCTATTCAGAATAAAAGTGCTTATATCGTCAGGAGTACAGTCACCCAAAATTTCTTTAAAATATGTGAAACCATATATAATAATTTTTCATATGGGATATCCAATGCTTCTAAGAAATGTAGACATGTGAGTTTTTTAATATTTATATCATATTCCATCAAAAAATATAAATAACCATTGATTATCACTTGGGGGCACATAGGGTACTAAAGGATACAGTCATCCTTCATAATTATTTTTTGAAACCAATTATTAATTAGAAATAAATGGTAGTGCTAAGACCAATTATAAGTATGAGAGCACATACATGGGTTAATTTCCAATAAAAATAAAATCTAAAAATTAATTAAATTTAAAAATAAATTTATAATAAGAATAGAGAATTCATTATAAAAATAATAGGTGATAAATTTTTTTATAGAGGTTTTACTAGATCAATTATTATAAATCCTTACATCACATATGCTCAATATATTGGGTTTTTTGTTAATCATGTGCCTTTAGTGGTATAAAAACAAACTAAATATAAATAATTACACTTTATTTTTAGTAGTTATATCTTGAAACCAAATCTCTTAATTTAATGGTGGTGATCACATAGGAAATTATAAATGAAAGAGGTTAGATTGATTTGTAATATAATCCCTTTGATGATCACACTCTGGTCACACAATAATTTAAAAAAAAATACTGAAGAAAATATATAGATAATAAGAGGAATTTTAATATGAAAAATAAAGAATAAAATATCTAAAAAAATTTTGTCAATAATTATAACATGTTCCAACAATTTTTAGTACACTTCAGCACTGTTAGAAACTTAATAGATGTGTATTTGTATTTTTTTTCATTTTATTAAGATATTTTAAATATTCGATCCTAAATTGGGTTTGGAAACATGTATATAACCATTAGAGTTAAAAAAAATAAAGTTATTTTACTTTTATGGGAAACACTTCCTAATTTTAGTTGACTTCCACCAATTTATAGTTTGTGTAACTCAAGAATGTGAGTTCTCTTGGGCTCCATTAGGTTTTTAGTGCCACTGATCGATGTTTTAGTGGAGTAAGTATTCATTGAATATTCTTATATCCATATTTTTTTCTAATATCCTTTTTGTTATACCCCAAAAAATTAGTTTAAAAAAATACTATGCTTGCATCTTGTTTAACAGGAAGCACTGTGATTTAATAAAGTTGTGATATACTATAAAAATATTAATATTTGAATGTAATTATTATAACCTAGCCGTTAAATAGGAGGTATCAATATTAATAAATACATTATGAAAATATTTTTAATGGTTTTATATAATGTATTGGTTAATAAATAAACAGTGAATTTTTAGTAATGTTATTTTATGCTTCAAAAGATTGTTTTCTTTAAAAATGGTTTTTATTAAAAAATTTGTATATACATTGTCATTAATTTATACTATTTTTAGAAATTTTATATAATGATATTAATATATTTTTTTAAATAATCATGAAAAAATTATCTTATGGTGAAATTTTTGTATTGTTTGAAAATATTTATTTTAAATTGAATAGTGAAAAGTACCGATTTTTTTAAAATAGGTGTTTCTTTTCATTAAATGGATTTTTTTAACATAACCATTGTGTATTGAATTTTATATTAAAGTAAAATAAGTCTTATTTAATTAAATATAATATATTTAATTATATATTAATCAAAATTATACTTGATTTTTTCATATGTTCATTTTTAGGATTAAAAATTCATTTTTATAGAAACTATTTTTCAACGCATATTATGAATTAAAATTAAAATTTATGTATGAAACATCAATAAAGTGAATATTTAAGAATTTATTCCATATTTTGAATCAGGATTTTCAAATTTAGTGAATAGGCCTCTTTTTTGTTTCGGTCATTACTAATAGTAATCGTAGAAACTTTTAGTCACCTCAATAAGGGTAAAATGAGAAAAGAGAGATTAAACCTATAGGATAAGACATTAAAATCCCAATAAAAGTTTTAATTATTTTATTTGATAATTTTTTTATACCATAATCATCCAATGTTTTAAAGTTTTTCAAGTTCTTGCCACTTTCCTTTGATAATGACCTTAATATGATTTTCATTAAATAACAAATACAAAATCCCACCCTCTATGTTTTATTTCTCTAATATTTTTTATAGGGATAAAAAGTGGTTAAATTTGGTTTTAAATGGTTAATTTAAATATTAATGATTTTTTTTCATTTTATTTTATTTTTAAATCTTAATGACAAAATAATTACCTTAAATGCTTACACAACGCTAACAAAGTGCTTGTAAAAGTCATAGGAAATTAAAGTAAATGATTTTTAAAAAAATTAATAGTAATTAAATTTGGATTCATTACTATATTGTATAAATTTTATAGGTAAAAAACATATTACTTGTGTTTTAAAGCATTATATTCAAATTAAATTACTATCTTGATGTCATTAAATTCAAACTATGTGAATAGTCTTGAAAATGAATTTAATGGTATATTATGTTAAATAATATTTTATTTAATGATTTATAATTCAAAAAAATATTATCATTGGCCAAGTGAATGAGATATGGTTAAAAATATTGACCATTGTCCACTTATGGATCAATTTACCTTTTATATTAACATTCTTGTCTCCAATAGATTAAAAACTATTAATATTGTGGTAATCGTCAAAAGGGTTCACGAGGGTTGTTAAAATTAAGATATTAGGGTGGAAACATCACCTAATCATGTCCAAACTTTATTATATGAGATTATTTCATCTCATACTCATCCTATATTTTAAATATGTAAATTTTGTTCCGTGTGAACATGAAAATTAATTTATATTAATATAATACTTAATTATTCTTAAGGGTGTCACTCACTTCACTTATAAAAGAGAACCTCCTCTCCTCCCATACTCACACATTTTGAGTATTCTATTTTAGCCATTACCTACCCAAATATCACCCCCAATATTCTTCCATGAATACTTGTGGTTATAATCTCTCAAAAATACAAGACCTAGAAGGCTTAAAGTGAAATCCAAAGAGGTTATCTGAGGGGAAGGTATAAGTCCTAACCAACATATTTCAAGTTTTTTTCTTATACAACTTCCTGAAAATATTATTTAACCACTAATAAATAAATATATAATTATCTTTCATGTGCTAAATTTTTATTATAATATATGTTAAAACCTGTTTCATCTCTTTTTCCATGCTATGGGAAATGAAATCATCTCTCATGCATACATCTCGATTACCACCTCTATGAAGTAATGTATTTCATTTTTCATCATCCTCTAAAATGAATGGTTATTATGATGGATTTATTTAATATATATTAAATTCATGACATAAATATCATTATTTAATGATAAAATATAATCTATTTTCTTACCATTCTATCCATTGAAAAATTATAACGTTGTCCGTGCTTACGTGTGGACTACCACTTCTATGAAGCGATGTGATTCTTTGTTCATATAATACTTTAATAGGTGATTATAAAATTTTATTTAATATATATACATGATAATTTTATCATTATTAATGTTTGTTAGGTTATATTTCCATAACCCCATTGACTATAGTTAACTAACCCAATCCATTTCTGAATTATAAGTTGACGGTTCTCAAAATGTTTGATGTGAACTTAACCAATTAAGTAATTGAGTATAATAAAAATATAGAACAAATAGAAGGAATAATAGACATATAAAAGTTTATTAGTAAATTAAATAATTGAAATATGTTTATTATTCACGAATATAAATAATGTATGTGATAACTCAGATTCGAGGTAAAGGACATTTTACCTGAAAACCTCATTTTAAATGTTTTAGAGATTTAATTTATAAATAATTTTTCTATGTGTCCACATTATTAAAATCCTCTTATGGATGTATTTATATTGAAAAAAATAAATAATAAAGTAAATTTTATATCTATTTTTACTATATTTCAATGATTTTTAGAAGGAATCTTTTTATGTATTTTATAAGATACATTCTAGACTTTATTTACAAAAGGAAAAAATAATGTTCTATTTTAATGTATACGGCGTCGATGTATTTTCATACTACTATAAAAAATATTTGATGTTTAACTCATTTATAATATTCCAATTTTTATTTAAATAAAAACTCATTTTATTTTTTTAGGTATTTTAGTTTTGAAAATTAGGTTTTAAAGGAAATGTATATATCAATATTAAAAAAGCTTTGCTTATGGGTTCAAAAGGATATTTTTTTGATTTTGAGGATAAAAATGTAATAATTTATGTTTTTCATGTATATTATGGTCCTTTAAAATTTATTATGATGAGTATTGAGATTAATAAATCTCTCCAATTCATTGGTTAATGATTATGTTCTTCATATATTTATGTTGGAATTAACTAGGTAGCTTATTCTATTTATAAGGGTTCTTGTAAGGGTTCAACCAAGATAATGTCCCAATGCACTGCAATGACTTTTATAATATTTATAATTGTTTATAATGGAAATATTTTTATATAAGAGGCAATTTAATAGTATTTTATTTGAAGGTTTTATTATACCATTTAAGGGTAAAAAATAATGTTTTTAAAAAATATTTATTGGGTTCTCATATTTTATTTTTTTAAGAATCTCTCGTGGTTATGGTTTTTCCTTAATGTTTTATTGTAAAGTTTTTTATGAAATTATCTAGGTATTATTTTTGATTTCATGTGTAAGTAAATTATTATTCTAGATCAAAGTTTATTATGTTAAAGTAAAACTCTCTTTTATGAACTCATAGTTCGGAACTAGACAAAAAGGTTTCCTTTCATCTTTTTATATGTACCTTACAGAGATTTTTATGATCATCTCATGTTTTCAAATATTTATAATAGGTTTTAAGTATGATTAGGAACAATGTTGAATTCATGTAGAAAATCATGAATTTTTTTTAGGAAAATAAAACATGTTTCATTTTAAAATTATTTATTTTTTAGAAAAAAATGTATACTTAGTGGAAGTCTCCACTTTATAATGTATGGGTTCATTATATAAGAGTTATGACCTAATTCTATAAAACTATAAACCATAAGGATCATAGAAATGTACTTAAATTAGTTATTGACTTTAAAATTATGATTATGTATTGTTTTAAGGCTGAGTCCTTGTACTTTTTTATGGTAAGACTAAAATATACCAAACATGAATATTCTTATGGGTAGGTTATTTGATTAATATGAGACTCATATTTTAGTTTTAAAAAATAAAAAAAATTGGATGTTTTAATTATAAAAATAAATCATTTGTGAACATTAAAAAATAGAGTGTATAAGAACCATGTACAACACCTTTGAATTTGGATTAGTAATTTACATCTTTTCATTTCCCTTTATCTTTTTATTCATTATAAATAATGAATAATAAATTGTCTTCATATTCTTATCATCTTCGTGAATCGTGAATAAAATATCAAGAAGTGACTTCTTCATATTATTCATATTATATATATTAATGAAATTTTAGAAGATTGATGGTAAATATGAGAGTATGATATCTTGGATAAGGTCGTTATTTAACTTGAAAATAAAATACTCCAATAGTTGAACATTTTTATTTATTTTGATTGTATATAAATTCTATTGGTTTTCCTATCCAATACTATACATAATGAATGTGTTGGATATCTCATACATATCTGTCCACACACCCTCCTAATATAAGTCTTGTAGATGGGAAAAAAACGGTATGTTCCCTTTTCGTCATGCATTAATTGTTTATAGTTCACTGTACATAGATGATAACATAAGGAATTATAAATCTAATAAATCATCAATGTGTCACATGTAGGTTTCTTTATCCAATTTACTCTCACCCTATGTAGTATATGTGTAAATTTCGTACTCTAACTGACGAGACCCAAACATTACACACATGATTATTATATCTTATTATATGAATATTAATTCCATGTCATTACAATCCAAGCTATAATTGTAGAGGTTTAGTGTGTTTGGAAACATGGATATATAAAAATCATGTTCATAAAAATCTATATCATCTCCCCATAAATTATTCACATTTAATACCTTTATTAGGCATAACATATTTAAAAACTTTCTTTATATCCTAGGTAATATAAAAAATAATCAAGGGTGAGATCAATATATTTGTAAGGATAAACATGGGAGATATCATTCTATGATCATTTGTAATTAAAAAATCAATATAATGGTATGGGAATATGAGTATAATAATAGAAAATCAAAACCAACAATTCAAAGATCATAATCATGATTTTTACAATAAATCTTGTCAATTTATAAGACATAAAACATAATATAATAAAAATTCTTGATCCATGATAACATATTATATGCATATGATTATATCATAAAAGAGTGGAAGAAAGTTTGGGATAATCATAATCATAGAAATCATATTTCATGGCTCACTTATAATATAGTCATTTTCTAGTGGACATAAACTCATTATTGAAAATCCAACCAACCTAATTCCAATATTCTCTTAGGACTAACTTACACCCAATTAACCCCATCATCATTACCCAATGCATTGTAGGACTATTTAATTCCATGCCTACCCGTCACACTACCATAATTAATTTATATATACACCAAATAATCTTAAAAAATTCATCATATCATTTTAGAATAAATGGTGTAAAATGAATAGTTTCTATAAACAACTTGTAATCATAATCATAAAATCATTCATTGTGTCTTAATTGACTCGTGGAAAAAAAATATATTTCATTTCAATGTCAATGTCATTATAAACAATCCAAATAAATAATATATATGGTATCATAATAACATATCCCAATTTTATCATAATAAACATCAAATAATGTTGAGATAGATTAACAATACCTTTAAAATAACATTTAAAATATTTCTATGAAAATAAGGAAAATATTATTTTCTTTCGATATATTTAAAAATAAAAAATCCCAAAATATTTAGAAAGGGATTTTCTTTGGAAATAACCCTAGAAATTTGAAAAGTAATATTGAGTGAAAATAAACATTATGATTTTAGGAAAATCTGATCATGCCCTCTGCATTATAAAAATATTTATTTCACATTTTTAATAAAAATTCAAAAGGTTCCCCATTTAGAAAATGAAATGATGATGTATTTTAAAACATATTGTAAAAATAATATTATAGTTAAAAAATAATTTAAAAAATAATTTTATTATATATAATAACTTTCATTAAGGAAATTTAGAAAATATGGACATGTAAAAAATAGACTCCCAACCACTAAGAAAAATAAGGCCTGTTTTTCTTGAAAGCATTCCCTCTGATATCTTTGAGTAAAAATGAGTGGAAAATGAGAAAAAAACAAGAAAAATTTATAATTAAAAATAGGAGAATAAAATACATGAAATTTTAGAGGAGATGTGTCATATAATTCCCCCAAAGGAAATTTAAATATAAAATAATGCAAATTAAAAGTGAGATTAAAGAATTAACCCATACGGATTTTGTAACTTTTTGAATCATAAGACCAATGAAATAATAACATCAAATAAAAAATTAAATATCATGAAAATAATGATATTAATGATATAAAATTTTAATGGGGTATTATATACATGTAATAAACAAAATAGGTTCATAACATTAAAAATGTCTCAATAAAACAATATTGAGATGAATAAATCTTACAGCTTTACTAATATATGAATCAAAATACCATGAAATAGGGAACCTTATATGGGTTTTTAAATCCACATAATTTTTCATAAAATATTGATAAAATAAATTAATTTTTAGTGTATATAATATATAATTGAAAAAAGTGGTGAATATGGCATATGTATCATAGAAATAAAAGTGACATGAGAAACCCTTACCACACATCCAACTTTATTTGAAAGCACTCTAAAATCCTTTATAATAAATTTAAATTTATTTTAATTTTATACCAGATACATATACATACTTTTAATGTCATATTTTATCCAATTATAATATTTAAATACCCATTTATTTATAATTATTTATTAAAATTGTTGTATCCTGGTGTCAATTATTCAATTTTTCATGTTAGTCTTAATTTGTCAGTTCCGAACCTTTTATATGAATATATTTCCATAAAAGTTAGAATTTTAATCATGTAATTATTATTATATTTAATAATTTTATTCACTGTTATAACTATTCACGTGAACTAGTGATGAAAAATTAATTACATTACTTTGCGAAGACGGTAGTTCAAATGTATGCACAGGTGATGTTTCTATTTCTTTATGAATGAAACCAAAAGTATACAATAATTCACCTTTATAGAAACATAATAATATCATAAATATGATATAAATTTATTAAAAACATTATTATAAACAACCATGGGAGGTCGAGATATAAAATGAATCATATCTCTTTTTGGAGGTGGTAGTCCATACGTACGCACAAGCGATACTTTTATTTCTCAATTATTGGGAAAATGAGATGAATAAGTTTATAAAATTAACTTAAAAAAATAAAAAAAATATGGGAGATATTTATGATATTATATTTTAATGTTTAGAACATAATTTATGGAGTTATAGGATGAATTAAAATGAAAACACTACATTAAAATGATTACCTCCTCTTTCAGGAACCTCCTTATAATCACTCCTTAGACTCTAGGGATGGTGTTTTAAGAAGAAAAACACATATATAATTTATATAAAGAATTTATTAATAGTTTTTTCTATTTTTTTGGTTTAGAAAAGTGTCTCATCATGTTTTAGGAATAGAGGATAGGTGGCGTCCTTATATAAGAGTACAAAGGAGACCCCTTGTAATTACTTAATGAATTAAATTAATTTTCATGTTCAACTGGCTCAAAATTGATGAATTTATAATATATAATTAATATAAGTCTAAATACTATCATCCAATGTTATTTATACGAGTTTATGTGTTGTTTTAATCATCATCTATTTATTTTAACCCTTTATTAACCATTTTAATGATTATTGTGATATCACATTTTTTAGTCTTTAGGGCTCAACAATGTTACTAAAAAGAATAAGTGACCAATAAGTGGATAATGGATAATATTATAGACTATATCCCATTAAATTTTATGAATTTAAATTTTTATGAATTTTAATTCAATTAATAAAATATTATTTAACATTAGATGCCATGAAAATTTTTTTAAAGACAATTCAAATATTTGACATCGAAAAAAATCAAGGCACTAATTTAATTCGAATTTCAAATTTTAAAACATCCCTAATATATTATATTTTTCTATAAAATTTTTATAACAACATAAATTACACAAAATATATTACATTTTATGTTTTTTAAATCATTTACTTGATTTCTCTACTAATTACATAAGTACTATGTTAGTGTTTCATAGGCATTTAAGTTAATTATTTCATCACTAAAAAATAAAAAAAATACCATCATAAAAAAATATTCATCATTAAAATAAAATTTTATAACTGTTAAAATCTTTTTTTTATGTATCAAAAAATATTCTAGTTATTAAAATCAAGAAAGATATATTTTGGAATTTTCCTTTATTGAAATAATATAAAGGTGTTTATCAAAGAGTATTGGAAAAAAATAACATATTTTCAAATATATGAAGGTTTCAGTTGAATTAAACTCATCCCATTAAATATATAAAAAAAATTATGATCAATTTCCAAACATTGTTGTATTGTTTTAACCTTGTTTTACCCATTTTACCCTTATTATGGTGACAACATTTTTACCAAGGATGTTGTTCATTATGACCCAAAAAAAAGTTGACATCTTTATAAATTTTTAAATTTTGATTACAAGTATGGAATAAATTTTATTTAATTGAATATCTATAAGTGGTATAAATTAATTTTAAAATAAAATCAAAAAACGATATGAAAAATATTTTTCATGAAAAATGCATTTTTAGTATAAGAATTTTTCTACACCAAAGGTTCGATATTTGAAAATACCTTTAAGGAAAATCCACATCATACTAATGATTAATAAAACCTTATTTGAAAAGGTGAAGTGGGAAACAAAAATGCTACTTGAAATAACACATAATTAGGTTCTCATATAATGATAAAATTGGTGTGAAGTTAACATAAGGGAATGGAGACAATAAAATGAAAGAACTAATAGAGAATGATAGTGAACATTGTCATTATAATGTTAATGAAAACAAAACCTTAAATAAATTAGGGGTTAAAACTACCAACACATCATTAGAATAAATTTAAAAACTAAAATATTTTCATTTTCAAGATATTATTCCTAGAGTTGAGGAATTATTTTAACATGGAATAAAAGAAAATATAATATCTTGAATTATTCAAATTCATAAATGTAAATTCATATTTTGGTTGTGTGTTCCAATTTGTTTCCACCTCTTTTCATCCCATATTCCAATGATCAATGAAGAATGATAATTTTTCATGCCTCAAGCACTAAAATAAAATCCTAATAGATCACATGATCTATAAAATTATAAAATGATATTTTTCTTATCATTATTTTTTTATAGAAACCAAAAATATTTTGTACATCCTATGATAACTAATATGAATAAACTATGATTTGGAATATTATTCACAAATATTTCAATAATAATACCCAAATATCTACTTAATTATTTCCATAAATATCTAAATTCCAAAACTTATTAGTAATTTCTAAACTATTATTTAAAGTCCAAAAAAATAGAGAAAAATGTAAAAAAATCTAAAATAAACTTAGTATTATTCACTAACTGACATAAATTATAACTTAATGTTCCATACCAAACACATGAATACCTTGATCATATAGTCTACTAAAACATGATAATAAATTTAATCACCATTAAAAATAAATTAAAATATATATGCTTTTGAAAATTAGTTCTATATTTTTTCTAGAATAAAATTATAGACTATTAAATATACTCTATAAATCAAAAAATGCAATAAAATTCATCAAAAATAACATAAATCACTCTATTATTAAATCACTTATCAATTCCAAGGTCACCAATACTATCCAATTTATTTCATTAATATCAATCATCTCTTTATCCCAAAAAAACAAAATTATCTCAACATCTGGTACATATTAAGAATTATTTATCCCTCAGTCATGTGTTTTCCAAAAATATCCCATTGCTTTTAAATCACTTTTCTAGTTTATCAATACCCATCAATATATGATTGAAAATTCTTAAGTAAAACTACTATTGAACAATACTTAGTTGTTTCATGATTCTTGTAACCATAATGTCATTCATAAAACATTTTTTCAAAAAAATCTCAAATCCTAATATATAAACACTTAAATCACTCTACTTAAATGATTTTTATCGCATAAGCTCTTCCTTGGTCTGGAATTTAACTCATGTTTTAGGTCATTCTATCAAATAATTTCCATGTTCTACACACATAATACATTAAACTATAAATGGTTCCTTAGGATATACTTTATTTCCCTATATTGAACTCATTATTTTTCAACAATAATCAATTAATTTATTCCCTTCTTTCACACATAAAACATCTTCCCATTACTTTGAGACATTCCCTTGAGTGGTTCCACCCATATTATCATCAAGCAGAAAGATGAATCATCCTTCCTAAATCATCTTTATCAATTGAAGTCCCATGAAGCTATATTTTCTATTATTAGGTGTGCTAGAAAACTAACCTTAATTGATATTTTTAAACATATAATGAGATAGATGATTAGGAATAATCATAAGGTTTCACATTTTATATCTTATTTCATTTAGATGTTTATGAGGAAAATCATTTCATTGTCCATCACATTCAATGTTAACATGATTCTTCCTAGTTCCATCCATTGAATAAAACCAAATAGCATAGTGTGAGAAAAAATAATCCTATTGTGAAATAATATAATAAGGAAAATAATTCATATGATATCTAAATCATGAAACATTATTTTCATTCTATGTCACCTTAGTCTTAACCTAGGTCATCAATGTTCATTATCTATTCAAATCTATGATAATGGTTAATAATAAAAACATGAATTAACCCAAAAATATCCCTTGGGAATTTCTAGCCAGGTGTTCAGTATCAGGTCCACTCATTGTGCACCAGTGATGATCAAGTTAAAACCCAATCTTCCTGTTTTAGATTTTTTACCCCTTGGTGCATCTGTACCATGTCCATATTAGCATACTAGTATCTAAATAGGGACTTATTTTCAAATAAAACACTCAATCTCTATTTTAAAAGGTATTTAGGATGGTATCCTGTACTTATACTTATCTCTATGTTTTTAACCAATTTTTTCTAATATAAACCTATAAAAAATAATTAATTACATATCTGATACCAACTGAGGTGACCTAAATATTATATACATTATTATTACATTATATTGGATGATTATTCATTACACATCATTGTAATCCATTCCAGAACCATAGATGTTTAGTGTCTTTAGAAACTTGGATACATTAACAACTGGTTCATAAAAAATTGAATCATCTCCATCAAATTTCTCCACATATAGTACCTTTATTAGGAATAATATACATAAAACCTTTGATCATATCATGTGGAATAAAAACATAAGAAAGGGTGAGATGAAATTCTCATAAGGATAAACGTGAGAGATATATTCCAATGGTCATTTGAAATAAAAACATGAGCATAAGGAGATGATAAAATGAGAAGAAAAATAGGATATCATACCCAATAATTCATAAATCATATTTATGGGTCTTGGCATATATCATTCCAGTTTATAAGACATAAATTATAATAGAATAAAAATATATTATCCATTAGAACATATCATAATAAAATGATCATGTCCTAAGAAGTGTGGGATAATCATTATTATAGAAATCATTTTCCAATGATCACTGTTAATACCATCATTTCTTAGTTGACATAAACTCATTATGGAAAATACTACCTGATCAATTACAACATTCTCTTAGGATTATCATCCACCTAGTAAACTCCTCCATCTTTACCAAATGCATTTAATATATATATATATATATATAATTTCAATAAAAACCATCACATTATTATAATATATTCATATATATATGCCACATGATCATAAAATATTAATATTATCTTCATATCATAACCTATATAAAATAAATCATTACCATTAACATCTCATATTATAATCATAAAAGAATTCATCATATATTAATTGACCTATGGAAATAAAATTAGTTTCATGTAAATTACCACATAATTAAAAACCATACAAAGAAAAAATATATATAGTATCATAAGAAAATATTCCCAGTGTATCATAATAAACATCAAATAATTTTAACTTAGATGGAAAAGGCCTTTAAAATAACATTTAAAACATTTCATTAGAAACGTTGAAAATAACCTTTTATTTCAATATCTCTAAAAATTTTGAGAAATTTATTTTATTTGAAAATAACTATGGAAACCTATAAATTATGCTTTATAAAAATTAAGGTTATGAGGATGGTATAATCCACTCTTATAGTGTATGTTAAAAAAGGCACTTTTCAAATTTTTGGTATAAAGTTAAAACGTGCCTCATTCAAAAAATAAAAAGAATATTTATTTCAAAACTTCTTATAAAAAGTAAAACATCATTAAAAATGAATTGAAAAAACCGTTAGATTATATACAAGAAAATTATTTAAAAAAATTATAAAATATGGACATGTAAGAAAAATATTATCATCCCCAAGGAGAAATAAGTTTAGTTTTCATTAAAAAAAAGTATTTTTGTTCTCTTGGATTACCTAATATAGGAAAATTAGAAAAAACATTAAAATTTTATAATTAAATAGAGCTGAAGAAAATACATGTATTTTTAGAATATTTAAATCATAAAATTCCCTAAAGAAAATTTAAACATAAATGATCCCAATTATAATTGAGATAAAAAAATAAATCTTACCGCTTTGATAAGTTTTGAATCATAATCCCCATGAAGGAATAACATCATATGAAACATTAAATATCATTAAAAAAGTATATCCATTATATAACATGATTAAGGGGATGTATATAAACATCATAAACATAAATAGGTGTATAACATCAAACATGTCTCAATGAAACAAAATTTAGACAAATAACCCTTACAATTTTGGTAATCTCTAAATCAAAACCTCATGAAATAGATAACCTTATATGGGTTTGTAAATGTAATATCCCAAAATTATTTTAAGGTATGTCTTTGTTTAAATTTTGGTTTAAATCCATTTAAATTTTTTAATGAAATATTTATAGAGTCTATGAGGAGGCATGATGGTGTCTCAAAGTTTTGGGACTTAAAAGAAAGGTAAAATGATCCATCCAGCAAAGGATGCCAGATTGGTGCACAATTAGTAGTAATTATGAACCTTAAATATGATTCCCTAGAGGAGGTGGTTCACGGTTGGTGAAAGCATGCAGTGGGAAGGAGAAACTACGCAGTCTTAGAAAGAGCTATCCCGTATAGTTACTGCATGGTTTTTCAACCCATTAGGTCTCCTAAGGAGATCATGCATCCTAACCCCCTCTTGGACAGAGGGTGGTGCACGGTTGGTGAACGGTTTGGTCAACCATGCGGCTGAACTATATGCCTCATAAATGATGGGGTAGTTTATCATTTTTTCCCTTTGGATTTAAGTTTCTTCACCCTAATTTCTTCCCCTATATTCCTACAGTATCCAATGGTGATGGAAACTTCTTCTCAAATTTTTTAAGGATATATATCCCTCATTTTTAATCCATTTAGAGCACTCTTAGATGAATATTGAAGCTTTTGGTGTGTCAAACACTCCTCTTCCTTCGTTTTTCTGGATTAGGTCATTTAGAATAAATTTTATTCTTACAAATCTAAAAACCCATATTTTTCAGTATATTTTAGGTTGGGTTTTGAAGGATCTTCAAGTTCAAATCAAATTCCAAGGTTAAGCAAGCATTCATCTAGAGAATTGAGGTAGGTGGTATATAAGTTATATCCCATTTTCTTGTGGTTAAATTTATTTTTATGTGTTTGTGCCCTTGTTCCATTGTGCTATATACTTGGTTTACCATGCTATAAATGATTAAATAATTCATTAATTATTGAATTAAACTCATCATGATACATGTGGGATGCATTGAGGTTGATTAGGTCGGGTTTAGGACCACCCATGGGGTGTGCTGCTACCTTGAACTTGGAATTGAGTTTTTAACTATAGAATTGAATTGTTATGGTATTTTTCCCATGATAAATATGTTGAAATGTTATCTTTATTTATGTAATGTAACTAATGGTAATTGTTTCTAGTTGTTGAAATGACTTAAAGGGGGAGTTTTGTACAATTTTAAATGTGTTAAATAAATTGTGCATTATAAATAGTAAATGTTTTGATGGGATAAGGTATGTAACATATAAATGTTTTAAATGCATTATTACATGTAAGTGGGGAATGTGTGTGATAGTGGGTTAAGTTACATAAATTGTATATTTTTTAATGAGTTTTAAATATGTCTATGTTAACTGGGTTAAGTCGTGTAAATGATGAATATATTAATGGGTTAGGGAATGAAGATGGTATATGTGTTGAATGGTTAAAATAATCATATGAACATGACTTAGGGTTATGTGGGGTATTTACTTGAGTATATATTCCCACAAGTTGAGTTAGACTAAAGCTATAAACCCCACCCCTATAATACATGGGTTAGGGAGTTGGAATGGGGCTCTATGCCCCTAACTATTTCATGGGATTTGAATACTTGGACTGAGCCTCTAACGTAAGTGTGATGTATTGTTTTGTATAATTTTATCCCTAGTGATTTATATAACATGATCAATTCCCCTTATGAAAATTTAACATGACCAAAAGAGGTTGAATTGTATTTGATGAATATGGATAACCCATGGAACAAAAGGTGAAAGTGGTTAAATTGAACTTGTTAATTAATGATACTGGGTTTATATTTTTTATCATATTATTAATTATATACATTTATACACTATCTGTATAGAATATATATTTTGTAGACACTATATTTTTGGCCTACTGAGTTGTACTCACTCACTGATTAGGTCACTATTGAGTATCTATGCAGAATTCATGGTTGTAAGTCAGGATAATAGAAAAGTACCTATGCAGGATGGTTGATTTGGGCGTGAGATATACATGGATGAGGGATTAGGACTTTGAGTCAGGTACCATTTTTTGGATTCTTTAATATGTATTTATTTTTTATTCCTTATAGTTGGAACTATATGACATGACATAGCATACTTACCATTTGGTTGTGGGCATGTACCCAGTTTTTGGAAAAATGAAGGTGATTCATGTTGTGGTTTACTTGTTTCATTAATTTCATATTTTTTCTGATATGAATCACTCTAATAAAGATTTTATAGTCTCCAAAAATGCCCCGTTATACACTCTCTTCTAGTTTTAACTCTCTGGAATATGGGGAGGTGTTCTTGAGGTCATGTGGAAAACTGGCTTGGGGCACTAGATATAGTGGCTATAGGGCTATGGACATTATAAAGTGGTATCAGATCAGATTTTATTTTATATTATCTTGCTATTTAGGAATACTATTTAGGAGACTAGTACATTTCAAGCCTAGGAAATGAGCTTGTTCATGTGATTAACTGACCCATGTATGGGGGAAAACCCAAGTACCCATAGTGGGATTTTTGTTCTTGATTTTTTTGTTACAGTTGGATGATATTTCACCTTTAGTGTAATGTGTCTATTTCATGATATTTATATCGTTAAAAAAATAATCTAAAGTTATTCATACATTCATCACTTTAGTCACCTAGGTATATGTGTGACATGCATAATTATAGGAACACCTGATAAATACATGTGAGATGTGTGGGAAAAAATGCTTTTCTTTTCCTTTTAAATTTGAAAGAAATAGTGCCCGATAATATGAATCAAATAGATAAATAAAAAGTATGAAGTAGAATGATTAAATAATAGTTCCTAATTAAAAGTCATAAATGGGTTAAAATTTTGTTTTGAGGATTTTTAAAGATATAAAATTTCTTAAAAGAGAAAGGTTTTTTTGTGAAACTCAAATGGTTAAAAAGGGTTGTGTTTATAAAATTTGGTTTACCCCATGTTGACCATGGATTGTGTTAGAGGTGGTTGAGGGTATTGATAGATATGTGACTATATCAATTCAGATAGTGTATGCTAAATGGGTTTTTTATGGCTAGTAGAGAGTATTTTTTGTGAAAATTGTGGAAGATTTTGGTTATATGTTTTTAAACCTATGTTTGGCATTGTAGAGAGATGACACTAAGACAATGGGTGTTGTTTGAGAGTTGGGCCGAGTATGTTTGACTTGACTAGAGAGTTCCAGTTGCAACACCCACTAATGTTTTCTAGAGAGGTAGGACTCGGTGCATCAGAGTTCTAGATAGATTCTATCCAAGAGATTCTAGAACACTTTGAGACTCCTCCTTAGAAGAGAGTCAAGTAGGAAGATTTCATGTTTTCAGGGATGGAGAAGCACTGGTGGGATGTTCTGGTTTAGAGTGAGTAGTTAGAGGATATGTTATTGAAATATTTTCCAGAAAATTTTTTGAAACATTTCTATCTGGAGACTTTGAGGTAAGAGAAGGCTGCTAAGTTTATGAGGTTGACCAAGGGTACAATGACTGTGATGGATTATGATGACTGCTTCACCAACTTTCAATGCTTTGTTCTAGTGTTTTAAGGGGATGAAGTAGCTATGGGAAGACGTTTTCAGTATGGAAATAGACATTAGATCAATCCCAAAGTTAATATCTTCCATTTAAAGAGGTAATATGAATTGGTGGATCAGGCCCTTATTTTATATGGGAGCCTCAAGGAGGATTCTAGTGGTGGACATGAGGTTCTATTTAGGTGATCTGGTGGTGTAAATTATGATGGTAGGAAGGTATATTTTTAGAGATACCACCAAGGTAGTGGTAGATAGAGTATCTAGGGAAGAGGTTTGACCTCTCAGGTTGGTGACTTGGTGTTTTTTTATTAGTACGACAGGTCGGGGAACATGCGTGGTCAGTGTCCCTGACCACCAGTTGAGTGTTAAGTGTGTTTTAGGATGGGTAATGTGTATAGGTTCTATACGAACCCTCTGAATATGGAAAGTGATGGGAGATCAAGGCCAATAAAGAGTGCATATAGGGGATCAGTTTCCCAATATCAGGCAGGCAGATGGAGTTTCATTGGCCCTACCAGTCAGGGTGTTGTACGTGGTACTTTGGGATAAGGGAATCCTTATCAGCATGGTATTGTAACACCAAGAACTCGTACCTAATCCTAGGGTATAGGGACGTTCCAGCTTCATGTAGTTCATCTTTCACCTAGAGGTGGCGAGGATAGACCATCTATAGTTCTTGGTTTTATTCTTGTTGCTTTTATGCTTGAAAGTGTTTTATTTGATACAAGTGTCTATCATTCCTTTATATCTTCTTATTTTTTGAATCTGTTGGGTCTAGGAGGGGAATATATGTGTAGGGTTATATCAATTGAAATATTTCTAGGAGTACGAGAAAAAAATCTCTGGTAGTTTAAGGAATGTGCTCTTGACATTGGTGGGTACTTTTTTCAGTGGTACTTGTCTGTGATTAAGATGTTAGGCTTTGATTTGATGTTGGGGATGGATTATATAGTATTCTATCAGGGCTATATTTATTGTTACTTTTGTAGAGTAATATTAACATCCCTTGAGGGGGATATTTATGTTCACTGTGGGGAATGGTATATCCAAGAAGGTTTTGTTGTGCCTGTTTGGAAGTGGTTAGGTGAGCTCATAGACTATATAGCATGTATTGTTCTTGATGATGGGAAAGTGGAGTAGATTTTCTTTCCTCCTATAGTGGATCCATTTTAGGATGTGTTTTCTAAGGAATTCTCAGGGCTGTCACCCGAGAGATTTTGATTCCACGATCGAGTTTCAACCAAGATCAAAAATTGTTTCTATTCCTCCATATAGAATGGAACTATACAAACTTTAGGAACTTAAAACTTAGTTGGAGGAATTATAGAATAAATTTTTTATTCATTCAAGAATGTCACCTTGGGGATCTCTGGTTTTTTTTCTAAGAATACTGATGGGACTTTGTGATTGTGTGTCGATTATCATATGTTAAATCGGTTGACAATTAAGAACTGATACCCTTTTCCATGAATTGATGATATTTTTGATCAATTGAGAGGTTTTTTGGTGTTCTTTATGATTTATTTGAGTTTGAAGACTCAAAATTAGGTCATTTAAGAATCTAGTTATTATTGGAGGTTGATGGTGTTATTTTCATATATGCATCTAGAGGTTTGGGATGGATAAGGACATATGACACTTGAATCCTTGGAAGGTGAGTCCACACTTATGAGCTGGATCAAGGAAGAACAGTATGAAGATCCAGAGTGTTCTTATATGTTGGAAATTCTTGAAGGTGGGGAGTCATCTTCTAATTTTACTACCGACAAGGATGATATATTTTACATCCATGTCCATGTTTTTGTGCCTACTTGTATGTGGGAAGAGTTGATGTGTGATTTTCATTCTTTGAAGTGGGTGATACATCTTGATTTAACCAATATGTATCATGATATTCATAGATAGTATTGGTGTATAAGGATGAATAAGGAAGGCGTAGATTTCATGATGCGATGATATACCTATCAGTAGGTGAAGTCCGGGAATCAACAACCAGATGGTTTGTTATAGCCATTTCCCATTTCAAAATGGACGTGCGATAATGTCACAATGATTTTTTTGGTGGGTATTTTGATGAATCCTTGGAATAATGATGTAATATGGGTAGTTTTGGATTTTTTGACCAAATTGGGACATTTATTTTAGATATGATATACCTTCACCATTGACCAATTGGGTGAGTTGTACATTCGGGGGATAGTACAGTTTCATAGGATTATTTGGACAATAGTTTTGGATCATGATCCATGTCTTACTTCATGCTTCTAGAAGGGGTTATATAAGTCTCTTGTAACCTAGGTGTTTTGGAGTAAATATTTCCACCTAAAAATAGAGGGGAATATAGAGAATAATATCCAGGTGATGGACGACATGTTGAGGGCATTTGTCCTAGACTTTGGTTGATCTTGGGAGAGGCACTTGGTGCTTGTTGAATTCCCTTATACCAATAGTTACCAAGAGACTATTCATATGGAACCATATGAGGTTATATATGGTAGGATGTGTAGATCTATGTTATTTTGGATAGAATCTAGGGATTCAAACTTTTTTGGACCAAGTCTCATGCAGGAGATGTCATAATAGGTTCAGTTGATTCGGAAATGTATGGATGCGGCTCAGAGTGGGAATAGTTCCTATGTTGATTGACGTCGTCATCCACTTGAGTTTATAGTGGGTGATACTATGTTCCTTCAGATGTTTCCAAGTTTGGGTCACTATTGGATTCAGAAACAAGGTAACTTGGCACCTAATTATGTGGGGTCATTTGAGATTTTGGAGGGAATCTAATTGGTGGTGTACCAATTGGATCTTCCATAATGGTATAGTGGCATCCCTGAAGTTTTTCATGTGTCACAGCTTCAGCTGTAACACCCCAGGGTTTTAAAAGTAAATTAAAATGCCTGAAATTTTTATTCTCTACATGATAAATCTTTTTTAAGGATATAGTTGTAAACTATCCATTAAACTTAATTTTTCTTCTTCTATGATTTGAATTTTGAAAAATTGACATCTACGGTTGTGATTAGAGAGTTATTTGGAGTCTGATAAAACCAACTTGATTTTTTTGGGGAATAATAAAATATCCTTATGAATATTAATATGAATATTAATATGAACCTTATGAATAGTAAATCATATTATTATTTTATTTTCTTAAGGTTATAAGATAATGAGATCTTGATTAATTTTTTAAGGTGATATAAAGTCAATTATAGTTTTAAAATTGTTATTTTTGGAATAAAATATGGTTTTATTTAAAATTTTAATTAATCATATTTAGAAAATTATTTTCAAAAAATGTTGTTCATTTTAAAATTCTACACATTGAAAAATAGTTAGGGTGAATTTTAGGTATTTTTATGAAATTCTTAAATTTTTTATGAATAGTAAAATACAGTAATATACCGTATATATACATTATCAGTAAAATACAATATTTCTAGCATCATGGATGATGTAAGAACCCTTATTTTGAACTAATATGCACTTATTACTATTTTGGGTTACATTAATCAATACTATTCATAATCTTGAGCAAAAATATTAAACTAATGGTTAAAATAATGTAAAACCCCTTCACTCCTCCACTATAAATTCCACCCTCACCCCCTCTTCCTCTCGCACCTCCCAAGATTTTTAAATTGTCTAAGTTCTACCCAATACCTTTCCCAAGTCTCTTTTCAACGTAAAAAACCTTTTGGTCTCACCAAAATCCTAAACAAAAGGCCTTAAGGAGGATCTCAAGGAGAAGAGATCAAGAGGTAAGAATCCTCTTTCTTTTTCTTATATCTGATTTTCAATTAATTTTATTTTTGTATACTCCATTACCCTCCCATTATCAAAGAGGTATTAAATATATATAATATTATGTATTATGTATTTTATCATGTTTATGTAAAAAAATTATCATCACTCTTTCCCTCCTCTTCCTTCTAAAAATAAAAACATCGTTTGTGATGTGCCGATTTACCAAAGTCGGGGACGATGTGTTTTCAATTTCAATTACTTCCCTAAAATGGGTTATAAAACCATTTTAATGGTTTAAATAGATTTTAAAGTTTATTATATACCCTATTATATGTTATGGAGTTAACATGTATACATAATATTATGTTATATAATTAAACTAGTTCGTGATTATCAAAGAACTGCTAAAATTATCTAAACGGATATCAATAAAGATTTATCTAATGATTCATCCTCATTCCATATAACCAAAATTATTTATGGAATCATTTAATATTATGAAAACATATTAATACCATTTCATTCCACTTATGAAATTTCATTTCCATATGAAAAGGAAATCAAATACAAAACCGGCCATGGAAATAATGTAAAGAACGCACCCGAAACAAAGAAAGGAACAAAAACTAATAATTAAAGGGTGAAATGGTGTTATTAAATGACCATATAATGTGTTATAAACATGAATATTTTTATATAATATACTAATAACACTCTTTTAACCATTATACAGGATGTTTAAACATGTTTTAAGTAAGACAGACCCGAGGTAAGGGAATTATTAACCCAATTTTCATTCTTTGGGTTGACCTTCTACTTCATTAATTATGTGGTATTGAAGTTGTTTGTGTGATTAATTTTATTTATATTATGTTTAATTATGTTTATTTACATTATATATACATATTAAGTTCAATATATTAAGTATCACTTCAATTATATGATATTTTTAAGGGATTTTTTTTTAAATCCTCTTTTAAAATTCTGTTTTAGAAAATTCAAAAGAAACGTTTTTATACAATTATTAATGTTGTATAATTATTTTATATTTCTTGGGAATTTTTTATGATGAAGGGTGGGAAATATATCTCCCTCCAATTCATTGGATATGTGTAATTTTGAGGTCAGTCGTATGGTTACTCCATGTGTAGCTGTGATGGTTACACCATAAGGAAGTCGTGAGGGTTACATTGTAAGGTGGCCTTGAGGGTTAAAAATCATAAGGTAGATGATAGGGTTGAAATATTATGTAATTAATTCCCTAATATATCTTTATGGTTTTATTTATGTTCTTTATGTTTTGTGTAAATCTTGTGGAAATCTCAAGTTTCACAAAGTATATATGGGTGAGAATGTTGTTTTTGTGAAAATGATTTCATATGTTTACAAGTATTCATGAACTAATGTTTTATTTCCTTTTTTTATATCCCTTACTGACCTTTTTGTGCTCATCCCAAGTTTTTAAATTATTTTCATAGGTTATAAGTATTTTTAGGACAAAGAAGTAATCCAAGTTAAATGTTGTGAATATTTTTCAAAGAAATCATGCTTTATTTTAAAAAATTCATATTTTGGAAGAAATGGATATTGTTTTTATGGTATAAACTCTATATAAATGTGATATGTTATGTATTTATTATGTACCAAAATCTATAAAACTCTAAACTTGAAAATATATTCAATGAGTAAGGAAGTGATTTCTTGACTAAAATTCAAGATTATGTAATTTTTTAAGGTTAGCTCCTTATAGTTGGTATCAGATGATGGTTTAGACAACTTTAAGGGTTAGGATGATGTTAATAGAATACCATAAATGATTTTTTACTCTATGTATAATTTAAAATAATACAAAATTTAAATATTACCATGTTTCTTTGACTAATATGTGTTTATTCATAATGGTTTTCCATAAAAGAAATAGGGAAACTGAAGTGGGAAGGCACCGATAGAATGATATCCTTTTGAATCAACAGCCTAGAATAATAGGGATTGAAACCGAGCAGTTTGTGATATTAATGGATCAAATAACATAGGAAATAAATGGTAGTGTCATCCATATAAAAGAACAACCAGAGCTACCACAAAGGAACATGACGATAGTGGAACATTTTATAAGGAAACGCCCTCTTGTTTTCAGTGGATCATCTGACCCAGTGGAGGCTAAAGGATGGATTAAATACCTTGAAAAGATATTTGATGTCATGGGGTATTCTGATAATAAAAAGGTAATTCTTTCCACTTATTATTTTGAAGGTGAATCTGATCAGGGGTGGTCAATGGTCAAGAATATCAGGATTAGAGAAGATATTGATGCCTTAGAGTGGGATGAATTTAAAATTATTTTCCTTGAAAAATATTTTCCAAAGTTGGTTTAACTTAAGATGTAGAATTACTTGAACTGAGTAAAATGGATAAAGATTCAGTGGTCGTGTATGAAGAAAACTTCACCCAACAGGAAAGGTATTCTCCAAATCTTATTAGGGATCTTGATAGAAAAATCGACCATTTTTACTCAGGATTGAGGTAAATATATCAAAGGGAATTGGATTCCCGAGAGTTCAAAAGTTATGAGAAACTTTTTTGATGTTATGAGAGGGTATAAATGGAGTTCACTGATGATCACATGTACTTAAAAAACAAAGATAAGAAGAGGTTCAGATGTAAAGATATGGGTAAGAAACAATCAAACAAATCTAATGGCAAGAAAGTTCATTTTTTTAGTTTCTGAAAAGTCTGGTAAAAAGCACCCTTGGGAATTCCTTATAAAAACTTGGAAGTTTTTTCAATATGGTGAGTTTGGAAATATGGCCTGAGATTGTGATGAAAATTATCCTAAGATTAATCTTGATAAGAAAAATATAAAATGTTTCAAATGTGGTTAGATGGGTCATTATGAAAATTCATTCCCAATGAAATATATTAATGATGGGAGGTATCCAGACTATAAGAAGAAAAGTGTAGTGAGATCCTTTGTGACTACTTCAAAAGATGTCAGGCCATCCAATGAAGTGGTATCAGGTACTTTATATGTTTACTCAGTTTTTGTTAAAGTCTTGTTTGATACAGGGCCAACACATTCCTTTATTTCTGATAAATTTTCTAGTAAATTGGAAATATCACTTTAACAAATGAGACCATAACTTATTGATAAAACACCAGGGGAAAATGTTACAACAAAAAAGGCGGTCTATTCACTGTTTTCTCCTATAATTTAAAATTATTTATACCAAATTATAAAATTTATTTGAAAAAGAAACATTATTTTATAAATCTTCATGTTGGAATTATATTTGGATAAATTTTTGAGAATTTTTTAGAAAGATGAATTTTAAAGTAAATAGTGAAAATACAGGTTTTTCTTAAGAAATTCCATTTATTTTAAAGAATTTAAAAAACAATTGTTTTAATATGGTTTTAAAAGTAAAATTATTTAAATAATATATCTCTTAATCCAATTTAGGTTATTGGAATCAATTTCATATTGAATTTTTAAATAAAAATATTGTAAACTTCTAAACATTTTCTCATTGAAAATCCGCTTACTTGTTGCGACTCCAATATTAATTTTAAATTAAAATTTTCCACTTATGTTAATGTAATTTATAAAATTGTTTCCATGTTTTTAATAATAATAATTTATATTATACAATATGGTAAAATTAATTTTTGACCATAATAAATAGTAAATATAGTAAAAATTATCTATCATTTTTAAGGTAAAAATGGGTTTTTCTGAGAGTTAATCTAAAAATATAAGGGTTAAAAATGACCCAAAACTCGTCAAAAAAACATTGGATTAAAATATTTATAAATTATATATTTAATTTTATATAATTTACTTTTTGGATCCTTTTTTTATGTGAAACAACGTGGTTATACCTTTTTCTTTTTAAAAATTATAAGTGTTCCACTCACCTCACTTATTAAAGGCAACCCCCTCTCCTCTCCTCTTAAAACTTACAAACCCCATTGGTTTGGAAATTACATACCCAAATAACTTATTTAATTTCATAATATCATTTTATAATACTTTATTTTATCATAAATCTATCCTAGTAAGGCTTTTGGTGAAAACCAGAAGAAGTTGTCCGAAGAAGAGGTGACATCCCTAACCGAGCTTTTTATTTTATTTCTTCCTCCACATCCTTCAATTATTATTAAACCATGTTGATATAATTACCTAATTATATTTCATATGCTATTATATTTTTATTTTAAGTTTATTACCTATATTCATATCCTCTTCTATCAAATGGTTTACGAAATCATCATTCGTGTATACGACGCACTACCACCTCACAAATCGTTGTTATTCATTTTCCATAACAACCCTTAAAGGGTATATGTGATGATGTATTTTACATATTTATATGATATTAATTAAATTATTATACTTATTTGATTATCTTATCATATATACCATCTTATTTTCTGATCTGTGAGGGATACGATAACGTCGCTCGTGTGTACGCCAAATTATCGTCTCGCGGTGCGATGTGATTTGTTTTTCACTTACGCTTTTAATGGAAGATATTTTGGATAAAAGTTAACAAATATATGGGATATTTATGATCTTAATATACTTATATAAATATAATATCTCATTTAACTTCTAACCTTCCAATCCATTTGAAAACAATAATGTTGTTTTTGCATATGTGTGGACTACCGCCTCCACGTAGCGATATGAAATGTTTTTCATTTTATTTTTACATTAATGGTAATAAAAATGAATTGTGTTAATATATATGATATGTAATATAATATAATAATTATTCTATAAAGGATAATTAATATTTATTTTCCCATTAATCCATTTTTCGAGAAAAATGGAAATAGTTTTCATGCGTATGTACGATCTACCGTCTCCATAAACAGTGCAATCCATTTTCTATATCTAACTTTTATAGATTACTATAAATAAATATATAATTAATATATATTATATTTATATCATTTTTAACATTCTATATATTAAATAACCATAATCAAGTTAAAAATTCCTAAATTAACAAACCAAAACATACATGAAAGATGAACTAATTATCACCCACAACAATGATTTTAACAAAGAATTATTAATAAACATGAGATAAAAGACTATAATTAAATCATATATGGTATGAGATATATTATTATGGTTCTGTAAAATATTTTTACTGAACCTATATTTATTATATAGGAGGTTATTATACATATAAATGAATTCGAAAAAGTGGTAAGGGTTTCTCGTCTCACTTTTACTTCTGTGAGACATATACCACATTCACCACATATTTCCTTTATGTGGTGTATATACATACCCTTTTATATTTTATATCATGAATATATTTATCTTAATTTTATTTAAAATTTATTTTTATGTCATTTATTTTATGGGGCTTATGATTCATAAGTTACCAAATTAGTAAGGGTTTATTTCACAATCTCATCATTATTCGGAATTGTATATGTTCACATCTCCCTTGGGGGAATTATTTCAGATTTATATCTTAAAATAAATCTATTTTAATTGCCTATATTTATTCATGAGATTTTTAAAATAATATTAATATTTTTTCCAATCTTTGGTACTTAAAATGATTGAGAAAATATTTTTAATAAAATCCAACTTTATTTCTCTATTTGGTCGAAAATCTTTTTTCATCAAAATCCAAGTTTTATAAAAAAAATTAAAAATGTTTTCAACCATTTTAAAATGATTTATTGAATAAATTTTTACCCATTATGATTTTTTTTAATAAAATTTTAAAATAATATTCATTTTGTTAACAAAATAATTCTATTTTGGATTTTACCAAAAATGTAAAAGGAATATTTATTTTAACATGTATGGCATGAATAGAATTTTATGGAATCATGAACACTTAATTTATTAAATACTATTTTACATTTTTTAAAAGTTTATTTTAAAATGAAAATTATTTTCAATATATTTTTTATCTTTTAGTTTTAAAAATATTTTTTAAGTGAAAAGGTTACTTTACTCAAAACAAATTAATGAAATTTATATGGTATTTCTATTTATCAATTACATAAACCCTTTATTTACTTATGATCCATCGGGATAATTTTTATTGATACCATACTTATTATTTCTCTCAATGGTTTAGGATCAGTTTTACTATGGATGTAAAATTTTATTGTAATTCCCCATATTACACTGGATGGTTTATGACTATGATTATTGATTGGGGTAAGTATTAAAATTTCATATGTTAGACATTCAATAAGAATTTTTGTGTTAATTATGTTTCACCCCTTTTATTGAGGGATTCATTAGACTTTTTAAGTGATTGGTGGGTCCTAGAATTACATATCACCTCAATGCATCAGTAGGCCTCATTAGACAAATTATCTTAGGTATTTGAATGAGTCATTTACCATTTAAATTGGATGTCCTGGAATGAGGACTTGAAAGTAATAATTCTTAGCATGAGGCATTGATGGTATTGTTTAAGTTTTTAGTCATTATTCATTCCATCATTGGGAATTATGTTATTAATATTCAATGTGATTATTTGATTATTTAGAATATCAATGATTAATATTTCAAGATCATGTGATTATTTGTATGGAATTATTTTATCATCATTTATTCCTATCATATTATGGTCAACTTATTGATTAAATAGAATGTGTTTTAGTTATTTAACTTTCTATATTGATTATGCCTTATTTATTTATATCTTCTACTATAATCTCACTCTTATTAGAAATCTAATCTTGCCCCTTTCTTATGTAGTATTTTCCTCAGGATACTAAGAAGTGTTTTTTGATTTATATATAGAGATGTTATTTAAGGAATAATGGTATTCTCAAAGAAAATACTTTTTGTATTTTATGATTTAAATTATAATAATAATTTCAAGTATGTATCTAGATTACTAAGACTAATAAACTATTCATTCCATAAAGATTTGATTCCATGTATCATATCAAAATTTAATAAAGTAGAAAATAGATCTGGGATACTTGGGTTAGGGTCTCTATAGTGTGGATCATGAAATTAATGTTCCATATACTAATGTTTGTACCATATTTATGTTATCCTCTCATGGTTCATGTTTATGTGATAATTTTTCCATAGTAATTTGATTCCTAAATTTTTCCTTATGTAATGATTTGGGATAAATTATTTTATGGGTATAAATTTCTTTCGCATCCTGATTATACATATATGCTCACTAATGATATTATATTTTTATTGTTTATTTTTTCCCTTACTGAGCATCTAAGCTCACCCTTTATTTTTTTTCTATTTCACTAGGATTTTAATATTAGCATAACATATGATAAGCTTATAAGTTTTTCTAGTATGGTTTTGTTATAGAGAAATCTTCTAATGTTTTATAAAATATATTACGTATAAAACTGATCATCAAATATACTAAAAAAACTCCATCGAGTTGTGTGATACAATTTTTAGATGTAATAATAATGTTAAGTTTATGTAGGTTCATCATGTATCACATCACTTGGTATCATAATTAATTTTTAAATGCATGTGTCTCTATAACCTCTCCTATGAGTTTGGATCTGGGGATCCTCAAATTTTAGTACCAATAATGGGATGAACATTGGGTCTTTTAAAAAAATATAAATAGAACTCCTAGTGAATTATTTTATCTCTTACTGAAAATAAAGTTCCCAATATTTATTATTAAATGAATTATTAACATATTTGGGCTCTATAAATGACATCAAGGATTTCTGATAAACCTAATTTAAGAATTTCCTTTAGTTAGAGTATCGGCCAAAAAAACCCAAATAACATTTTCAAGGGGTGGTCTTCATATTTAACTCATGCCTTTGGAAATATACTTGTGGTTGATTATTATTTAACTAGAACATAATTAAGATGAAATGGAGCACTGGTGGATGATTTTTTATGTATTTTTCATAATTCTCAATTTTTGATTGATATTTATGTAAAATATCATCAAATTTTACATAAATTTATTTTAATATGTTCTTGTCCCTATTATTAAAGATTTGATAGGCTTTACTTAAAACAGAGTATCAAACAAAAATATATTCATATGTTTTAGGATTAAACATCTATATGTTATCTTTGATATAAAAAATGTAAAATTTACGTTCAAACTCTTTAAAATTTCTAACTTTGGGTTTTATACATTTCCAAAGTTCATAGAGGGTCTTATTAATAATGGTTCATATGAGCACATAGTTTAGAGTATAACCTGTGTTATTAACCACTTCCACCTAAAAATATTGAGAGATTTTAAATTCATTTAATATATTTCATGTAGTCACTTATTAATTTTAGTTATATATTTGAAATACATCATATTTTTGCAAAGTTATATAAATGGAAAAATAATGATTATACCAACATAAAATATAAATTTACTCAAATAAATATGTTTTAAACTATCCCCCATGGTCACTCTAAATGGATGTGGTCTTATAAGGTTTTTTATCTATTCCCTTGTTAATAAATTTAATAAATTCTTTGAAAAAAAACATTTATATTTTCTATGAAATAATTCCATTTGAATATTTTATATTCATCAATAATGATAAAAGCGTAGGATTCACCTTTTATCATTTCCAATAGGGTTGGACTAAATATATTGAGGTGAATTTACTCAATATCCATTGAAGTTTAAACTTCATTTTAATATTTTAAGGAAGATTTTTGTTTCTTATCATGTTGTAAAGACTCGCATAAAATGTCATTTGGGAAATTTTATTTATGTAAATCACATGCAAGTTTATTCTAATTTAGTTTCATAAGTGTGAGTGTTCTATAATGACCAGGGAATATATATCATCACAAAGATTTACTATATTTTTTACCCAATCATTTAAAATATTTTCTAGAAATGGATTTCAAATCATGAACTTATAAATTTTTAAATGTAAATAAAAAAAATGTATTCACTTATAATCAATCACTTTGTAAATGTAATTCTCAAAATAAACTCTAAAACCATTATCATATAATCGAGTAAGACATAGAAAATTATGAAATTATCTATAAACATATAAAATATATTTAATATTATTATATGTAATAAAACCCGTCGCACTTATACTGATGATCTTTATCCTAGATTTACCACTAAAAGTGATGGGATGACCATCAATATTTTCTAGGTGGTCGAACTTGGAGTAGTCACCACACATATTCTATGAGCACCCACTATCCATATACCATGTAAATCCTTGGGATCTTCCTTTGAGATATTTTTATTATAAAATAATTAAGATACTAATAATTCTACTAACCAAATAATTTGGTTCCACTAATGTTATAAAAAATAGACTTTTGAGCACATATTTTCATTGTATGGGTGTATCTCCTAAAATGTTAAGAATATAACTGAACCCATTTAAATTCAAAAAATAAAAATTTTAAAAAAATTATTCATAGATTATAATCCCGATTTTATGGAAATAAATATATATTTTATATTTAGATGTTCCTCTATTAAATTTCGTTTTTATGAACTATTTTGATTATTAAAATCAATTCAAAAGTGTTTCATCCCATGAAATTAAGATCCTACGTTTTTATCAATATTTTATTCACCTTGGATGAATTTTTTGAGAACCAATCTAATATATTTAATATTAGAATCCAAAATATTCATATTTGGTTGCTATTTTAATTTAAAGGTCAATCCCTCCTTTTTTTTAGAGGGTTGATCTCTCTCATTACTAGAACATATTTATTTTAATGCTATTTGAATTTTGTGATGAGTTTACAACCCCCCCCCCCCCTATCAATTTAATATGTACTATATTTATGGTATTTATAATTTAAATTCCTTTAGGGGTAAGAAATTTTTTAGAAGTTACCACTTCACTTACCTAAATTTCATTAATAATACATATAGAATTTTCATCACTAGATTTGGTTCAAGAGTGGGAGTCTTTATTTCAATAAAAGTAGTGACGTCAAAAGATTTCTTACTTTTATTTTATTTTCCATTTTTTTCTTTAAAAATTTATAATCCATATTACTTTTCCTCTTCTTGATTCATTTATATAATTTTACCTTAGATTATACTAATTGATCCTTATTTTTTGGATAATAAAATTTTTTTTCATGAATTTGATCATCTTCATTATTAAGTGGGAAATTTTTGTGTCGCCCATAAAATAACCTTCCACAATTTATTTAAAGAAAAGTTTTTCCTCATATTCACTTCTTTAATCATTATAAAATATTGTAACCAATAGCTTGGAAAGACTCAAAGTATTTTAATTACAATTGTTTCTTTATAAATATAATTATTAAGAAATTTAATACTATTAAAATATTATAAAATCATGTAAACATTTCACTAATTTATTCATTTGAATTCATGTTAAAACATGAAATTTCTTATATATATATGTGTGTGTGTGTGTTCTAGTGTCCTCAACTTTGTTTGTGCCTTCATGTGTGACTTAAAAAGGTTTTTAATTTTCATCAGTAAATTTTACATTTTAAAACAATATTAAATTAATATTTATATGAACCAAAATAAAGAGTATTCAATAACTATTTATCAAGAATAAAAGTGGTTATATCGTCAGGAGTACAGTCACCCAAATTTTCTTTAAAATATGTGAAACCATATATAATAATTTTTCATATGGGATATCCAACGCTTCTAAGAAATGTAGACATGTGAGTTTTTTAATATTTATATCGTATTTCATCAAAAATGATAAAGAACCATTGATTATCACTTGGGGGAACATAGGGTACAAAAGGATACAGTCATCCTTCATAATTATTTTTTGAAACCAGTTATTATTTAGAAATAAAGGGTAGTGCTAAGACCAATTATAAGTATGAGAGCACATACATGGGTTAATTTACAATAAAAATAAAATCTAAAAATTAATTAAATTTAAAAATAAATTTATAATATAAATAGAGAATTCATTATAAAAATAATAGGCGATAACTTTTTTTATAGAGGTTTTTTTAAAATCAGTTATTATAAATCCCTACATCACATATGCTCAATATATTGGGTTTTTTGTTAATCATGTGCCTTTAGTGGAATAAAAACAAACTAAATATAAATAATTACATTTTATTTTTAGTAGTTATATCTTGAAACCAAATCTATTAATTTAATTGTGGTGATCACATAGGAAATTATAAATGAAAGAGGTTAGATTGATTTATAATATAATCCCTTTGATGATCACACTCTGGTCACACAAGAATTTAAAACAAACTACTGAAGAAAAGATAGAGATAATAAGAGGAAGTTGAATATGAAAAATGAAGACTAAAATATCTAAAAAATTATTTTCAATAATTCTAACATGTTCCAACAATTTTTAGTATGCTTCAGCACTGCTAGAAACTTAATAGATGTGTATTTGTATTTTTTTTCTTCCTTTTATTAGAATATTTTAAATATTGGATCCTAAATTGGGTTTGGAAACATGTATATAACCATTATAGTTAAAAAAAATCAGATTATTTTACTTTTATGGGTAACACTTCTTAATTTTAGTTGACTTCCACCAATGTATATTTTTTGTAACTCAATAATGTGAGTTCTCTTGGGCTCCATTAGGTTTTTAGTGCCGCTAATCGATGTTTTAGTGGAGTAAGTACTCACTACATATTCTTATATCCATATTTTTTTCTTATATATTTTTTGTTATACCCCAAAAAATTAGTTTAAAAAATACTATGCTTGCATCTTGTTTAATAGGAAGCACTGAGATTTAATAAAGTTGTGATATACTATAAAAATATTAATATATAAATGTAATTATTATAACCTAGCCATTAAATAGTAGGTATAAATATTAATTAAGACATTATGAAAATATTTTTAATGGTTTTATATAATGTATTTTTTAATATATAAATAGTGAATTTTTAGTAATGTTATTTTATGCTTCAAAAGATTGTTTTCTTCGAAAATGGTTTTTATTAAAAAATTTGTATATACATTGTAATTAATTTATACTATTTTTATAAATTTTATATAATGATATTAATATATTTTTTTAAATCATCATGAAAAAATTATCTTATGGTGAATTTTTTGTATTTTTTGAAAATATTTATTTTAAAGTGAATAGTGAAAAGTACCGATTTTTTTAAAATAGGTGTTTCTTTTCATTAAATGGATTTATTTAAAATAACCATTATGTATTGAGTTTTATATTAAAGTAAACTAAGTATTATTTAATTAAATATAATATAGTTAATTACATATTAATCAACATTATACTTGATTTTTTCATATGTTCATTTTTAGGATTAAAAATTCATTTTTATAAAAACTATTTTTCAACACATATTATGAATTAAAATTAAAATTTATGTATGAAACATAAATAAAGTGAATATTTAAAAATTTATTCTATATTTTGAATCAGTATTTTCAAATTTAGTGAATAGGCCTCTTTTTATTTTTGGTCATTACTAATAGTAATCGTAGAAACTTTTGGTCACCTCGATAATGGTAAAATGAGAAAAGGGAGATTAAAACTACAGGATGAGACATTAAAATCCCCGTCAAAATTTTAATTATTTTATTTGATAATTTTTTTATACTATAATCATCCGATGTTTTAAAGTTTGTCAAGTTCTTGCCACTTTCCTTTGATAATGACCTTAATATTATTTTCACTAAATAACAAATACAAAATCCCACCCTATATGTTTTAGTTCTCTAATATTTTTTATAGGGATAAAAAGTGGTTAAATTTGGTTTTAAATGGTTAATTTAAATATTAATTATTTTTTTCATTTTAATTTATTTTGATATCTTAATGACAAAATAATTACCTTAAATTCTTACACAATTCCAATAAAGTGCTTGTTAAAGTCAAAGGAAATTAAAGTAAATGATTTTTAAAAACATTAATAGTAATTAAATTTGGATTCATTACTATATTGTATAAATTTTACTTGTAAAAAACATATTACTTTTGTTTTAAAACATTATATTCAAATTAAATTACTATCTTGATGTCATTAAATTCAAACTATGTGAATAGTCTTGAAAATGAATTTAATGGTATATTATGTTAAATAATATTTTATTTAATGATTTAGAATTCATAAAAATATTATCATTGGCCAAGTGAATGAGATATGGTTAAAAATATTGACCATTGTCCACTTATGGCTCACTTTACCTTTTATATTAACATTCTTGTCTCCAATAGATTCAAAACCATTAATATTGTGGTAATCGTCAAAAGGGTTCACAAGGGTGGTTAAAATTAAGATATTAGGGTGGAAACATCACCTAATCATGTCCAAATTTTATTATATGAGACTATTTAAACTCATACTCATCCTATATTTTAAATATGTAAATTTTGTTCCGTGTGAATGTGAAAATTAATTTATATTAATATAATACTTAATTATTCTTAAGGGTGTCACTCCCTTCACTTATAAAAGAGAACCTCTTCTCCTCTCATACTCACACATTTTTAGTATTCTATTTTATCCATTACCTACCCAAATATCACCCCAATATTCTTCCATGAATCCTTGTGTTTATAATCTCTCAAAAATACAAGACCTAGAAGGCTTAAAGTGAAATCCAAAGAGGTTATCTGAGGGGAAGTTATAAGTCAAAACCAACATATTTCATGTTTTTTTCTTATAAAACTTACTTAAAATATTATTTAAACACTACAAAATAAATATATAATTATCTTTCATGTGCTAAATTTTTATTATAATATATGTTACAACCCTTTTCATCTCTTTTTCCATGCTATGGGAAATGAAATCATCGCTCCTGCGTACGTCTCGATTACCACCTCCATAAAGTAATGTATTTCATTTTTCATCATCGTCTAAAACGAATGGTTATTATGATGGATTTATTTAATATATATTAAATTCATGACATAAATATCATTATTTAAAGGTAAAATATTATCTATTTTCTTACCATTCCATCCATTGAAAAATTATAACATAGTTCGTGCTTACGTGTGGACTACCACTTCTATGAAGCGATGTGATTCGTTGTTCATGTAATCCTTTAATAGGTGATTATAAAATTTTATTTAATATATAAACATGATAATTTTACCATTATTAATGTTTGTTAGGTTAGATGACCATAACCCCATTGACTATAGTTAACCAACCCAATCCATTTCTGAATTATAATTTGACGGTTCTCAAAATGTTTGATGTGAACTTAATCAATTAATTAATTCAGTATAATAAGGATATAGAATAAATATAAGGAATAATAGACATATAAAAGGTTATTAGTAAAGTAAATAATTGAAATATATTTATTATTCACGAATATAAATAATGTACGTGATAACTCTGATTCGAGGTAAAGGACAGTTTACCTTAAAACCTCATTTTAAATTTTTTAGAGATTTAATTTATAAATAATTTTTCTATGTGTCTAAATTATTAAAATCCTCTTATAGATGTATTTATATTGAAATAAATAAATAATAACATTAATTTTATATCTATTTTTACTTTATTTCAATGCTTTTTAGAAGGAATCTTTTTACGTATTTTATAAGATACATTTTGGACTTTATTTACAAAAGGAAAAAATAATTTTCTATTTTAATGTATACGGCGTCGATGGATTTTCATACTACTATAAAAAATATTTGATGTTTAACTCATTTATAATATTCCATTTTTTATTCAAATAAAAAATCTTTTTATTTTTTTAGGTATTTTAGTTTTGAAAATTAGGTTTTAAAGGAAAGGTATATATCAATATTAAAAAATGCTTTGCTTATGGGTTCAAAAGTATATTTTTTTGATTTTCAGGATAAAAATGTAAGATTTTATGTTTTCAATGTATATTATGGTCCTTTAAAATTTATTATGATGAGTGTTGAGATAAATATATCTCTCAAATTTATTGGTTAATGATTATGTTCTTCACATATTTATGTTGGAATTAACTGGGTAGCTTGTTCCATTTATAAGGGTTCTTATAAGGGTTCTACTAAGATAATGTCCCAATGCACTGAAATGACTTTTCTAATATTTATAATTGTTTATAATGGAAATATTTTGATATAAGAGGTAATTTAATAGTATTTTATTTAAAGGTATTATTATACCATTTAAGGGTAAAAAATAATGTTTTTAAAAAATATTTTAATGGGTTCTCATGTTTTATTTTTTTAAGAATCTCTCATGGTTATGGTTTTTCCTTACTGTTTTATTGTAAATTTTTTTATGAAATTATCTGGGTATTAGTTTTTATTTCATGTGTAAGTAAATTATTATTCTAGCTCAAATTTTATTATGTTAAATGAAAACTCTCTTTTATGATCCCATAGTTCTGAACTAGCCTAAAAGGTTTCCTTTCATCTTTTTATATGTACCTTAGGGAGATTTTTATTATCATCTCATGTTTTCAAATATTTATCATAGGTTTTAAGTATGATTAGGAATAATGGTGAATTCATGTAGAAAATCATGAATGTTTTTTAGGAAAATAAAACATGTTTCATTTTAAAAATATATATTTTTTAGAAAAAAAATGTATACTTAGTGGAAGTCTCCACTTTATAAAGTATGGGTTCATTATATAATAGTTATGACGTAATTATATAAAACTATAAACCATAAGGATCATAGAAATGTAATAAAATGAGTTCTTGACTTTAAACTTATGATTATGTATTTTTTTAAGGCTAAGTCCTTGTACTTTTTTATGGAAAGTCTAAAATATACCAAACATGAATATTCTTATGGGTAGGTTCTTTGATTAATATAAGACTCAAAGATTCTAGTTTTAGAAAATAAAAATAATTGGATGTTTTAATTATAAAAATAAATCATTTGTGAACATTAAAACAAAATAGAGTGTATAAGAACCATGTACAGCACCTTTGAATTTGGATTAGTAATGAAATTTTAGAAGATTGATGGTAAATATGAGAGTATGATATCTTAGAGAGGATCAGAATTTAACTTGAAAATAAAATACTCCAATAGTTGAACATTCTTATTTATTTTGATTGTATATAAATTCTATTGGTTTTCCTATCCAATACTATACATAATTAATGTGTTGGATATCTCATACATATCTATCCACACACCCTCCTAATATAATTCTTGTAGATGGAAAAAAATTGTATGTTCCCTTTTCCTCATGCATTAATTGTCTATAGTTCACTGTACATAGATGATAACATAAGGAATTAGAAATCCAATAAATCATCAATGTGTCACATGTAGGTTTCTTTATCCACTTTACTCTCACCCTATGTAGTATATGTGGAAATTTCATACTCTAACTGACAAGACCCAAACATTACAGACATGATTATTACATCTTATTATATGAATATTAATTCTACATCATTACAATTCAAGCTATAATTGTAGAGGTTTAGTGTGTTTGGAAACTTGGATATATGAAAATCATGTTCATAAAAATCTATATCATCTCCCCATAAATTATTCACATCTAATACCTTTCTTAGGAATAACATAATTAAAACCTTTCTTTATATCCTAGGGAATATAAAACATAATCAAGGGTGAGATCAAGAGATCTGTAAGGATAAATATGGGAGATATCAGTCTATGATCATTTATAATTACAAAATCAATATAATGGTATGGGAACATGAGTATAATAAAATAAAATCATAACCAACAATTCATAGATCATAATCATGATTTTTACAATTAATCTTGGCAATTTATAAGACATAAAACATAATATAATAAAAAATCTTGATCCATGAGAACATATTATATGCATATGATTATGTCATAAAAGAGTGGAAGAATGTTTGGGATAATCATAATCATAGAAATCATATTTCATGGCTCACTTATAATACAATAATTTTTTAGTGGACATAAACTCATTATTGAAAATCCAACCTACCTAATTCCAATATTCTCTTAAGAGTAACTTACACCCAATTAACCCCATCATCATTACCCAATTCATTGGAGGACTATTTAATTCCATGCCTACCCATCACATTTCCATAATTAATTTATATATACTCCAAATAATCTTAAAAAATTCATCATATCATTATAGAATAAATGGTGTAAAATGAATAGTTTCTATAAACAACTTGTAATCATAATCATAAAAGCATTCATCATGTCTTAATTGACTCGTGGAAAGAAAATAGATTTCATTTCAATTTCAATGTCATTATAAACCATCCAAATAAATAATATAGATGGTATCATAATAACATATCCCAATTGTATCATAATAATCATAAAATAATGTTGAGATATATTAACAATACCATTAAAATAACATTTAAAACATTTCTATGAAAATAAGGAAAATATTCTTTTCTTTCGATATATTTAAAAATAAAAAATCCCAAAATATTTATAAAAGGATTTTCTTTGAAAATAACCCTAGAAATTTGAAAAGTAATATTGAGTGAAAATAAACGTTATGATTTTAGGAAAATCATCCCATGCCCTCTACAATTATAAAAATATTTATTTCACATTTTTAGTAAAAAGTCAAAAAGTTTCTCATTTAGAAAATAAAAAGATGATGTATTTTAAGACATATTGTAGAAATAATATTATAGTTAAAAATTAATTTAAAAAATAATTTTATTATATATAATTTCTTTCATTATGGAATTTAGAAAATATGGACATGTAAGAAATAGATTCCCAACCACTAAGAGAAATAAGGTATGTTTTCCTTGAAAGCATTCCCTATGATATCATTGAGTAAAAATGAGTGTAAAATAAAAAGAAAACAAGAAAAATTTAGAATTAAAAATAGGAGAATAAAATACATGAAATTTTATAGGAGATGTGTCATATAATTCCCCCAAAGGAAATTTAAATATAAAATAATGCAAATTAAAAGTGAGATTAAAGAATTAACCCATACGGATTTTGTAACTTTTTTAATTGTAAGACCCGTGAAAGAATAACATCAAATAAAAAAGTAAATATCATGAAAATAATGATATTAATGATATAAAATTTTAATGGGGTATTATATACATGTCTTAAACAAAATAGGTTCATAACATCAAAAATGCCTCAATAAAACAATATTGAGATGAAGAAACCTTACAGCTTTAGTAATATATGAATCAAAATCCCATGAAATAGGGAACCTTATATGGGTTTTTAAATCCACAAATTTTTTCTTAAAATATTGATAAAATAAATTAATTTTTAGTGTATATAATATATAATTGAAAAAAGTGGTGAATATGGCATATGTATCATAGAAATAAAAGTGACATGAGAAACCCTTACCACACATCCAACTTTATTTGAAATCACTCTAACATCCTTTATAATAAATTTAAATTTATATTAATTTTATACCAGATACATATACATACTTTTAATTTCATATTTTATCCAATTATAATATTTAAATACAAATTTATTTATAATTATTTATTAAAATTGTTGTATCCTGGTGTCAATTATTCAATTTTTCATGTTTGTCTTAATTTTTCAGTTCTGAACCTTTTACTTGAATATAGTTCCATAAAATTTAGAATTTTAATCATGTAATTATTATTATATTTAATAATTTTATTCACTATTATAACTATTCACATGAACCAGTGATGAAAAATTAATTACATCACTTTGCGAAGACGGTAGTTCAAATGTATGCACAAGTGATGTTTCTATTTTTTGATGAAAGAAACCAAAAGTAAATAATAATTCACCTTTATAGAACATAATAATATCATAAATAGGATATAAATATATTAAATACATTATTATAAACAACCATGTGAGGTGGAGATATAAAATGAATCATATCGCTTTCTGGAGGTGGTAGTCCATACGTACGCACAAGCGATACTTTTATTTCCCAATTATTGGGAAAATGAGATGGATAAGTTTATAAAATTAACATAACAAAATAAAAATATGTGGGAGATATTTATGATATTATATTTTAATGTTTAGAACATAATTTATGGAGTTATAAGATGAATTAAAATGAAAACACTACGTTAAAACGATTACCTCCTCTTTGAGGAACCTCCTTATAATCACTCCTTAGACCCTATGGATGGTGTTTTAAGAAGAAAAACACATATATAATTTATATAAGGAATTTATCAATAGTTTTTTCTATGTTTTGGTTTATAAAAGTGTCTCATCATGTTTTATGAATAGAGGATAGGTGGCGTCCTTATATAAGAGTGCAAAAGAGACCCCTTGTAATTACTTAATGAATTAAATTAATTTTCATGTTCTAGTGGCTCAAAATTGATAAATTTATAATATATAATTAATATAAGTCTATATACTATCATCCAATGTTATTTATATGAGTTTATGTGTTTTTTTAATCATCATCTATTTGTTTTAACCATTTATTAACCATTTTAATGATTATTGTGATATCACATTTTTTCGTCTTTAGGGGTCAAAAGTGTTACTAAAAAGAATAAGTGACCAATAAGTGGATAATGGATAATATTATAGACTATATCCCATTAAATTTTATGAATTTAAATTTTTATGAATTTTAATTCAATTAATAAAATATTATTTAACAAAAGATGCCATGAAAGTTTTTTTCAAGACAATTCAAATATTTGATATCGAAAAAAATCAAGGCACTAATTTAATTCCAATTTCAGATTTTAAAACATCCCTAATATATTATATTTTTCTATAAAATTTTTATAACAACATAAATTATCCAAAATATATTACATTTTATGTTTTTTAAATCATTTACTTAATTTCTCTACTAATTGAATAAGTACTGTGTTGGTGTTTCATAGGCATTTAAGTTAATTATTTCATCACTAAAAAATAAAAAAAAATACCATCATAAAAAAATATTCATCATTAAAATAAACTTTTATAATTGTTAATAGCTTTTTTTTTATGTATCAAAAAATATTCTAGTTATTAAAATCAAGAAAGATATATTTTGGAATTTTCCTTTATTGAAATAATATAAAGGTGTTTATCGAAGAGTATTGGAAAAAAATAACATATTTTCAAATATATGAAGGTTTCAGTTGAATTAAACTCATCCAATTAAATATATAAAAAAATTATGGTCAATTTTCAAACATTGTTGTATTGTTTTAACCTTGTTTTACCCATTTTACCCTTATTATGGTGACAACATTTTTACAAATGTTGTTGTTCATTATGACCCAAAAAAAAGTTCACATCTTTATAAATTTTTTAATTTAATTCCAAATATGGAATAAATTTTATTTAATTCAATATCTATAAGTGGTATAAATTAATTTTAAAATAAAATCAAAAAACGATATGAAAAATATTTTTCATGAAAAATGCATTTTTAGTATAAGCATTTTTCTACACCAAAATTAAGAATAATGTTTATTCAAATAAAATTAATTGTATTATGTTTACTCAAAATTAAAAAATTAAATTTTAAATAAAATTAAAAAAAATGGGAATCTGTAAATATAAGAAAATATAATATAATATTCATTATTTTTCATTATACACTAAAAAATAATTTTTCTAGGAAAATTCCAAAATTTCAACCTAAGATAACTTTCGTATTATCATTTCAAAAATGATATCCTTTTTTATAGAATAAAATTTATAAAATTAATTAAAATTAATTATAATATTCTCTCACAAGAAGCAATAAAAACCATTTTCTAAAGCAAACTGATTTTTTGAAGCATAAAATGACTTCACAAAAAATTGATTTCTTATTTCATAAGAATTAATAATTATATAATTATTTATTGGGACCATTGAACATGAATTTCATAATTTGGTTTCTCTTATTCATTCCTTATAGTTCAACGACTAGGTTATAATAGTCGCATTAAATAAAACTATTTTTATAGTATATTTCAATTCTCTTAAATATCTTCATTGCATGTTAAGAAATTTGTCGTGCTAAATATTCTTTTAAACTAAATTTTTGAGGTGTTATATCCCCCATTTAAATAAATTATTTCCTCGCAATTTTATCTCGGTCATCAAAGGTTCAATATTTGAAAATACCTTTAAAGAAAATCCACATCATAAAAATGATTAATAAAACCTTATTTGAAAAGGTGAAGTGGGAAACAAAAATGTTACTTGAAATAACACATAATCAGGTTCTCATATAATGATAAATTGGTGTGAAGTTAACATAAGGGAATGGAGACAAAAAATCAAAGAACTAATAGAGAATGATAGTGAACATTGTCATTATAATGTTAATGAAAACAAAACCTTAAATAAATTAGGGGTTAAAACTACCAACACATCATTAGAATAAATTTAAAAACAAAAATATTTTCATTTTCAAGATACTATTCCTAGAGTTGAGGAATTATTTTAACATTGAATAAAAGAAAATATAATTTCTTGAATTCTTAAAATTCATAAATGTAAATTCATATTTTGGTTGTGTGTTCCAATTTGTTTCCACCTATTTTCATCCCATATTCCAATGATTAATGAAGAATGAGAATTATTCATGACTCAAGCACTAAAATAAAATCCTAATAGATCATAAAATCTAAAAAATTATAACATGATATTTTTCTTATCATTATTTTTTTATAGAAACCAAAAATATTTAGTACATCCTATGATAACTAATATGAATAAACTATGATTTGGAAGATTATTCACAAATATTTCAATAATAATACCCAAATATCTACTTAATTATTTCTATAAATATCTAAATTCCAAAACTTCTTAGTAATTTCTAAACTATTATTTAAATTCCAAAAAAATAGAGAAAAAATGTAAAAAAATTATAAAATAAACTTAGTGTTATTCACTAACTGACATAAATTATAACTTAATGTTCCATACCAAAAACATGAATACCTTGATCATATAGTCTACTAAAACATGATAATAACTTTAATCACCATTGAAAATAAATTAAAATATAGATGCTTTTGAAAATTAGTTCTATATTTTTTCTAAAATAAAATTATAGACTATTAAATATACTCTATAAATCAAAAAATGCAATAAAATTCATCAAAAATAACATAAATCACTCTATTATTAAATCACTTGTCAATTTCAAGGTCACCAATACTATCCAATTTGTTTCATTAATATCAATCATCTCTTTATCCCAAAAAAACAAAATTATCTCAACATCTGGTATATATTAAGCATTATTTATCCCTCAGTCATGTGTTTTCCAAAAATATCCCATTGCTATTAAATCACTTATCTAGTTTATCAATAACATTCAATATATGATTGAAAATTATTAAGTAAAACTACTATTGAACAATACTTAGATGTTTCATGATTCTTGTAACCATAATGTCATTCATAAAACATTTTTTCAAAAAAATCTCAAATCCTAATATATAAACACATAAATCACTCCACTTAAATGATTTTAATCGCATAGTCTCTTCCTTAGTCTAGAATTTAACTCATGTTTTAGGTCATTGAATCAAATAATTTCCATGTTCCACACACATAATACATTAAACTATAAATGGTTCCTTAGGATATACTTTATTTCCCTATATTGATCTCATTATTTTTCAACAATAATCAATTACTTTATGCCCTTATTACACACATAAAACATCTTCCCAATACATTGAGACATTCTATTGAGTGGTTCCACCCATATTATCATCAAGAATAAAGATGAATCATCCTTCCTAAATCATCTTTTTCAATTAAATTCCCATAAAGCTATATTTTATATTATTAGGTGTGCTAGAAAACAAACCATAATTGGTATTTTTAAACATATAATGAGATAGATGATTAGGAATAATCATAAGGTTTCACATTTTATCTCTTATTTCATTTAAATGTTTATGAGGACAATCATTTCATTGTCCATCACATTCAATGTTAACATGATTCATCCTAGTTCCATCCATTGAATAAAACCAAATAGCATAGTGTGAGAAAAAATAATCCTAATGTGAAATAATATAATAATGAAAATAATTCATATGATATCTAAATCATGAAACATTATTTTCATTCTATGTCACCTTAGTCTTTACCTAGGTCATCCATGGTCATTATCTATTCAAATCTATGATAATTATTAATAATAAAAACATGAATTAACCCAAAAATATCCCTTGGGAATGTCTAGCCAGGTGTTCAGTATCAGGTCCACTCATTGTGCACCATTGATGATCAAGTTAAAACCCAATCTTCCCCTTTTAGATTTTTTACCCCTTGGGGCATCTGTACCATGTCCATATTAGCATACTAGTATATAGAGAGGGACTTATTTTCAAATAAAACACTCAATCTCTATTTTAAAAAGTATTTAGGATGGTATCCTGTACTTATACTTATCTATATGTTTCTAACCAATTTTTTTCTAATATAAACATATAAAAATAATTAGGATGGCGCTGCCGGTTCGAGAAGTTGGGGGGTCGCGCCCGGCCGCAGGCCGGGCCTCGCCATCTGGGCCGATCCGCACCCCACCAAGTCGGGTCGCGCCCTTGCGCGTGCCGGGCCGCTTGCCACGGGTGCGGGCCGAGCCCCACCGAGCTAGGCCATGCGTTTTCGATCAGGTCTGGGCCGTGTGTTTTCGATCCAGGCTGACCCCTTAGTTGGGTCGGACCCACCGATCCAGGATGGGCCGACTCGCCAGCCCACCAGGCTTGACAAGTCGGGCCCATTTTACTTAAACGTGAATAACTTTAAGACCGCACGTCCGAACAACGCGCCATTTGTGGCACTGGGACCCTTACGACGAGGCGGTCCTTTTGAGATAATCTAAGTGAGTTTTGGACAAATTTTGAAAACGTCCAGGTCTGGATTGAGCATATTTCCAACCGGGCCCCGGAAACGGAAAAGCCAATAACTCTCAGACCGGGCGTCTGATTGACGCGCCGTCTGTCGCGTTGGGTTTCTTTTGACGAGACGGAACTTCAGGATACATAAACTCTAGACTTCGTGATATTTTATGTATCTATTCCTTGGATCGAGGAGTGGACCCTCCTGGAATCGAGCGTGCTATTTGTGGGAACCCCAGAGATGGCTGCGACTGCGACGAAAACTGTACTCGAATCCTCCGTGGGTTCGGCAGCGATGATGAATCAGTGACTACATCTGATCATCTCTATCTCTATAGGAAAGATGTATACCTGTGTGATCTGATTCTTGACTTTCAATCATTATCATTGATGTGATTGACTTCTTTCCTATGTGGACTGGTTTGTGCTTGGGCTCGAGAGTTGGAGCCGAACAGAGATTGTTAATTTAGGTATATGTATGGGAAATACCTAAGTAAAATTGGTTGATACTTCATGTTTGTATCCTTATTTTGTGGTTTATTCTTTGTGGATTCTGGGAGACCTTCAGGGGTATTGGGGTCTCTACTGAGTATCGTATACTCACCCCTGCACGGGCTATGCCCGCACTACGTTGTGTTTAATGCAGACGACGGACCGCACTGAACGTGGTGGAGACTTATGGAGCTAGACGGTACCCAGAGGTGGACCACTTGACGAGATGTACACGGAGTAGACGGATGGACCCGAGGTGCTGAGGAGACCATCTGTACCCACCCTTCAGGTGGGAATCCTGGAGGAAGACTCGGTGCTTTATGTTTTATTTTACTGCAGTTGTACTAGATTTTCAGTTGTACTGTACTTACTGTTGGGATTGTATTTTCGGCCCCTTTCCTTTCAGCACTTACTTTTGTATTCAGTTTTACTTAGTTATTACTTATGGTGCATACTCTATTGTGTTGTTTACTTTTATAAAGGAAATTCCTTCCCTTTTATCAGGATTTATGCCTTTGGTGCTAGTCTCCAGCCCCTGGCCTATGGAAGGTGGGCTTGGGGTAGTCACGACACAGGCCCCAAGGACGGGTCTTGACAAATTGGTATCAGAGGATTCGGTTCTACCATAAAACTCAAGAATCTGATCATTCTTTTCAATGAAGCAATATTATTAAGAGTATTGAGTGTGGTTTTCAGTATAGGGAGTCCAGTATTGGTGCGGTGGCTGACATATCCATACACCGGGACCCTGACCTCTGATTTCCGAATCAGTACACGAAAACACTGATTTCATGTGTGTTTCCTTTGAAAAGTTTTCTTTGTGATTACTTTGTGTCATCTCACCAGGTATACTGTTTGACCGTGGCGCACCTTTTTCTTTTCAGGATGGCCCCATAAAGACAGCCAGCTAGGGTTCCAAGTTACGTGCGAGATGGTAGCCCACCAAGCGATGAGACCTCGGTACAGGGCCCCATCACAGTGGAGTCACCAGCGGTACCACTACCCGCTGAGCCACTGATACTACCATCTCCAGTAGCAGAGATTGCACACCACTTGAGCGCGTTGTAGGAGTTTCAGCAATAGAGTCCACCCAGGTTCCTTGGAGAGACGGAGCCACAGGCAGCTGAGGATTGGTTGGAGGCTTTCATCAGGGTTTTCATATTAGTAGGGACACCAACTGATCTTATGGTGATCCTTGTTGCAAGTATCTTGCACGCAGCAGCAGGTAGATGGTGGAGCTTGATGCTCCAGGTGCACGACGAGGCATCTCTACTTTGGACAGACTTCGAGATTCTCTTCCGCTCGGAGTTTGTTCCCACCACCCTTCGTGCGATTTGGATCCAGGAGTTACTTCATCTGTGGTAGGGAAGTATGACAGTAGCTTAATACTCATCGAGGTTTATTGACCTCTCATGCTACTCCACGGATATGGTACGAGACCCGTTCTTCAGGGCCCGAACCTTTGAGCAGGGACTGAGGCACGAGATCAGGGCTTTGATGATTCCCCTCAGCATTCCAACGCAGGCGGGGGTGCTAGAACGAGCCCTTATAGTGGAAAGCTTTCTCGCTGAGTAGTCACCAGAGGTGAGACCCACCATAGGGCGACACGTAGCAGAGTATTCTGCAGCTGGCAGTAGACAGATGTCACATAGGTCTAAGTGGATCAGGCCATCAGGTGGGTGACCTCAAAATATAGGTTCAGTTGTGTGGGGCACCCAAAACAGAGCCAGTTATACGAGGAGCAGGCAGTGCTATGCATGTGGTGGGTAGGGTCACATGTCTTGAGACTACTCTACCAGTCATGCAGATGAGCAGTAGAAAGTATAGGGACCTCCCAGGCAGTGGCAGAGGTTCGACCGTGGTAGTCCGTAGGGAGTAGGCGGATGAGGTAGAGGAGCTGGCCGAGCAGCGGGTGGTGGACGACGTATCGAGGCTCTACCACACCACCACTAGGAGGTCCACCCCGGCCACAGGGATCTATCGAACAGAGGCAGGCTCATCTCCAGGCAGTTGAGGCCTACAACCATCGCGCACCTGAGATTATTCGAGGTACTATTTGTGTCTACTCCACCCTTGCTGCAGTACTTATAGACACAGGTGTGAGTCATTATTTTATTTCCACTACCCTTGTTCGGAGCTCGGATATTTCGACGGAGCTATTGGCTTGACCCTTACGGCTAAATAATCCTACGGGAGCAGACTCGATGATTATGCACTGGTGCCGGTAGTGTGAGATTACTCTAGGAGGTGAGAGCTTCAGCTAGGATCTTCTTGTAGCGGCGTTTAGGCCTTGCGACATTATCTTGGGTATGTACTGGTTATCTACAGTCCACACTCAGATCAACTGTATTAGGCGCAAAGTGCGGTGTGTCCGCACGGATGGGAGCTGGTTCACCTTCACCGGCGAGAAGGGAGCCTTTGCAGTACAGGATGAACTTACACAGAGGAGAGGGCATCCGGTCACACATCAGTTGGCTAGCCTCATCCTTGGAGAAATTGATGTGCGGAGTCCAAGTTTTTCTGTTGTGGTAGATCAGTATGCGGACGTTTTTTCTGAAGACGTTCCAGGACTACCTCCTCATAGAGAGGTATACTTCTAAATTGACCTATACCCCGGGACGGCACCGATATCTACTCCAGAATATTGGATGGCTCCCGCTGAGCTTCATGAGCTATGGGAACAGTTGTAGGACTTGCAGGGAAATGGATTTATCCAACCCAGTGTTTCACCCTAGGCTTCTCTGATTTTTTTCTCCAAGAAGGAGGATGGGAGCTTGTGACTGTGTGTCGACTACCGTTGCCTAAATCAGGTGACCATGAAGAACAAGTACCCACTCCCGAGGATTGACAACCTCTTTGATCAGCTCAAGGGAGCATAATGGTTCTCGTAGATAGACCTCAGGTCAGGCTATCACCAGCTTAGAGTTCGAGACGAGGATGTGTAGAAGATGTCCTTCAGATGTCGGTATGGCCACTACGAGTTCTTGGTTATGCCCTTCGGCATAACCAACACTCTAACAGTGTTCATGAGTCTCATGAACAGGATCTTCCAGCCTTACCTCGATCGATTTGTCATAGTATTCACCGATGATATACTGATTTACTCGACTACTGAGTGGGAGCACGGCTACCATTTGTGGGTAGTACTGGACACACTCTGAGAGCACCATCTTTATGGTAAGCTCTCAAAGTTCCAGTTCTGGATTCGAGAGGTTCACTTCTTGGGAAACTTCAACTCGGAGGCTGGAGTTACAGTGGATCCAGTGAAGATCGAGGTAGTACTTTCTTGGGAGCCACCCAAGAGTGTGACGGAGGTGGGGAGTTTCCTGGTCCTTGCTGGGTACTATCGGAGATTTGTGCCAGACTTCTCTAGAGTTGCAGCACCGCTTTCAGCCTTGAAGAATAAGGGGAAACCCTTCATGTGGTCATATAGGTGCCAGCAGAGCTTTCATGAGATGAGGCAGAGGTTGACCAGTGTGCCCATCTTGAGGCTACCGGAGGAGGGCGTAGGGTATGTAGTTTACTGCGACGCATCAAGGATCGGACTCGGGTGTTTCTTGATGAAGGATTGAGCAGTGATCACATACGGTTCACGGAAGTTGAGGCAGCACGAGAAGAATTATGCTACCCATGACCTGGAGTTAGCAGCAGTGGTCTTTGCCTTGAAGATGTGGTGTCACTATCTAATGGGTGAGCACTTTACAGTCTATTCTGACCACCAGAGTCTTAGGTAAATCTTCTTGCAGAAGGACCTGAACCTGAGATAGCGGTGATGGATCAAGTTCCACTAGAACAATGACTTCGATATATTCTATACTCCTGGGAAGGTAAACGTTATAGCAGATGCTCTCAGTAGGAGATCAGGTATTCAGCTCCTAGGACAGACGACAGAGCAGCTAGACGCGTTGTAGATATCCTTTGTGGATAGAGATGGAGCAGCCTTTCTTCAGTCTCTCACAGTCACTCCTCCACTTCTTCAGTGAGTCAGAGAGGCACAGTGTGGGGACGTTGACTGTGAGACATGACGTGCTCATATATCCTCAGGGAAGGCACCTGATGGATTTTCTGAAGGAGGGGAGCATGTCATCCTCTTTAGGGGATGTACCATGGTACTAGTTGTACTACAGGAGGAGGTGATGAGGGAGTTTCACACTTCCCCTCTAGTGGTACATCCAGGAGTGGCGAAGATGTACCAGGACCTCATACGACAGCATTAGTGGTCGGGTATGAAGAAGGTTGTATCAGAGTCTGTTTCATGATGTCTCACTAGTTAGCAAGTGAAGGTGGAGAACCAGGTACCAGCAGGCTTGGTACAGCCCTTATAGGTCCCAAAGTGGAAGTGGGATGGGATATATATAGATTTAGTGATGGGGCTTCCAGGTACATCCAGAGGGCACGACACTATATGGGTGATCATTGACCGACTCACCAAGTCGGCCCACTTCCTACTGATCAGAGAGTAGGGCTCAGTAGAGAGTTTGGGATGCCTCTACATTCAAGAGATCATATGACTTCATGGTGTTCCATCGACTATCGTTTCTGATCGAGATGCTTGATTCACTTCCCGGCTATGAAAGGGGTTACAGGAGGCTTTTGGGACGCAGCTACGTCTAAGCACCACCTTCCACCGTTAGAAGGATATCCAGACAGAGAGGACCATTCAGACTCTCAAGGACATGCTCTGTGCATGTGTCCTTGACTTTGGTCACAGCTGGGGGGATCATTTACCCTTGGTGGAGTTTGCGTACAACAACATCTACCACTCCACCATCGGGATGGCACCATACGAGGCGTTGTACGGCCGACCTTGCAGATCACCTTTGTGCTAGACTGACCCTGGGGAGTCAGCACTTGTTGGACCAGAGATGGTTCAGGCTACGACGGACAAGGTGCAGATCATCCAAGAGTGGATGAAGACTGCACAGAGCAGACAGAATTCCTATGTTGATAGGAGATGGAGACCACTAGAGTTCGAGGTTGGCGACCACGTCTTCCTACGGGTCTCACCTCGACGAGGTCTACAGAGATTTGGTCGGGGCGGCAAGTTATCTATGTCCTTCATCCAACCTTTCCAGGTCCTCAGCAGAGTAGGCGAGGTGGCTTAATGCCTGTCCCTTCCACCTTAGTTACACCGGGTGCATGATGTATTCCATGTATCTCAGCTGAGGAGATACGTGCACAACCCATCTCACATCATTGACCACGGGGAGTTGTACATCGATTACGGGGCGAAATTCATGGAGGTCCCAGTGGAGATCGAGGATCGACAGAAGCAGGTCCTATGTGGATGGTAAATTCCTTTGGTGCGCATTTGCTGTTAGCACAGGAACCTCCAGGAGAGCACTTAGGAGCATGAGGCTCAGATTCGAGCTTAGTACCCCCATTTGTTTTCCTAGTGTGTTTTGTAGCTTTACGGGGATGTAAATCCCTGAGGTGGAAGTAATGTAAAGACCTAGAAATTTCAAGGAAATTTTTTTCTTAAATACTTTGGAATTTTACGAGTCTGTGGTTTCTAACGGCACTTGATTCCGAGGCCCGGTGTGTTCAGAATCAATTTCTGAATCTTTTTTCGGGTACGTTCAGTAAAAGTACGTGCGGATTTTTCTATCTTTTGAACCGGTGCTTGGAATTGAAAACTGAGGACACCGATGAACTCGCAGCGCCGGTTTTCACTTAAGGAGACCTTTACCACAGTTGATTTTTGTCGTATGTGGTAGTTAAAAGTTGGGGATTCATTAAGAATTAAATAAAATTGTTGTGTGACAATTTTATTTTAAGTAGAAGTTATTTCCCCCAAAAAGAATTTGTAGGTGGGGCCCACACCTCACCTAACTTCCCATGGGAGGATATAACTAAGGGTGGTGGGGGCCACATGAGCCCCTAACTTATCACCTTCCCCCAACTCCCTAGAAACCCCCATTTAACTCCCCTCCTTAATTGTGACTCTTCACCTCTTTCTCTCTCTCCCATAAATTTTGCCAACATGTTTTCATTTAATGATAAATTAATGAATTGACTTCTCTAATTTTTTTTATTCTTTTTTAATTACATGGAAAGTTTATAATTATGGGGAAAGCCTTATTATAATATTGGCTAGGTAATTATCCTTGGGAAAGCTCTGGTGAATTAGAGCGAACGTCGTTCTTCAACGAAGAACAACTCCGACGAAGAACGTGAAGGACTTCTCCATCGACACTTCCCTTCGGATGCACCATGACATCAACGGAATTGACATCCATATTCCACGACGCCCGACCTCCGCGACGCTTGTCTTCTGCAACTCGTTGATGTGCTCCACTCTTGAAACCGAGGTGGGGAAATTGTATAATTTTAGTTTGATAAAATTATACTCTTGTCGTTGTTGAATGTGAATGATTTTCTATGGCCAATTGTTACCACCTAACGCATAGGGCACGGGCCGAATGAACACGGCCCGATGACCCTTTGTTGTTTCTTGATTTTTAATTCGCAACGGGAGGCGGTGGTGAACGGAGGCGGCGACGATCGAAGGCGACGGCCGCGTTCCGGCCACATGCGGAAGAACCACGGCCCACAACCATGGACCGCTCGGCCAAAGAAGAACCGGCCACCCAAAGCCGGCCGGGCTGGAGGAACCGCAGTGCCCCAAGGTGCCGCGCTGTGGAGAACTGTGGCCAACACAGGGCGGGCCGCTCCGGTGGAAGAACCGGTCGGATCGTCGGCCGGCCGGGCAGAAGGAGCCGCAACACTCTTAGGCGTCACAGCGGAGGGATCGTTGGTCGCTCGCGCTGGGAAGACCGGCCGGATTTGGCCAGCTGGACAGGAGGTCAGTTCCACTCAGCGCCACCAATTCAAAAAGTCCCCCCCCCCCCCGCACCGGCTTGGCCGGCTGGCCGAGCTGCGGGCCGGGCCGTACCCCACCGGGCCGCCTGCCACGGGTGCGGTCTGAGCCCCACCGAGTCGGGCCGCGCATTTTTGGCTCGGGCCAACCCCTTAGCCAGGTCGGACCCACCGAGGTAGGACGGGCCGACCCGCCATCCCACCAGGCTTGACGGGCTAGGCCCGTTTCACTTAAACGTGAATAACTTTAAGACTGCGCGTCCGAAAGATGCGTCGTCTGTGGAACTAGGACTCTTACGACGAGGTGGTCCTTTTGAAATACTCTAAGTGAGTTTTGGACAACTTTGGAAGACGGTCTGGTTTGGAATGAGCATATTTCCAACCGGGCCCCTAGAACGGAAAAGACAATAACTCTCCGATCGGGCGTCTGATTGACATGTCTTCTATCGCGTTGGGTTTATTTTGATGAGAAGGAACTTTGGGATACATAAAATCTAGACTTCATGATAGTTTGTGTATTTATTCCTTGGCTCGAGGAGTAGACCCTCCCGGAATCGAGGGTGTTGTGTGCGGTAACCCTAGAGTTGGTTGCAACTGCGACAAAAACTGTACTGGAATCCTTTGTGGCTTTAGCAGCGACAATAACTGTAATGGAATCCTCCGTGGGTTTGGCAACAATGAAAACTGTACTGGAATCCTATGTGGGTTTGGAAGTGATGACAACTGTACTAGAATCCTCCGTGGGTTCGGCAGTGGCGACAACTGTACTAGAATCCTCTGTGGGTTCGGCAGCGACGATGAATCAGTGACTACATCTGATCATCTATATCTCTATACAAAATATGTATACCTATGTGAGATGATTCTTGACTTTCAATCATTATCATTGATGTGATTGACTTCTTTCTTGTGTGGACCGTGTTATGCTTGGGCTCGAGAGTTAGAGCCGAATAGAGATTGTTAACTTAGGTATATGTATGGGCATATACCAAAGTAGAGTTGGTTGATACTTCATGTTTGTATCCTTATTTTCTGGTTTATCCTTTGTGGATTCTGGGAGACCTTCGGGGGTCTCGGGGTCTCTACTGAGTATCTTATACTCACCCATGCACGAGATATTCCCGCACTACGTTGTGTAGGATGCAGACGACGGACAGCACTGAACGTAGTGGAGACTTGTGGAGCTGGATGGTACCCGGAGGTGGACCACTTGACGAGACGTACACAGAGCAGAAGGATGGTTCTGAGGTGCTAAGGAGACCATCTGTACCCACCCTTCAGGTGGGAATCCCAGAGGATGACTCGGTGGTTTCTGTTTTACTTTACTGTAGTTGAACTAGCTTTTCAGTTGAACTGTACTTACTGTTGGCCTTGTATTTTAAGCCCCTTTCCTTTCAGCACTTACTTTTGTATTCAGTTTTACTTAGTGCTTACTTTTGTTACATACTTTGTTCTGTTTTTTACTTTTATAAAGGAAATTCATTCCATTTTATCGGTATTTATGTCTTTGGTGCTAGTCGCAAGCCCCTGGCCTATAGAAGGCAGGCTTGGGGTAGTCCCGGCACAGGCCCTGAGGACGGGTCGTGAAAAATGAGCTATAGTGGGCCCCACCCATCACATAATAAGTCCAATTCATTTCTCATATGAGTGGGGATAAACATAAACAACATATACATTCATATTGAAACTATCATATGAAATGTAACTATCTTTCCTCAATCGTTAAACACTAACGATTCAGAATAATATGGTGAATGGTTTTAGAATAGATCATTTACAATAGAGTTAGTCATAAACCATTAAATAAAATATGGTAGATGACTTCATAAATTATTAAACCCAATAGTTCCATGGAATCAACAAGAGTGTTGAATTAGATGAAAACACTCTTATAAAATCATTAAGTAGTTCTATAGATAAATACTCTTTTTTTTTAGAAGAATAGTTATTTTGGAAAAATCTTTATATAAAACCAGAAGTGAAGTAAGATAGTATTTTCGTAATAAAATGATTGATTTTATAAATATAATGGTTTCCAAAAAAACATATTATAGAGTGCCCTTGAAAATAGGTAAGAATTTGAGAAATTCCCTTGAATTCGGCTTGTACTTTGGAAACAGTTTTGAAAGTTTCTTTTAAATACATGTAAAAATTTATAAAACAAGGAAAGGTTATGGTTTGTAAACATATATATAATACTCACACATAATATATGATGAGTACATAACAATAAATAATAATTTCATTGCGATAATTAGACAATGAAAGTAACCCGAATGAAAATGGGAGTTCGGGTGAAAAACCCTTACCTTAACTCCAAACGTGTTCCGATCATATACTTAAGCTCCTGGAATATGAAATTATACTTGTTAATAACTTATTTCAGAACCTATTATACATTTATTTAGTTTACCATAATTCTGGTTAGTTCATTTATGTATTTATTGATAAGTTATTGTATTGAATTTCGTCGTTCTGGAGTGTTCGTTTCCTTTATTTTCATATTCGGTTCACTTGTTTTTAAGTAATGAAGTTCATGTGGAATGGTTATAAATCTCTAGGATTGGAATTATATATTATTAATTAACATAAATAATTTATAATGGTAATTTATATCATTTGGTTACATGGAATGAGGGTGAATCATTAGATGACAACCACTTCGATTATTCGGTGGTATTTGGGATATTATGAACTAGTTTGGTCATATAACTTAATTATATGTACATATTCGGGTTCCTGAATATTAATTAGGTTATAACACATATATTATAGTCTGTTTCAACCATGAATATGGTTTCATGACCAGTAATGAAGAAGAAATTTAAGAACGAAACTTCGTCGTCCACGAAGGTTATAAATCGGAACCTCATGGACGTCGATTTCGTTTATAAAAATAAAAGGGAGGGAATAAGAATATTTATGATGGTTCTTCAATTCACATGATATAAATCTAGTATATATATATTACTGGAGTTATGATGGTCATTTGTACATAGGAGTTGAGGAGAGGATAACAAAATAGATAAATTGAAATAAAACCAAATGAGAAAGAAGGGTGCTTTTACCTCTTGAAATAACCTCTTTGACAAACTTCTTAAGGGAAGGGGTTTTGGTCTTTTGGAAAGACTAAGAGATTCATGGTCGTTGGGAGTGACTAGGAAAGGGTAATTTGGCAGAACTTTGAGGAGATTCAAGGCTTAGAGAAGTGAAGAGAAGAGGTGGGGGGGTTTATAGTGGAGGAGAGTGGTAAATTTTGAATATTTAATTCATTATTTTATTATATCACTCAAGACAACCAATAGTGTTGTTTCATGTGACCCCTAATAGTAATACGTTCATGTGAGTTCGAACCAAGTGTACTTGCATCACTTGTGATGTCATGAATAGTGTATTTAACTGATAAATTGAATATATGGTATTTTACCGTATTTCACTATTCATCAAAAATTCAAGAATTTCATAAAAATCCCAAAAATTCACCCCTACCATTTTTCGACGTGTAGAATTCAAAAGTGAAATCCATTTTTCAAAAATAATTTTCTAAATATTATTAATTTAATTTTTAAATAAGGTTATAGTTAATTCGAAAAATAACAATCTTGAAGTGCAGTTAGTTTTATGTGACATTGAAAAATTAATTAAGATCTCATTATCATATTGCCTTAAGAAAATAAAATAATATCATTATTTACTATTCAAGGGTCATATTACTATTCATATTACTATTCATATTACTAGTCATAAGGGTATGTTACTATTCACCAAAAATCAAGTTTGTTTTATCAGACTCTAAATGACTTACTGAACACAACTCTAGATGACCATTTCTTGAAATTCAAAACATAGAAGATACAAAGTTGTATTTAATGGTTTGATTATAAAATTTCATTCTATATTTATTTTCAAAACATTGGGGTGTTACATTATCCCCTCCTTACAAAAATTTCATCCTCGAAATTCACAGAATATTACCTAAAAAGATTCAGGTATGTCTTTAACATAAGCTCCTCAGGATCCCATGTTGCTTCCTCCATCTTATCGTTCCTCCATAGAACCTTCACCAGACGAGTCGTCCGATTTCTCAATACTTGTTCTCTAGTATCAAGAATCTTGATAGGCTCTTCATAGTAAGATAGATCGGGCTCAAGTTCCACTTCTTCATAAGTGATTATATGTGTTGGGTCTGGCATGTACTTTCTTAATATTGACACATGGAACACATTGTGAACCATGGAGAGACTTGGAGGCTTTGCCAAATGGTAAGCTACGGCTCCAATTCGGTCCAGAATTTCAAAAGGTCTGATGTACCTGGGACTTAATTTTCCATTCTTACCAAATCGTATAATACCCTTCCATAGAGATACCTTTAAGAAAACGTGATCACCTACTTGAAATTCCAAATCCTTCCTTCAGTTATCAGCAAAGCTCTTTTTCCTACTTTGAGCTATTTTAATATGGTTCTGGATAATCTTCACCTTTTCCATTGTTTCTTCAACTAGTTCTGGGCCCACGATCTTTCTTTCACCAACATCATCCCAGCAAGTTGGTGTACGACATAGCCTCCCATATAATACTTCATAGGGTACCATCTGTATACTTGAATAGAAGCTATTGTTGTAGGAAAAGTCTACGAGAGGTAAATACTGATCCCACATGCCTTGAAAATCAAATGAACAAGACCTCAACATGTCTTCCAATGTTTGAATAGTCTGTTATGATTTTCCATCAGTTTGTGGGTGGTAGGTAGTGCTCAAACAAAGATCTGTATATAGGGCCTTCTGAAGACTTTTCTAGAATATTGATGTAAAACATGGATCACGATCAGAAACAATAGATAGGGGTACTCCATGAAGTCTCACAACTTCATTAATATATAGTCTTGCTAGACGTTCAAGTGTTAGATCTTCTCTTATAGCAAGAAAATGTGCTGACTTGGTAAGACGATCAACAATGACCCATATTGCATTATTCCATCTAGGAGTCTTTGGTAGTCCCATAACAAAGTCCATCATGATATTATCTCATTTCCACTCAGGTATGGGAAGAGGTTACAATACTCCTCCAGGCTGTTGCCTTCTAGTTTTCACTTATTGAAAAATCATACATCTTGACACAAAATCAGCAATCTCCCTCTTCATGTTATCCCACCAGAAATTTTCCTTCAAATCTATATACATCTTAGTGCTACCAGGGTGTATAGAGAAATTGTAACTACGAGCATCATCCAACAATTCCCTTTTTAGATCATGTATATCGGGAACACAAAGTCTCTTCCCAAATTTCAAAATTCTATCTTTATATATTAATTCACTCAATCTCCCATCATTCATAGCTTTAATCTTCTTTTGAAACTCCTCATTATCAGCCTGAGAACTTTTTATCCTTTTTAGTAAAGATGGTTTAGAAACCATTTGAAAAAAGCATTGATGTCTCACCTTCCATGGTTATTCCCATATCCATCTTTACTAGATCCATGAAAATAGGATCCCTTTTAACTCTCATCTTGTTCAAAACTCCATGATTATTTCTGATCAAAGCATCTGCCACCTTGTTTGCCTTCCCCGGGTGGTAGTGTATCGTGCAATCATAATCCTTGAGGAGGTCAAGCCATCTCCTTTGCATCATGTTGAGTTCTTTAAGTGAGAAAATATACTTCAAACTCTTGTGATAAGTATAAATCTTACATTTTTCACCATAGAGATAATGTCTCCATATCTTCAAAGCAAAGATTACAGTATCTAACTTAATATCATGAGTAGGATAGTTTTTCTCATGAATTTTTAGCTGTCGTGATGCATAATCAATAACACTATCATTTTGCATACGGACACAACCAAGTCCTTTATTTGGAGCATCACTATAAATAACAAACTCGTCATTCCCCAATGGTAGAGTCAATATAGAAGTATTGACCAATATTTTCTTCATTTCTTTGAAACATTCTTCACAATATTTTGTCCAAAAAAAATTAAGCCCTTTACGTGTGACCTTCGTTAGCGGGTTAGCCAGTCAAGCAAAATTCTGTACGAAACGTCGATAATAACCTGTTAAGCCAATAAAACTGCGTACCTCAGTTTTGTTTGTTGGTGTGGGCCAATCTTGGATCGCCTCTATCTTTGAAGGATCAACTAGGATTCCATCCTTAGAGACAATATGGCCAAGAAAAGAAATCTCCTAAAGCCAGAATTCACACTTGCTAAACTTCCCATATAATTCATGTCTTTTAAGAGTCTTCAGGATAATGTGCAAGTGATTTTCATGATCTTCGCAGCTTTTGGAGTATACTAAGATATCATCAATAAATACCACTACAAAATCATTGAGATATTCCTTTAAAACTTTATTCATTATATCCATGAAGACAAAGGGTGCATTAGTCAATACAAAAGTCATCACTGTAAACTCGTAATGCTCGTACCTGGTTTTAAATGCTGTTTTCGGAATGTCTTCCTTCTTCACACACAACTGATGATATCTAGATCGAAGGTCAATCTTTGAAAAGTATTGAGCTCCATGCAGTTGATCAAATAAATCATCAATGCGAGGTAGGGGATACTTATTCTTTATTGTAATAGCATTTATTTCCCTATAATCAATGAAAAGCCTCATGGATCCATCTTTCTTCTTGATAAAGAGGACAGGGGATCCCCATGGAGAAACACTAGGTCAAATAAATCCTTTTTCACTCAAATCCTCTAGTTTTTTCTTTAGATCCACTAATTCCATAGTGGCCATTCTATAAAGGGTCTTTGATATGGGCCTTGAACTAGGAATTAAATCAACAGAAAACTCAATTTCTCGTTCTGGAGGATGTCCAGGGAAATCTTCTGGAAACACATCAACATATTATCTCACAATAGGTATATCATCTATTTGAACATTCCTTTCCTCACCTACAGTTATTTCATTCTCTCCCTCCCCAATAATTAAATTTAGTTGAGCTATTGGGGGTGGATCGAGATAAGAATCAGGTGGTGATGATTCTACTTTAAAGATAAGGTGTTCTTTATCATCATTATCAAAAATCATAACCTCTTTCTTCTTACAATAAATTTTTTCATCATGGTTCGAAAGCCAATCCATACCAAGGATTATATCAAATTCAGTCGTGGGTATGACGATGAGATCAGCAGATAAAGAAAATGTGTATGCCCTAATGGGAACTGATTCACAAAACTTTGTAGTAATGATACTTCCCTTAGGAGTTTTGACTGACAACTCCCTTGTTAAATCAAATTGGAAATATAAAATTTTCTTAGAAAACTGGGAAGATATGAAACAATGTGATGATCTAGAATAAAATAAATCAATGTCTAAACTTGAGGAAACAATTAAAGTACCTACCACCATGTCATTAGGAACTCCAACCTCTGCAGTTGTGATTTTATAAGCTTTTCCCTGATCCCTTTCCATTTTCTGTTTCATATTTCCTTGACGTTTTGGAAAATCATTAGCATAGTGTCCCATATCCTTAAAACTATAGCATTGAACCTCATTGGATTCCTTCTTCCCTTTATAATCACCAGCAAGATGGCCTTTCTGACCACATTTGTAGCATAATCCTTTTCCTTTTAAGCATGCACCAGGGTGTTTCCTTCCACAATTGTCACATGGTGGAAATTCAACTCTTCCCTTCTTCTCTGTTTCCTTATTTCCTTTCCCAGGGTTTTCAGCAGCCCTCTTCTTTTCTTGATTTCCCTTAAAGTCATAAGACTTATAGAATTCTTTTTCTTTCTTGATGGCACATGAAACTATATCCATATATAATGAAAAACTTTGGGAGACCAGTGCCCGCCGGAGGAATGGCTTTAGGCCATCAAAGAATTGATCAATTTTTCTCCTTGGATTTTGTATATAGTCTACATCATGTCTTTCTAATCTTGTGAAGTTAGCTACATACCTTAAAACATTCTCATATTCCTTCTGCCTCAGATTCAAGAATTGTCTCTCCATATCTGCCCGCTGCTCACGAGGGAAATATTTTTCTAAGAAGATTTCCTTAAAATCCCTCCATTCCATATCTTCTATCTCTTCCTCCTCCTTTGTGTTTTGGATTAATTACCACCACTGATCTGAATCTCCCGATAGAAAATATACTGCCATTACAACCTTCTCTCTTTCATTGCATCCAAAAGCGATCGAGAAATATCTTCTCAAGGGAACATATCCACTGCTCTGCTACAAACGGGTTTGTAGTCCCGTTGAATGATGGAGGTTGTTGTCTCATAAAGCGATCTAGCAAAGCTCCTCCACATGGTGGATCTGGGTGCTCCATACGGGTAAGGTTATTATTCATAATCTGATTAAGTTGTCCCAGTATAGTTATGATTTGCTCAGCACCAGTCACAGCACCAGAGCCAACATCATTATCTTGCATCGGAGGAAAATCCCTATAGGGGACATGTGCATTCGTGTGATTTCCATTCTATCCACTAGGCTCCATGTCTAGATAATTTCATATACTATATTAGGTTATGAATCCTAATGTATAATCTTAACTAAAAAATACTCATAAAAAAATGAGATCCTACGCATGGCTAAAACCATATTCACAAAAATGGTTTCTTTGAGTAATATTTTACATTTCCATCCTTCATAATGGCTTGTAAATAAAATTTAAATTATCCTAAGAATATCCCCCAGGAGTGTCGTAACCAAGAGTGCAGCAAGGCCTTTTTTCGTGCACCAGTTCCCGTTCGAGTCTAGCTCAAAGCGGTGTTTCCAGGTTTTACCCCTAGATACATCTGTGCCAGAGCCGTCTCTACCTGCTCGTATCCAGACAGGGATGTATTGCTTGAAGATCCACATAATCTATTCATTACCAAAATACTAGGATGTTATTATATGTATTATCCTCACAGACTAACTTAGGGACTCTTCCCTAATTATAAGTTTTCTAAATCTAGTTTCCAAGTATTCTACCAAACTTCCTCTAATACCAACTGTAAGGACCCAGCCCCAGTTGCCCAGAGCCGGTGCCTTATTCGATTAAGTTGGAATACATACAAGGAATATGAATCCCGAAGGACCGTGTAGTTTAGTATTATTGGAAACAAGTTACATACATAATTTGATCATTACATCATGAAGGAAAAAACAACAGTAATTTATTCCACTAGCAACATCATGTCTCCTAGATTATGCTTGCATGTCATTCATAATTTACTTATTCATATCCTGAAAAAAATGAAACATAAGAAAGGGTGATCTCAAACACTTAGTAAGAGTAAGAAATACAGTGTAAGATAATATAAACATTAGACATGGTGAGTTATTGAAAACACATGCCTTTAATAATAAACTTGAACACGTTATGGCAGGAATATGAGCTGAGTAAATATTAACATAATAAAACATAATCAAGGGTATTATACTAGTTGAATATCCACATGAAATTTAAATTAGTAGCTTAATAATGAGGTAAGTGCATATTTCGGACATTCTGAATCATTTTTTCATGGCCTCATCCAAGACATCTAGTGATTAAGGCCTCGGCCAAAATCCACATCACATTGGGAAAGGCCTCGGCCAATTCCACGTCTATTTGTCTCATGAGACCTACCGATGCATATAGGGGCTATAGTATGCCCCACCCATCACATAATAACTCCAATTCATTCCTTATATGAGCGGGGATAAACATAAACAACATATACATTCATATTGAAACTATCATATGAAATGTAACTATCTTTCCCCAATCGTTAAACACTAACCATTTGAAATAATATGGTGAATGGTTTTAGGATAGATCATCCACAATAGAGTTAGTCATAAACCATTAAATCAAATATGGTAGATGACTTCATAAATGATTAAACCCAATAGTACCATGGAATCAACAAGAGTTTTGAATTAGATGAAAACACTATTATAAAGTCATTAAGCAATTCTGGAGATAAATACTCTTTTATTTTGAGAAGAAGAGTTCTTTTGGAAAAATCTTTATATAAAACCAGAAGTTAAGTAAGATAGTATTTTCATAATAAAATGAGTTATTTTATCAAGATAATGGTTTCCAAAAAACAAATTATAGAGTGCCCTTGAAAATAGGTAAGAATTTGAGAAATTCCCTTGAATCCGGCTTGTACTTTGGAAACAGTTTTGAAAGTTTCTTTTAAAGACATGTAACAATTCATAAAAGAAGGAAAGGTTCCGGTTTGTAAACATATATATAATAATCACACAGAATATATGATGAGTACATAATAATGCATAAGAATTTCATTGAGGAAATTAGACAATGAAAGTAACCTGAATGAAAATGGGAGTTCGGTTGAAAAACCCTTACCTTAACTCCAAACGTGTTCCGCTCTTGTACTTAAGCTCCTCGAATATGAAATTATACTTTTTAATAACTTATTTCAGAACCTATTAGACATTTATTTATTTTACCATAATTCTGGTTAGTTCATTTATGTCTTTATTGATAAGTTATTGTATTGAATTTTGTCATTCTGGAGTGTTTGTTTCCTTTATTTTCATATTCAGTTCACTTGTTTTTAAGTAATGAAGTTCATGTGGAATGGTTATAAATATCCAATATTGGAATTATATATTATTAATGAGCATAAATAATTGATAATGGTCATTTCTATCATTTGGTTACATGGAATGAGGGTGAATCATTAGATGACAACCACTTCGATTATTTGGCGGTATTTGGAATATTATGAACTAGTTTGGTCATATAACTTAATTATATGTACATATTCTGGTTAATATTAATTAGTTTATAACACATATATTATAGTCTAGTTAAACCATGAATATGGTTTCATGACCAGTAATGAAGAAGAAATTGAAGAACGAAACTTAGTCGTCCACGAAGGTTATAAATCAGAACCTCATGGGTGTCTATTTCGTTTATAAAAATAAAAGGGAGGGAATAAGAATATTTATGATGGTTCTTCAATTCACATGATATAAATATAGTATATAGATGTTACTAGAGTTATCATAGTCATTTGTATAGAGGAGGTGAGGAGAGGATAACAAAATTAGATAAATTGAAATAAAACCAAATGAGAAAGAAGGGTGATTTACCTCTTGAAATAACCTCCTTGAGAAACTCTTTAAGGGAAGGGGTTTTGGTCTTTTGGAAAGAGTAAGAGCTTCTTGGTAGTGGGTAGTGACTAGATAAGGATAATTGGGAAGAACTTTGAGGAGCTTCAAGGCTTATAGAAGTGAATAGAAGAGGTAGTGGGGGGGGTTATAGTGGAGGAGAGGGGTAAATTTTGAATATTTAATTCATTATTTTATTATATCCCTCAAGACAACCAATAGTATTGTTTCATGTGACCCCGAATAGTAATAATTTCATGTGAGTTCGAAAAAAGTGGCCTTGAATCACTTGTGATGTCATTAATAGTGTATTTAACTAATAAATTGAATATACGGTATTTTACCGTATTTCACTATTCATCAAAAATTCAAAAATTTCAGAAAAATCCCAAAAATTCACCCCTACCATTTTTCGACATGTAGAATTCAAAAGTGAAATCCATTTTTCAAAAATAATTTTCTAAATATTATTAATTTAATTTTTAAATAAGTTCATAGTTAATTCGAAAAATAACAATCTTGAAGTGCAGTTAGTTTTATGTGACATTAAAAAATTAATTAAGATCCCATTATCATATTTCCTTAAGAAAATAAAACAATATCATTATTTACTATTCAAGGGTCCTATTACTATTCATGTTACTATTCGTATTACTATTCATAAGGGTATGTTACTATTCACCAAAAATCAAGTTTTTTTTATTGGACTCCAAATGACTTACTGAACACAACTCTATATGACCATTTCTTGAAATTCAAAACATAGAAGAGACAAAGTTGTGTTTAATGGTTAGATTATAAAATTTCATTCTATATTTATTTTCAAACCCTTGGGGTGTTACAGATTTGTTATAAGGTGGGGACATTGTAATATACTAGACTTCTTTTGAGGTACACCATTGTTTAAATTTTGGTTTAAATCCCTTTAATTTTTTAATGAAATTTTTTCCAAGTCTATGATGAGGATCAGCTATTTACCAAGGGTTTGGGACACAAAATAAGGGGAAAAGGAGCCATCCAATATAGGTTGCATGGTTGGCACACGGTTAGTAGTAACTATGCACCTTAACCATGACTGCCTAGAGGATGTGGTCCATGGTTTGTGAAACTGTTCAAGGGGGGAGAAACTATGGGGTCTTGGATAAAGTCATCATACATGGTTACTGCATAGTTTTTTAAACCGTGTGGGCTCCCCAAGATATCATGAATCATGGCCCCCTCTTGTATAGAGGGTGGTGCATGGTTTGCATATGGTTTAGCCAACCGTTCACCCAAACCATGAGCCTCATTAATGATGGGGGAATTTACCATTTGTTTCCCAAGATTTAAGTTTCCACACCCAAATTTCTTCACATATCTTCTTACAATATCCAAGGGTGAAGAACCCTTCCTCACAAACTTCTCAAGGATCAATATCCCTCATTTCTATGTCATTTGGAGCACCATTGGGTGTATATAGAAGCTCCAAGTTATTATAACACTCCTATTACTTAATTTTTCTAGATTATGTCTTATAGAATCATTCTTCTTCTTCTTAATCTCAAAAGGCTTATTTTTCAAGCAGATTATAGGTTGGGAATTCAAATAGTGTTTTAGTTTGAATCAAAGTCCATGGTTAAGTGAGAATTCATATATGGAATTGAGGTAGGTGGTCTACAAGTTATATCACATAGTCTTGTGGTTAAATTTATATGTTTGTGGTATAGTCCTTGTACCATTGTGTTATCTATTTGATTTACCATGGTATAATTGATGAATTAATTGTTTAATTGGTGAATTTAACCCCTCATGATCCCTGTGGGATGCATTTAGGTTGATTAGTCCGGGTTAAGGTCCACCCATAAGGTGTGCCAATTCCTTGAACATGGAATTGAGTTGTTAAGTATAGAATTGAATTATTATGAGATATATCCATTGATAAATATGTTAACATGTAAGCATGATTTATGAAATGAAAACAATGGTAATTATGCCTCATTGTTGACATGACTTAAAGGGGGTGTTTGATATAATGGTAAATGTGTTAAAAGAATTATGGGTTTTAAATGGTACATTTTTTGATTGGATAAGGTATGTATACGATAAATTTGTTAAATGGATAATATCATGTAAATGGGGAATCTTTGTGATAGTGGTTTAAGGCACAAAATGGTATATGTATTAATGAGTTGTGAATTTTGGATGATGTATGTGTTAAATGGGTTAAGGCATGTAAATGATGAATGTGTTAATGGGTTAAGGCATGAATATTGTATATGTGTTGAATAGTTAAAATAACCATATAGACATAGCTTAGTGATATGTGGGGTATTGACTTGAATTTATACACCCATGTTTTAGGTTAGATTAAGGCTCTAAACCCCACCCCTATAATGCATCGGTTAGGGAGTCAGACTGAGGCTTTATGCCCTCAACGAATGCATGGGATATGAATACCTAAACTGAGGATCCAAGGTAAGTGTGATGTACTATTGTGTATAATGTTATCCCAAGTGATGTCGGTAACATGATTTATTCCCCTTATTCATAGTTTAAATGACTATCGTGGGTCTAAGTGTATTTGATGAAAATAGATAACCCATGGAACAAAAGGTGAAACTGGTTAAATTGAACTTGTTAATTAATGGAATCTAGTTTATCTTTTGTTTATATTTTTATTCATTATATACCTACATACACTTGATGTTTAGACTGTATGTTTTGTCGAAATTTTTTTGTAGTGGATTACTTAGTTGTACTTACACCCTTCTTGGGCCTCCATTGGGTACCTTAGAAGACTTCATGGTTTCAGGTCAAGACAAGGGAAAGGGCCCTATGCTAGATGGTTTATTTGGGTGTGATATGTACAGGGATTAGGGATTAGTACTTGGATTCGGGACTCATTTTGAGGATTCTTATTTTTTTTATTATACTTGGCATTGCATTACATTACATAGCATACTTACTATTTTGTTATGATATTATACCCAATTTTGGAAAAATGAAGGTGATTCATGTTGCAGTTTACTTGCTTACTTTATTTATTATGTTATATATTGTGGATTACTATGATAAATAGGTTTAGACTCCCCACATTTCCCATTAGACCCTCACTACTAATTAGAAGCCTTTGGAATATGGGGAGACGCACCTGAGGTCATGTGGTGACCCGGCTCAGGGGGTTAGATATAGAGTTTTCCAGAATAGGGACATTATAGTAAATACCCATAATTTTTATAAAAATATTCATAAAATACAATCATGTGTATTATATACACCACAAAAAAATCAACTAGTGAATATAGAATATGTATCACATGAAAGTGATATGAGAAACCCTTACCTCGTATCTAAATTTCATCATTAGCTCTATAAACTCATGTATAATAAAATTAAATATATTATAATTATATAACAAAACCATATAAATACTTATAATATTATATATGATCTAATTATAACATTTAAACACCCATTTATTAATTATTCTTTATTAAAATCCTTATTTTCAGGTGTTAACTATTTCCTTTTTCATGTAATTCTCATTTCATCAGTTCTGGTGCTTGTACTTTGATCATGGTTAAATACCTCCAGAATTTTAATCATTTTATGATTATTTTATTTAATCATTATTTAAAAATTTATAACTATTCACATAAATAAGTGATGAAAAATTAATTACATCACATCATGGAGATGGTAGTCCGTACGTACACACAAGTAATGATTCAATTTTTTTATGGATGGAATGAAATAATGTTAAATAATAATTAAACTTTATAGAAACATAATAATATCATAAATTTAATATACATTTATTAAATAAATCATTACAAATATCTTTTTTATACATTTATTTAAAATGAACAGTATCACTTAATGGAGGTGGTAGTCCACACGCACACACGAGCGATACTTTCATTTCCCATTTGAAGGGGGAAAGAAGATGAATGATGTCAATACATTTACATAATATCATATAATTATAATTTATATACTAACATTATTATACTATAATGGTTAGTATATAGTTTAATGAGGTATAAGAATAAGTAAAATGAAAATGTTAGTTTAAGACAATTACCTCCTCTTTGAAGAACCTCATTTGGATCATTACTCAAGGACCCTGGGGATTGTATTTTAAAAATAGAAAAAATTATATAATGTATCAAATAAATTTTAGAATAGTTTTTATAATGTATTTTTCTAGAAATGTGGTGCATTAAGTGTGAGGAAGATAATAGAGGTGGTGCCCTTATATAAGGGATGAGAGAGGCGCCCTTGTAATTACATAAAGTATTAAATAAATATAAATTAATTATTATGTTGATGTGGATAAAAACAGATATATTTCAAATCTAGGATAAATTTATATCTAAATAATATCAAAAAATAATATTTAGACGAGTGTAGGTGATTCTTTAACCCTTATCTCTTAGTATTAACCCCTCGTTAACCCTTTTGATGATTATCACAATTTTAATGATTTTTACTCTTTAAAGGTCTAGAATGTCACTATAAAAGGATAAGTGACAAAAAAGTGGGAAATGTTTGGTATGATTTACCATATCCCATTCACTTGGACAATGATAATATTTTTATCAATTTTAATTCATTTAATAAAATATTATTTTGCATAAGAGACCGTTAAATTCATTTTAGGGACAATTCACATAGTTGATATTTAAAAGAAATAAAGGCAACAATATAATTAGAATATAAAATTTTAGAACAACCCTGATACATTATATTAATACAAAAAAAATAGAACACCATAACATACCCAAAAAAATTATTACTTTGTACGTTTTTAAAATCTTTTACTTTTTTTATACTTCTTGCACAGGCACTATTTCGGTGTTGCGTAAGTATTTATAAAAATTATTTCTTAACAAAAATAATAATGGGACCCAAATGAAATATTTTTCAAGAATTTAAGGGGTTGGTTGAATTAATCTCATCCAATGAAATATATGCATGTGTATGGATGATTTTGAAGCCTTATCTTATAGTTTTAACATTATTCTACCTGTTTTCCCTTATTATGGTGACAAAATCTTTACTGAGGTTACTATTCATTATGACCAAAAATAAAGTTAACATATTTACCAAATTTGAAAATTATAATTCTATATATTTAATCCATTATATAAAATTCAATCTTTATAAGTGGAAGAAATTACTTTCAAAATAAATGCACAAAATGCGATGAAAAATGATTTTCCAAAAAAATGCATTTTTAAGTATAAAAATATTTTAATACCAAAATGAAGAATAATTTAAATTAAAATTAAATTAATTATATTATGTTTAATCAAAAATAAATTATGAAATTTTAAAATAAATTCAAAATAAAATGGTATTATATAAATACATGAAAAGAAATTACAATTTTAAGTATTTTTCAATATTCACTGAAAAATCAATATTTTCAGAAAAATTACAACATTCACCCTAATATAATTTTCATATACTAAATTAAAAAATTACATCCTTTTTAAAAAATAAAATTTCTAACAGTTTAAAAAATAATTATAATATTCACTTCCACAATATAATAAAAACTATTTTTAAAGAAAATATTTTTTAAGAATAAAATAACCTCACTAAAAATTGATTATTTATATCCAAATAATTAATAAATACATTCATATTTAGAAGGTTATTTTTATATATATTTCATAATTTTGTTACTCCTATTTATACCCACTAATTCAACTACTAGGTTATAACATTAAAATTTAAATAATTATATTTTCATAGTATTTCATAATTTGTTTAAAAATCGGTGTTTCGTGTTAATAAAACTATCAATATTATTATTTTTTAATATAAATTTTCAGGATTCTACAACATCATATATTACTTCCTCAATTAGAATATTACTACATAAAAGTTCATATATCCCTCATGGAATATATTACTGGTCAGTGCATTCTATGTGTCCAAGATTGATCGTAGTAAAAGGGAATTCATGGTATTTTATACCATTTATCTACAATAAATAAATTTAGAATGTTAATAATTTTATCTTGATTACTAATAATTTTGAAATTATCAATTTATTATATTTTAATTTCTACCACTATTTTATTCAAAATCAAAATATCCATCAACCTTTAGATTTTGAATATTTAGTCGCATAAATATTCTATTTGGAAAGGATGTTGAATTATCTCTTCATGGTATAAGTTATGATTATACCACTACTTGTAGTGTATTAATGTAGGATTTCATCTATCCAAATGCATTAATGAGTAACTCCTTGATCTATTTATTGGATTACCACCTCTTACAGATCCTAATCATGTATTTATTCAACACGTTGACTCTAAATTTTTTCATCTAGATTACTATAGTAACATATTTTATTTAATTTTTAGTTATATAAACCCACCAATCATATTTGAACTCCCCTATAGTAGGATTAACCCTTAATTATTTATAATGAGTAGTCATAACTATGGTTTCATTAAAATTCATGAGGTATAAGGGGTTAATAAATTAATATTACCTTAAGGGATTTATAAATATTTTATTTTCAAAGAAAATAAAATTTAAATCTATTTATCATGCATGTTAATTAATATTTTTGATCACTTTCACAAAAATAACCTTTCATAAATATAAATCATTCATCACACCTGTTTTCATTGTTATCTCTTTATACTTATTAGTAATCCTATATGATTTTATATCATCTAACATAATAAATATTTGAACATCCGTGATAAAAATACATAAATCATGACTTTATCATGAGTTTTATTCAATTTTCAACCTTATGATTTCCTAACCTATATATCCCAAAGTGGGTTGATGGTACACCATATGGGTCTTATGTGTACCTAAATATATGCAAGAGTCTGCTAACTAGTGGTGAGGGAAAATCGGAAGTGTGGAGAGACTATGCCCTCGGTAAAAGATAACCATCTAAGTACACAACCATGAAATAAATAATTCGATTAAATATAATAAATGAAATGTAGTAGCAATAATAATAACAACATTCCATGTTATAATAGAATCCATAAAATACCTAGTATATATGTCAAAAGAGATCCCCACATGCAGTAGATATATATACCTAGAAAACTAAAATAAATAAATAAAAAGGTATCTCCCTAGCTAATGTTGAAGTATATTATGACATCACCTTGAATAAACTAATCCTCTAATATAACCATCCCAAGTAAGTCCCTTTCCATTATCTAAATCCATGATAAAGAAAGGTTTCATGTGAACCAAGTTTCTCATGTAGGTTGTGATTTTAAAACTAGTAGGAAACCACCAATACATCCTTGGAATAAGTGAATTAGGTCATATAGAAGTGTGTATGATATTGGAAAATAATTAAATAAATAAACATATAACCTGTCATGTCATAATACACTAACCAGACTACCACAAACCCCATATTTACCTACTTTAGCTCATCGTTGGAGGGAATGTACTGCCAAAACCACAATAACACTTACATCCCATGACCTCTTCCAGTGTCTCAGGTCATGACCTCATCAAGTACCTTGACCCTTACTTGCATACTTAGGGAGGTCCATCATTTCACCTTGACCCATCCTCATAGGTTCTATATAGGTTAATAAATCACATAATCCCTTCTCTATAGACGTTGGGGAGGCCACAATCCAAAACACTAGCCCATTCACATAGAATCTATGGATATTTCAGGCATACTGACTCATCCCCACAGGTTTTGGAGAGGTCAATAAACAAACCAAACCATCCTTGAAGACTCTAAGGAGTCCAATAATATAATATGCCCAAGCATAGACATCAACATGCAAAAAATAACCCACACAACCATAAAACAATCAGACATTTCACTCACGAGAACCATCCTCATCATAGATAAAAACCTTCTCACTTATGTTCAACCTCACATCACACATCATGTTGCATCATACCACTCATGACTACATCGCATCATAAGTTAAACTCAAATTCCATTACACCATGTCACTCTAGACCCTTCTTAACTCAAGTGACACTTCCCAAGATAAATCACTAAAGTGCACAAGCCTACTTGTATTCCCTAGTATAATATTCATACTTGTCATTTTACAGAACACATGAAAGGTTATTCAATACCTAAACTCTTGTATCATATAAAAAGTTATTTCTAACCTCAATCAATCCTGAATGTATCATTACAATACCATTTACATAAGTAAAAAACCATACATCCAAACCCCAAAACGTTATTTTTTTCACTTCTTTCAAGGAATACAAGCTATGATCCCCCTCTAAGGGACATTATACCATGCTATGGACCTCACCCACTAACTTTAAAACTAAAATAAGTGGTCAAATAGAAAAAAACATGATTCTACATTCAAATATGAGAATAATGTTTTATATGTAAACTATAAAATGAGAAGGAATTCTTATCTTAATAAAATAAAATTTGATTGCAAAGAATTCCTACTTGATTTAATAATGATGCAATGGAATCATGAAATAAGTACTAAATTCATCATATTAGGGTTCCAAAATGAAGAAGCAAATGGAAAAAAGGATTTAAGTCATGGGTCGTGTTAGACTTATTGAGAGGACTCAATCACAACTAATAACAGTTGATATAATGAATGAATGAGGGAGAGGAGTCCAAAATCAGTAATAAGAACTTCACATGACCACCTGGTTCACTTGAGGGTTACCAAAGAGGATAGGGGGAGATAAAGGGGTTTTTAGGGGAAATTGTGACCATGTCCCTTAAAAACTTCTAGGAATCCATTCACTATGTGAAAGGTACTTTTATTCCTTAACAGTTCAAGATAGACCACCCCCCCCCCCAGAGTCGTGGCCTAGTTTTTTAAGGTGTGACTCTACATGTCATGCCATTAAAACCTTTCTTGTAGCACCTATTCTGCTGCAGGTCTCTCATAATCCACTCGTAAATTTTTCTAAACTATCCTGGTAGCCTGAAAAAATAGAAATATCCAATTATACATGTCTATTCTAAAAACATAAAATGTAATACACCTTTACATTCAAGAGGCATTACCAGATCCCCCTCTAAATACTTCTCATTAGAGAGAATTTTTTTGGGGGGTCTCTTCTGAAAAACTTGGCCTCTAATCCTGAACATCTTACCTATTTTCCTAAACATCAATTTCCCACTTTAAATACCATTCCCATAGACATTTATACAAACACAATGCCCAAGTGAGATGCACCACATTTCCTTGTATACCTTTCCACATCTCTATCCACAAAACAAGCATAGGTTACTCCTCATAAGACATGACTACCTCTAAGCTATAATTCACACTACTAACCCATACACTAGGTACCTCTCATGCCCAAAATCCACAATACCAACTCTCATTTCTTCCTCAAGAAACGAATCCATAAAAAATCATGTTTTTTCACATGATTCACCCCTTGAATCGTGAGGAGAAATAGATTCACCCCAAAAATCACATGATAAAATGGATTCAAACCTTGAATCATGTCATTAATCCCAATTAATTCTATGAATCAAGTCACAGAACCTAATTCACCCCTAAATCATATTATGAATTCACTAGAATCTACTGAGGTTTTTCTTGATAGCCCAAGACTCTATCCACTTTTCAGCACTACCAATTTACCCCCAATATCCTTTGACCACTACATGTACATGGGTATATCTCATCCAATGATATAGCTTAGTTTCTTACACACATGTAACAATAAGAACCACATTTACCTATGGTTTAGATTCACTTACATGTCACTCTTGAAGTGCACCAAGGAAACACTAGTAGCATTGGTCCACAGGAATAAAGATACCTCATTGAAAGACAAACCTTGATGATCATGAGCATCAGTAAAACCTATCAAATGTGCTCACCTAATATTACTAACAATCATCAAGATTTCAGGTTCCTCATGAACCAAAGTAGGGAACTCCTCATATTCTTAGACCATTATCTCGAACTAACAACCCCAAAACAGCTTCCCAAAAGCCTCCAACCACCAAAATCATTAACTAACTCCACATACATCACCAAACTATCAACCATGACACACTTATTGGATCCAAACAACAAAGACCATTATTTATTTCCATCCTGAACACCGAATCACTTGATTCCAAAGTCTTCCCTTGAAAAAAGTCCATAATTCATCAAATCTTTATTCATTAACATATTAACCCCAAACCATGAGACTAATCATAGGTTTTATAATTATAATGGATTAACAACCCTTACTTAACTTGGTTTATCATTGGATATTATCCTAGTGAAAATTCTATGTGTATCATATATAATTTCCCAAAAAGCCTCTGTTATCTAACTCAAAACATCAAGACTGAACACATCATGTTTCCTCTGAAACCGCTAGTTTGTTCCCCAAATCATGTCAACCAATTAATGAAATATGTTATATATGTTGTCTCCACCAAACCACATCCATTTATTTGCAACATCGCTAGTTTTTACTTCCCTAAAGGAATTCTCCGGAACTTTATTGACCTTACCCACCGATGTAAAATCATCTCGAAACCACATTACCTTAACACACTAAAGAATCGTGAAATATCTCAAAGCCAAAAATAAATAAAAAACCCAACTCTTGGTTTAACTACATGGTTAAATCCATGACCTATCCATTTAATTGTCATTATCCACTCATGAGTACTAACACAACTCTGATCTTACTTTCCCTAATATCATGCCACCACACTCCTCTACATAAAAACACAACAAAGAGGTCCAAAAATTCTTTATATTCCCACTCATTAGGCAGTACACAAGGGAAATACCCATCATAGTCACTTTCAACCACACAAAAAACTCTCAAATAAAATGCCCTCCAACAATGCTTGCTAACTCCAAACAGCTCACCTAAAATAAATTCTCTATGACCCTTATGAAAACCTAAGGTTATTTAATTATTTCATCCCCAGTACTCAAGGAATATCAAGGTGGTTCTCTGAGAACATCACATCACATTACATTTAAATGCCACCACATCACATGTGGTCTTCACATCTATAAGGAAAAATTAATATTTCTATTACCCTAAGGCTAATAAAAACTCTCACTTATCCCATAATAATCTTCTTAATACTTTTCCCAATATAAAATTCACAACGTAAAATAATTTTTTACACTTTGAACCACTAAAGGTAGTAGAAAATCTAATGCTATTTGGTATACTTCCTACTAATTATCTTTGAGCTACTCCCAAGGCCCCAAAAAACCAAAAACATTCTAAATACTCAATCTTATACTAACCAAACATCATCACACAAGTTCTAAATATCCTAGGTTACACATTACCACACACCAAGAACCATAAATATCCCAATCACATTCCACATAAGGTAACGATAAAATCTACTCACATGCCCTCAAAGACTATGAAGCCCAATTTTCCAACTAACTGGTACATATCTAAAGTCCATAAAGAGAAACCATTTTCCTATATTGTTACTTTCAAATATCTTACATCTAGAGCCACACAAAAAAACTCAGGTAGATACCTCACCAAAACTCATCAATCACATGGGTCTCTACCAAGAACAACACCCCATTAGTTCAACCACTAGAAGGATCGCATCTCACTTAAGGTCTCACAAAACTACCTTCTTCACATAACCCTTCTCTAATCAACATTGAGAGATACAAATAGATATCATAAAAAATTGTCACAAACCAAACTCCCCTCTCAAGGGTTTATCGCTAACCAAATCTCTAATCCATACTGACCAGCCATATCTGAGCCCATCCCCCAGGGAGACTATTCACCAAACTGCATATATAGAATACCATACCTTGGGTCAAGAACAAAAAAACAAATCATACCCCTTAGGCCATGATCCACATTATAAACAACATCCTTGAGGGCCCCAAAGGGTCTAACATGTACACACACACAAAAACTATATAAATCCAGTTTAAAAGGAAAAATGATCCAACAAAAATTGAATATCAATGATCCAAACCATTTAAACCCTTTCAAAATTTCATTTCAAGAACCCATTTAACCAAAAAAAATTGGGAACCACTTTCAAAAAAATTAAAATGATAACCCCATTTCATTTCAAAAAAAATGATAAAAACCCGCCATTTCCCCATTTGAAACCATTCCATAAAAATTTAACATTTTACCCAATTTATGGCCTAAATAGGTCCAAATACCCTTTTAATATTCAAATACCATCCAAAATGAACAATCAAAGTCATTTTAAAAATAATTTCCAATTATAAATCTTATTTTGAAACAAAATTACATTGAAAAATAATAATAAATTTTAAATGAAGTGATTTTCCTTTTAAAAGAATTTCAAAAACTCAAAAAATAAACAAAATTACAATGGAAAAAACATAGACACAAAAATAATACTTACCTACCTACTCCAGGATTGAGTCCTCATCGTCAATACATGAACATAATATGTAAAAAAAATCACTACATTATCATGCAAAATTAATTAAATTTCACCAATAATGTATTAGGGAAAAAACTAAATATATTATTAATTGAATTTAATTAATTTAAACCTCTATCAACCACATGAAACATATTACCTGACCAGTGAACCTATGTACATATCCATGATGTAGGAACTCAATCACTCTTTCCAATCGTACTAAGAGGAAATCCCATAAACAATAGAAATAAAAACTTTTTCATCGATCAAGGTGAAATTGGTCAATATTAAAAACATAAAACAAAATAGAAATCCCATCCTTGAAAATTTGGACTTCCCTCATGCATGGGTTAAGTACTCCCAAAAACGAGTTTCATACCATGTCTCAATAAGTCCATATCTTGTATCTACCAATCCAAAAAAATATTAAGACAAAATGAAAAGGACATTGATGCCATTTTTTTATTCCTCATCAAGGATTACCTAGATTAGGCCATGGGGGCACCATATGGACCACATGTATGCATCCTAGTATACAAAAGGATACCAACTAGTGGTGAGAACCAAAGAGGAAATGAGGGAAGACTGTTCCCTCAGTAAAAAATAACCATCAAAGTAAAAAATAATTAAATAAATAATTATAGTAAGTATAATAAATGAAATTCATAATAAATATTAATAATAATATCCCATGCTATAACAGATTTCATAAAATATTGAGTATATAAGTAAAAAGAGGTCCCCAAAACTAGAAAATATATATTTCTGGTAGAAAAGAGAAATATAAAACAAAAAGGAATCATATCAACTAATCTTGGATTATTTCCTAACATCTCCTTGACCAAAATTCTCCTTTAGTATAGCCACCCTAAGTAATTCCCCTACACTCATCTAAATCCCAAACCAACAAATTCTTCATAGGCACCAAAATTTTTATTCAGTTTGTGAGTATAAACCCGGTAGGATACCGCCAACATGTCACTAACATAATTTGAGAAGATTATATAAAAGTGTATTTCATGAAGAAAACTAAATACATAAATAAATATGAATCCTTTTTAGTTCATATTTTGTTAACTAGGTAGCTACGAACCCCGACCCTAACTCCATAATATCTTTTATAGATGGAATTAATTTTCAAAACCATAGTAACATATATATCCAATGGATTACACCTATCACTTAGTTCAAGGCCTTATAAAGTAACTTGACCCATCCCTTCATACACAGGGATTTCTATCTTGTCACCTCATCCCATACCCATAGAATCTAGGTAGGTCAATCAATCACACTGGACCATCCCTACAGACATTAGGGAGACCAAATCAATCACACTAGAACATCCCTAAATACTATAAAGAGGCCACATAAATATGGATCCATACTTATAGGTTCTTCGGAGGTTAATTAATACACTGAACCACCCCTAAAACTCTAAAAAGGATAATCATACAATAGGAACAAGAAAATGAATCAAACTGTAAAAAGGAACTCACACAACCATAACTTATCCCGATGTCTCACTCATAATGACCATCCTCATTGGGACATGGTATAAAAACCCTACATTTATACCCATGTATAAGGTTCATTCTCATCAATTCAAGGAACCCAATAAAGGGGATTCGCAACCCAAACACTTAGGTCACTTAAACAGGTCTTTCTAACCTTAATCAATCTAAAATAAATTTTTCAAAATCCATTTAGCTAAGAGTATATACCTATATTAAAACATAAAACCATACTTAATTTCACCAATTTCATATAAAAAATCACTCTTACCCTCTAATGTACCTATTACATCACTATGAACCCTGCTTTTTTTCTTTGACACAAAAATAAGAGGTCTTATAGGGATACACACTCATCCACATGAAAACTATGTCATGAAATTTTATATGAAATCTATAAAATAGTAAGAATTTTTTACCTCAAGCCGGACAGATTTGTTTTCTGTGAACGTCCAAAAAATTCTATCCCAAAATGTTGTTTTTGATGAATCAATCCTAAAATAATTTTATAAGTGTTTGGGAATGAATAAACAATGAGAAATAAGGATTTTACGCATGGATGTTGTTAGATATACCAAGATGACTCAATCACAACCAATAGTTCATAAAACGGTATAATAATAATGGAAAGTATCCTAAAATAACCAATAGAGACACCCCTTTCCTACCCAGTTTGCATGAGGGTAAAAGAGAGAATATGGGATGATGTAAATAAGTTTTATAGGGAAATTACATACCTGGCCCTTATAAAATATCCCAAAATAATTTTTCTATGTGAAAGGTTTTTTTACACCATGAATTTTTGTGAAAGAGCACCCTCGGAGCCCTAACCTGATTTCCCATAGTGTGAAACCACATCTCACACTGTTAAATCCTTCCAACAGAACCAAGTCAGATGTAGGCATATTTTGATCCTTCCAAACACACTCTTGAACTACCCTGATACCATAAATATCTATAAAAGATCTAATTACACATGTCCAGCTCAAAATCTTAAACCATAACATGCCTCAAAATTTGAGGGGTGTTACAGATCCATCAAGAAAATGATGGATAAAATGAAACCTCATAAGGACTCCTTGAGTCATGTACTGACTTATGTTGTAGGTCATATCATTCACCCATGTATTATCTTTTGCGTGTATACACACTATCTCTTACCTTGAACTATGTTTTCATGGGATTCTCTTTCTTTATACATATACACTCACGTGTAGGTGAGGGGATTATGGGGTGTGAGTTTATATTTATTAATAAAATATGGGAAAATGCCATTATATATAATAAATATTGAGGTATGATGTATAGATAATAAAATACTATTATTTAACAATTAATTTTTAAAAATAATTTCTAATTATAATAATCAAAATTTAATAAATATTAAAAAATCCATACATGTGTCATCCTTAGGTCATAATCAATTACTATGCATAAGTAGTGTATTAAATAATTTAAACAATCACAAATTAAACTTAATGGAATTTTTAATAAATTAAAATAACCTTAATATAATTTTATTTTACCAATGATGGGTCTCAAGGTCCTAAAAATGATTTTAATATTTTTCTTATATTTAAAAAAAAAATCAGTATTTTTTGGATTTTTAGGCATATTTTTTACCCAAAAAAGTCCTTTGTAAGGATAAAAAGGACTAGTGTAGGCCTACTTGGCCAAGCGGATCCAAATTGGATCTATTTGGATCAGTTTGTGTTAGGATTACCACAAAGTGGATAAATTATTTACAAATATTAAAAGATATTTGTGTGTTACATGTATCGGTAGGAGGTAGATCTAACACCTAGTAGTGAAGAGAAAGATAGGTTTAGTAAGAAAGAATCCCATTCCAACCATATTATTTTATAAGCCACATTAAGTGGTCGAACACCCCCCACCCCTACCCTTACCCCTTATGTGAATACATGTGTCTCCCTTTCCTTTCATTATTTAGGTTCCCTCTAATATTCAAATAGTTATATCTCATTCATTTAGACTTCATTTTACAAACCGTTTATACTTTTGGAACCATATAAAATCTATTTACATTAATAATACCAAAAATTTTTAAAATTATAAACTCAAATTAATTAATAATTTTATATACCACTTCAAAAAATAAGTCTAGTGAAAGTGTTAGGGACTGATATTTTCCAAAAATATATAATTAAACCATTTTTATTGTATAAGATTTATCCAACTAGTGCTTATATTTTTTAATTGATTTCATGTGATAATATTTAAGTATCATAAAGTTAAATGAAATAATACTTCATTCATTCACATGATATCGATGTATTATGCTCATCATTGGTTTTTCATGGCTTAAAGGATATAACTAAGGAGGAATATATATCATCTAAAAATTCCCTATGATTCTCTTGGTTGATCATTTTTAGATTCCTATGTGCAAGAATTAAATATTTAAGGGCTTTATTACATTTTTATAACAGCGGGAAGAACACATGATCGATTCATGAAGAGAAATCAATATGATCTTATTATTACTTATTGTTTCTCACTCTAGGCCTTATGAGAAAAGACAAGAGACAATAAAATTAAAAAAAGTTGATTCTTATATTGTTATAGGTTCTAAAAAAATTTAAATAACTATGATAAAAATTATTTTTTCACTTTATTCCCTAAAAAATGTTAACCTGTTAAACTAAACTTTTACACAAAAAATGACTTAGATAGCATACAATAAGTGTCTCTAATATTTCAAAACTCGCTTTCAATACTCTTATAATTCATTTAATGAAATATTAAATGTTAACTAGGCTGATTTCCACTAAATATATTTAAAAACCTCAAATAATCTATATTCATTAAAAAAAATATTTTTATCATATTCACTTATTTAATCCCAAATAACTTGTCAATACCTCGAGAAATAAATTCAATTCTAATTATTATAAACATAACTTATATATGAATTTATTTATTTATTTACTTCCAATAATTTATTCTCTATAATTGTGACATCCCACACCTCTTCATTGGATTGAGAAGAGTTGGTGGGTGTTACTGGCCTTAGCTTTCATCCACAAGACAACAAAGGCTGACAATAAATGACAAGGGATTCAGAAAAAAATTATGGGATGATTTTCCCTTCGAAGATAAACATTCAAACCACAAGAAATAAAATTAGACATCCCACTTTATGATGAATGAGTACAAATATACTACTCAAACCAAAACTAAACCATCAACAATATCAGAGTACAAAGTGGAAACCAAGTGACACAACAAAGGGAGTCAAAAGATAAAAAACTAGAGACACTGAAGACATCCAATCAGAAAATATCAAAAAGATCCAATATCTAACTTGAAAATCCATTCCTATGATATTAAGAAACATCACAAATAAACTAAGATACCTTGCCTTTACCTATGTTCTAATAGATTTTATCTACAAACACACAATAGTGCCCAAGCAGGGGGTGAGTCTAAAATAAGTATGATTCCCCTAATGACTTCTCCACTCACGCCACTGGGAAAAAACTTGTTATCACATTAATATAAAAAAGTTTAAAAGTAACCTAAAACATTTTATATCATATAAAAAAGTATTTCATGGATATGAATCAAAACAATCCTTTAAAACTTTTCTTGACCATTTGGCATCCCCATTCCATGATTCCACACATACACACCTGCATGTCCAGGCGATAGTTTTATACTCATGAGTATTCTCTTGTCGATATACCAAGTCATCATAAGGAAACCAATGTCCAAGTTACCTAATGGTACATTCCCCTTTTATAGGGTCATGTCATTGTTCCCCAATGGTACATGCCACTTATCCAATTTCACAGCAACAAAATCATATAACCACACCAACCATGTATGTCAAAAACCAATGATAAGACAATACACATAAACCTCTAGTTCTTTAAAGCATTTCAATAAAAATTTTCTATGAATCAACACCAATTCATAATTTAAAAATTATCATTTTAAAATTATCATTCAATAACATTTTTCACAAAACCATCAAATTTCCAAAATTTCCCAAAAACATCACTAAAGAGGTTTCCAATGAGAATCACAGAAGGATTTCACAATTATTTCAAGAAAAAAAATTATTTAAATATAATCCTTCAAGTTATAATCAATTTGATTTGAGAGAGAATCCACTTACACCACAAACCAATGGAAAAATGAAGAACAACACAATATTTCTCAAGATCTGATAATGAACCACATTTATTACCCTATATACAACCAAAAAACATCACAATTCAGATCATGGAATGTGGATTTATCCATAATGGATTAGATCTAATGTTTTGAGAAAGATAAGGAGAATGTATCTAAGAATAATGACTAATAACAAGAACTTACTGATAAATTCGGGCCTCCAATGCACTTTGATTCACCTACGAATTTCTCCCAGACCAAAGTGAAACATCTCTCACACCGTGGGATAAAAATGAGTTCTTTTATGGGATAATTAGAGGAAAACCTAGGCTTAAAGGATTTAATTATAATTATATCCACTAATTTCAGAGGGTCAACTATATGCCACATGGTTAGGTCGGACGGTTTGGAAAATCATGTGACAACCCTATGGGTGTTACTACCTTATGCCACCCCTTACATGGTTAGATCACACATTTAGAAAAAAACGTGCACCAAACGTGATTTTACAACTATCCAAAATTTTATGATTTCTCGAGGAATCTACATGTTTTGTCCAAACTATTCTCTGACCATGCAGAGCTATTGTCCCTAGAAATCCTAAAACTTAAGCCTATCATTATATATACTTAAAATACATAAATAAAGGGTCAAGTACCTAAATTTAGGAGTGCTACATTCTCCCATCCATTGGACTTTCCATCCTCATAAATTAGAAAACAAAAGTAGTCCTAGAAGAGTTCAGGTCATTTCTCCATTGTTTAATTTTCATTCTCCCGTGTTTATTCTTGAATCCATCCATGTTTCCATAAAAACTACACTAAAACAATGATTTTACCATGAAAAACTTTCTCTATCCTATCCATAATCCATATTTTCACATGAGCCAACATATAATCGGTCTCTAGGTCAATGTGATTCCATCGAATCATATCTTCAGGATCAGGTTATTACTTTTTCAATTGAGATACATGAAACACATTATGCACCAAATTGAACCATGGTGGAAAATATAACTAATATTTCACCTCAAAAACTCATTCAAGTATCTCAAAATGGATTATGTATTAAGGATATAACTTTCTCTACTTACTAAAATGACAATACCCAATCCTTGGAGGGATTCTCATAAACACATGATCACTCACCTCGAACGACAATAGATATTAATAATGATACATATATAATTTACGATGACACTAATCTATCTCCATCCCCTTTCTTCTCAATTGAATATTTTACATTGAATCTTTAAAAAGGTTGGGTCAGACCAGTTAAGTCTCACCCGTTTCAAACCAACAATGTAGAGAATGATAAGAAATCCCATACAATTATTCAAAATTATCCATATGTATCGAGGAATGATAATTTTTGTGGTACGAAAACTCCACTAATGATATGTTCTCCTCCCATCATACACCAAAATCCATTAAATAATCTCGAATTATATTCTCTAATGTTTTCGTTATCCATTCATATTTTCTATTTTTTTTAGGATGATAAGTCATTCTCTTAGTGAACTGAGTCCCAAGGGATTATAGTAAGTATCTCCAAAAATGAGACGTAAACCTAGGATCACTTTTAGATACAATAGAGACTAGATTTACATGCATATTTACAAATTCTTGGATATAGAGTATGAATAATTCTGCCACTATATAGGATTCAAATATAGGGATAAAATGATCCTACTTCATGATCCAATACATAATTACCCATATGGAATCATGTTTCCAAATAGACCTCAGTAAACCTATCAAAAAATCAAAGGTTATCTACTCCCAATTCCACATGGGAGTTATTATAGACTGAAACATGTTTGTTGGTCAGTGGTTCTCCTCATTGACCTATTGATAGGGGAAGAATCTTGAAACATACTCTGCCACTTCTCTTTTCATTCCAACCCAAAAAAAACTATGCTTTAATCACTTTATAAATCTTTTGAATTCATGGATGAATAGCCCATTTGGAATACTGGTAGGCAATAAGAATTTTTTCCTCAAAAACCAAAGGTTCCATGATTTGATCTCTAAACTGAAAATATAAACCCCCATATAGTTTCCATCCCTCAATAGTCCCTACACCATTGAGTTTTTACCTCAAATATACACTTTAATTATTATATATCTGAGCATCTTTCAAATACTTATCCAAATTAGAAATAATAAAAACTGGGAAGAAAACTAAAATATCAACTTGGTCATTACAATTCAGGTACATGTCAATTATAACTAACATTATTTTTCACTGATTCGAATCTTATTTATCCAACTGATTATATGAATTCTTTCATAATGCATCTGCCACCAAATTCCCTTTACTCAGTGTATATACTAATTCAAAGACAAACATTTGAAGGTATTATATCCATATTATTTTCCTTAGATTTAAATAACTTTGTGATAAAATGTGTTTCAAACTCTTATGATCAATAAGAATGGTAAATTTCTCACCAAAAAGATAATGGCTTTATGTATTCAAATAATAGACCACAACAACCAATTCCAAATCATGTTTTGTGTATTTCATTTCATGAAATCATAACTATCATGATCTATAACCAAAAATATGATCTCTATGTATTAGAAAACATTCCAACCCATATATCAATGCATCGTAATAGACTATATAGCCCTTTACAAACTCTAGAAACATTAGAATGGGTGTTGATGTAATTATAACCTTAATCTCTTGAAAGGATTTATAACATTTCTCATTTCACTAGAAAGAAATTCCTTTACCCATCAAATCTATCATCAGTGATTCGAAACATGAAAAATCACATATAAAACGTCTATAGTATCCTATCAAGCCTAAGAAACTATGTATCTCAAAGAAATTCTTAGGTGGTTTCCAAGATATAGGAGCTTATGTTTTTTTCATATCTATAGAAACACATTTTTCATAAATGTAATGACCAAGTAAAGGTACCTCTTGTAACTAGAAATCATACTTTTATAACTTAGTATACAGACAATTCTCCTGCAAGATACCCAATACTATAGCCAAGTGAATCTCATGATCTGACTTTGTCATAGATTACACTAGTATTTCATCCACAAAACCACCAAAAAGGAATATAGATATCTTTGAAATATTTGATTCATAAATTCCATAAATATGTCTAGTGATTTCATAATACCAAAAGGTATAACAATGATCTTATAATGGATATATCTACTTCTGAAATCTATCTTCAGAATATCCTCCTTCTATACCCATAGTTGGTGATATCTCGAACATAATTCAATTTTATAGAACCACTAGGATCCCCTCAATTGATCAAATAGATAATAAATTCCTTGAATAGGATGCATATTGTTTATCATAACTTGGTTAAGCCTATGAAAATATACAAAGAGCCTAATATTTCAATCTGCCTTTTCACAAAAAGAACTAGTGCTACCCATGGAGATGTGCTTGATTGGATAAACCATTTACATCCCAACTCTTATAACTGATCCTTTAATTCCTTCAATTCGATTAGTTCCATCTAATAATATGGAAGGGAAATAGGATAGTTCCTTGGTAGGAAATCAATCATAAACTTCAATTCTCTTTTGGGTGGAAACCCTGAGAAATTTTTAGGAAAAAAATTAATAAACTAATCCAATATGGTTAGAAAATATCTATTCTTGATTTCATCTACCGCTTCCAAATCCACTTCTGTCAACCGATAAGAGATAGTTCTAACCACTAATACCAAGATTTATTTTCTACTTGCAGCCACTAACCAATCTCCTTTATAGAGATTTTGAACATCATCATAAGATTTGATACACACCTTCTATTCATAAAAATTGATATGTACCTCAAATTATGTCATAAAATTTTATATGAAAATTATGTCATAAAATTTTATATGAAATCTATAAAATGGTAAGAATTTCCTAAATCAAGCCTGATTTAGTAGTTTTCCATAAATGTCCAAACAATTCTATCCCAACATATTGTTTTAGAGGAATCAATCCTAAAATCATTGTATTAGGGTTTGGGAATGAATAACCAATGAGAAACAAGGATTTTACACAAGGATTTTGTTAGATATTCCAAGAGGACTCAATCAAAACCAATAGTTCATAAAACGGTATAATAATAATGGAAAGTATCCTAAAATAACCAACAGAGACACCCCTTTCCTACATGGTTTGCGTGAGGGTAAAAGGGAGAATATGGGATGATATAAATGGGTTTTATGGTGAAATTGCATCCCTAGACATTATAAAATATCCCAAAATACTTTTTCTATGTGAAAGGTACTTTTACACCATGAATGTTTGGGAGAGAGAACCCTCAGATCCCTAACCTGATTTCTCATAGTGTGAAATCACATCTCACACCATGAAATCCTTTCTACAGCACCAAGTCAGATGTAGGCATCTTTTGATCCTTCCAAACACACTCTTGAACTACCCTGATACCCTAAATAACTAAAAAAACTAATTACACATTTCCAGCTCAAAATCTTAAACCACAACATGCCTCAAAATTTGAGGGGTGTTACAGATCCATCAAGAAGATGATGGATAAAATGAGACCTCATAAGGAATCCTTGATTCATGTACTGACTTATGTTGTAGGTCACATAATTCACCTATATATTATCTTTTGTGTATATACATAGTATCTCTTACCTTGAACTATTTTTTCATGGGATTATCTTTCTTTATACATATACACTCACGTAAAGGTGAGGGGACTATGGGGTGTGAGTTTATATTTATTAATCGACTATGGGAACACATGCCATTATATATAATAAATATTTAGGGATGATGTATAGATAATAAAATACTATTATTTAACAATTAATTTTATAAAATAATTACTAATTATAATAATCAAAATTGAATAAATATTAAAAACTCCATACATGTGTCATCCTTAGGTCATAATCAATTACTATACATAAGTAGTGTATAAAATAATTTAAATAATTATAAATTAAAAATAATGTAATTTTTAATAAATTAAAATAACCTTAATGTAATTTTAATTTACCAATGATGGGTCTCAAGGTCCTAAAAATGATTTTAAGATTTCGCTTATATTTTAATAAAAATAAGTATTTTTTTTATTTTTAGGCATATTTTTCACCTAAAAAGGCCTTTGTAAGGCTAAAAATGACTAGTATAGGGCTAGTAGGCCTAGAGGATCCAAATTGGATCTGTTTGGATCAGTTTGTGTTAGGATTACCGCAAAGTGGCTAATTTTTTTACAAATATTAAAAGAGATTCGTGTGTTACATGTATCGGTGGGAGGTTTCTCAAACACCAAGTAGTGTAGAGAAAGGTAGGTTCCCTAAGAAATAATCCCATTCCAACCATATTTTTTTATAATCCACATTAGGTGGTCGAACACCCCCCCCCCCCCAACCCTCACCCCTTATGTGAACGCAAGTGTCTCCCCTTCCTTTCATTCTTTAAATTGCCTCCAATATTCAAATAGTTATACCTCATTCATTTGGACTTCGTTTTACAAACCTTATATACTTTTGGAACCATATAAAATCCATTTACATTAATTATACCAAATTTTTTTAAAATTATAAACTCAAATTAATTATGAATTTTAGATACCACTTAAAAAAATAGGTCTAGTAGAAGTGTTAGGGACTCATATTTTCCAAAAATATATGATCATACCATTGTTATAGAATAATATTTATCCAACTAGTGCTTAGATTTTTCAACTGACTTCATGTGGTAATATATAAGTATGAGGACGTTAAATGAAATAATACTTCATTCATTCATGTGATATCGATGTATTATGCTCATCATTGGTTTTTCATGGCTTAAAGGATATAAGTGAGGAGGAATATATAACATCTACACATTCCATATTATTCTCTTGGTTGATTATTTTTAGATTCGTATGTGCAATCATGAAATATTTAAGGGATTTATAACATTTTTATGACTTTAGGAAGAACAAATGATCGATTCATGAAGAGAAATCAATATGATCTTATTATTACTTCTAGTTTCTCACTTTAGGAATTATGATAAAAGACAAGAGACAATAAAATTAAAAAAAATATGATTCTTATATTGTTATAGGTTCTGAAAATTTTTTAAATAACTATGATAAAAATTCTTTTTTAACTTTAGTCCCTAAAAATGTTAATCTGTTAAACTAAACTTTTACACAAAAAATGACTTAGATAGCATATAGTAAGTGTCACTAATATTTAAAAACTCACTTCAAATAATCTATACTTCATTTAATGAAATATGAAATGTTAACTTGGCTCATTTTTCCTAAATATATTTAAAAACCTCAAATAATATATATTCATTAAAAAAATATTTTTATTATATTCACTTATTCAATCCCAAATAACTTGTGAATACCTCAAGAAATAAATTCAATTCTTATTATTATAAACATGAATAACTTATATATGAATTTATTTATTTATTTACTTCCAATCATTTATTCTCTATAATTGTAACATCCCACCCCTACTCATTGGATTGAGAAGAGGCGGTGGGTGTTACTGGCCATAAGTGTCATCCCCAAGACACCAAAGGCTGAAATTAAATGACAAGGGATTCATAAAAAATTGCAGAATGATTTTAACTTTGAAGATAAACATTCAAACCACAAAACAAAAACTATAAATCCCACTTTATGATGGATGAGTACAAAAATACTACTCAAATGAAAAATAAACCAACAATAATATCAGAGTACAAAGTGGAAACCAAGTGACGCAATAAAGGGAGTCAAAAGATAAAAAAATAGAGACACTAAAGACATACAATCAAAAAATCCCAAATATATCTAGTATCTAACTTGAAAATACATGTCTTTGATATCAATAAACATCACAAATGAACTGATATAACTTGCCTTTTCCTATGTTATGATAGATTACATCTGCAAACACACAATAGTTCTCAAGCAGGGGGTGAGTCTAAAATTAGTAGGATTACCCTAATGACTTCCCCACTCACTCGATTGGGGAAAAAACTTGCTATCACATTAATATAAAATATTAAAATTAACTCAAGACATTTTATACCAAATAAAAAATAGATTTTAATGGATATGAATCAAAAAAATCCTTTAAAACGTTTCTTGTCCATTTGGCATCCCCATTCCATGATTCCACACACACACACATGCATGTCCAGGTGACAGTTCCATACTCATGAGTATTCTCTTGTCGATATACCAAGTCATCATAAGGAAACCAATGTCTAAGTTACCCAATGGTACATTCCCCTTCTACAGGTTCATGTCATTGTTCCCCAATGGTTCATGCCACTTATCCAATGTCACATCAAAAAAATCATATAACCACACCAACCATGTATGTCAAAAACCAATGATAATACAATACAAATAAACCTCTCATTATTTAAAACATTTTAACAAACTTTTTCCATCAATCAACACCAATTCATAATTTAAAATTTTAAATTTTAAAATTATCATTCAAGAACATTTTCCCTAAAACCATAAAATTTCCAAAATTTCTCAAAAATACCACTAAAGAGGTTTCCAATGAGAATCACACAAGGATTTTATAATTATTTCAAGATTAATATTTATTTCAATATAATCCTTCAAGTTATAATCAAGTGGGGTTGAGAGAGAATACACCTATATCATAAATCTATGGAAAAATGAAGAACAACACAATATTTCTCTAGATCTGATAATGAACCACCTTTATTTCCCTATGTCCAACCAAAAAACATCACAATTCAGATCACAGAATATAGATCTATTTTTAGTGGATTAGATCAAATGTTTTGAGAAAGAGAAGGAGAATGGATCTAAGAAGAATGACCAATAACAAGCACTTACCATTGAATTCATTCCTCCAACGCACTTTGATTCACCTACAGATTTCTCCCAGACCAAAGTAAAACATCTCTCACATCGTGGGAGAAAAATGAGTTCTTTTTATGGGAGAATTAGAGGAAAACCTTGGCTTAAAGGATTTAATTATAATTATATCCACTAATTTCATAGTCTCAACTATATTCCACATGGTTAGGTCGCACGGTTTGGAAAATCGTGTGCCATCTGTATGGGTGTTACTCTCTTATTCCACCCCTTACCTGGTTGGATCACACATTTAGAAAAAATGTGCACCAAATGTGATTTTACAACTATCCAAAAATTTCATGGTTTCCCTAGGAATCTACATGGTTTTTCCAAACTATTCTCTAACCATTCATAGCTACTTTCCCTCTTGTCCCCCAAGCTTCATAGTTTGTACTAACCGTGCTCAAACTTTGCACCTCCAGAAAAGACTCAAAAGCATGCCAAAAATCCTCTAGAACTTCTAAAACTTAAACCTATCTTTATATATACTTAAAATAAATAAATAAAGGGTAATGTACCTAAATTCAAGAATGCTACATTCTCCCATCCATTTTCCTTTCCATCCTCATAAATTAGAAAACCAAAGTTATACTAGAAGAGTTCAGGTCATTTCTCTATTGTTTAATTTTCATTCTCCCATGTTTATTCCAAAATCCATCCGTGCTTCCATAAAACCTACACTAAAACAATGATTTTCCCATAAAACACTTTCTCTCTCATATCCACAATCCATATTTTCACATGATCCAACATATAATCGGGCTCTAGGTCAATGTGATCTCATCGAATCATATGGTCAGGATTAGGTTGGTACTTCTTCAATTGAGATACATGAAACACATTATGCACCAAATTGAACCGTGGTAGAAAATCTAATAGATATGCAACCTAAATAACTCATTCTAGTATCTCAAAATGAATTATGTATCAAGGAGATAACTTTCCATACTTACTAAAATGACAATACCTAATCCTTGGATAGATTCTCACAAACACATGGTCACTCACCTTAAATGACAATGGTTATTGATAATGATACATATATAATTTATGATGACTCTAAGTTATCTTTATCCTCTTTATTCTCAACTGAATCTTTTACATTGAATATTTAAAAAGGTTGGGTTAAACCAGTGAAGTCTCACCCATTTCCAACCAACAATGTAGAGAATTACAAGAAATCACATACAATGCTTCAAAATGATCTATATGTATCGAGGAATGAAAATTTTTGTGGTACGAGAACTCCACTAATGATATGTGCTCCTCCCATAATCCACCAATATCCATTACACAATACTAAATCATAACCTCCAATTTTTTCATTATCCATTCAGATTTTCCATTTGTTTGAGGATGATAAGTCATGCTCTTAGTGAACTGAGTCCCATGGGATTATTATAAGGATTCTAAAAATGAGACATAAACCTGGGATCTCTTTTAGATACAATCGAGACTATATTTCCTTGCATATTTATAACTTATTGTATATAGATTATAAATAATTCATCCACCTTATAAGATTAAAATATAGGTATAAAATTATCCTACTTCATGATCCAATCCATAATTACCCATATGGAATAATGTTTCTAAATAGTCCTCAGTAAACCGATCACAAGATCCATGGTTATTTACTCCCAATTCCACATGGGAGTTATTATAGACTGAAACATGTATGTTGGTCATTAGTGATCCTCCTTGACCTACTAATAGGGGAGGAATATTGAAACATACTCTACCACTTCTCTTTTCATGACAACCCACAAAAATGGTGCTTTAATCACTCTATAAATCTTTGTAATTCTTGGATGAACAACACATTTGGAATGCTGGTAGGGATTAATATTTTTTTCCTAACAAACCATAGGTTCCATGATTTGATCTCTAAACTGAAAAACTAAACCTCCATACAGTCTTCATCCCTCAATGGTCTTCGCAACATTGATTTTTTACCTCAAATAAACACTTTCATTATTAGATATCTGAGAATATTTTATATATTGAACCAAATTAGGAATAAATAAAATAGGGAAGAAAACTAAAATATCAACTTTGTCAGTACAATTCAGGTACATGTCACATATAACTGACATTATTTTTCATTGATTTGAAGCTTCTTTATCCAACTGATTATATGAATTCTTTCTTAATGCATCTTCCACCAAATTCCCTTTACTTAGTGTATACACTAAGTCAAAGACAAATATTTTAAGGTATTAAATCCATATTCTATTCCTTAGAATTAAATAAATTTCTGAGAAAATGTGTTTCAAACTCCTATGATCTGTAAAAATGGTAAATTTCTCACCAAAAAAGATAATGGCTCCATGTCTTCAAAGCATACACCACAAAAACCAATCCCAAATATTTTTTGTGTATTTCATTTCATGAAATCGTAATTTTCATGATCTATAAGCAACAACATGATCTCTATATATGAGAAAACATCCCAACCCATATCTCAATGCATCACAATAGACTATATAGCCCTTTACAAACCATGGAAACAATAGAATGGGTGTTGATGTAATTATAACCTTAATCTCTTGAAATTATTTCTAAAATTTCTCATTCCACTAGAAATAAACACCTTTACCCATCAAATCTATCATCAGTGATTCCAAACATGAAAAATCACATATAAAACATCTATAGTATCCTGTAAAGCCTAAGAAACTATGTATCTCAAAGACATTCTTTAGTGGTTTCCAAGAGATAGTGGATTCTATGCTTTTCATATCTACAAAAACACCTTTTTCATAAATGGAATAACCAAGGAAAAGTACCTCTTGTAACTAGAAATTATACTTTGAAAACTTAGTATACAGAAAATTATCCCCCAAGATACCCAACATTATAGCCAAGTGATTCTCATGATCCGACTTTATTATAGAGTGCACTAGTATTTCATCCACAAAACCACCACAAAGGAATACAGATATCTTTGAAATATTTGATTCATCAATTCCATAAATATGTCTGGTTCTTTCATAATACCAAAAGGTATAAAAATGATCTTATAATGGCTATATCTACTTCTGAAAAATATCTTCAGAATATCCTCCTTCTATACCCATAGTGGGTGATATCCCGAACATAATTTAATTTTATTGAACTACTAGGATCCCCTCAATTAATCAAATAGATAATAAATTTCTTGAAGAGGATACCGATTATTTATCATAACTTGGTTAATCCTATGATAATCTACAAAGAGCCTAAGATTTCAATCCGCATTTTCACAAAAATAAATGTTGTTACCCATAGAGATGTGCTCGATTGGATAAACCATTTATATCCCAACTATTCCAACTAATCCTTTAATTCCCTCAATTTTATTGGTGCCATCTGATAGGATGGAAGGTAAATAGAATAGTTCTTTGGTAGGAAATCAATCATAAACTCCAATTCTCTTTTGGGTGGAAACCCTGAAAAATTTTCAAGAAAAAATTCAATAAACTAATCCACTATGGTTAGAAAATATCTATTATTGATCTCATATACCACTTCCAAATCCACTTCTGCCAACCGATAATAGATAGTTCTAACCACTAATATCAAGATTCCTTCTCTAATTTCATCCACTAACTAGTCTCCTTTATAGATATTTTGAACGCCATCATGAGATTTGAAACACACCTTTTATTCATAAAAATTGATATGGGCCTCAAATTATGTTATACAATTTTATATGAAAATTATGTCATAAAATTTTATATGAAATATATAAAATGGTAAAAATTTCCTACCTCAAGCCAGATGGAGATTTTTTCCATGAATGTCCAAACAATTCTATCCCAACATGATGTTTTTGAGGAATCAATCCTAAAATCATTGTATTAGTGTTTGGGAATGAATAACCAATGAGAAACAAGGATTTTATGCACGAATGTTGTTAGATATACCAAGAGGACTCAATCAAAACCAATATTTCATAAAACGGTATAATAATAACAGAAAGTAGCATAAAATACCCAATAGAGACACCCCTTTCCTGCCTAGTTTACATCAGGGTAAAAGAGAGAATATGGGATGATGTAAATGGGTTTTATGGGGAAATTAAATATATATCCCTTATAAAATATCCCAAAATACTTTTTCTGTGTGAGAGTTACTTTTACACCATGAATGTTTGAGACAGAGCACCCTCAAAGCCCTAACCTGATTTCCCACAGTGTGAAACCACATCTCACACCGTGAAATCCTTCCTACAACAACAAGTTAGATGTAGGCATATTTTGATCCTTCTAAACACACTCATGAACTACCTTGATACCCTAAATAGCTAGAAAATAACTAATTACACATGTCCAACTCAAAATCTTAAACCATAACATGCCTTAAAATTTGAGGGGTGTTACAGATCCGAAAAGAAGATGATGGATAAAATGAGACCTCATAAGGAATCCTTGAGTCATGTATTGACTTATGTTGTGGGTCCCATTATTCACCCATGTATTATCTTATGCGTGTATACACACTATCTCTTACCTTGAACTATGTTTTCATGGGATTATCTTTCTTTATATATATACACTCACGTATAGGTGAGGGGACTATGGGGTGTGAGTTTATATTTATTAATAAACTATGGGGATACATGCCATTATATATAATAAATATTGAGGGATGATGTATAGATAATCAAATACTATTATTTAACAATTAATTTTTAAAAATAAAAACAAATTATAATAATAATAATTGAATAAATATTAAAAAAATCCATACATGTGCCGTCCTTAGGTCATAATCAATTACTATGCATGAGTACTGTATAAAATAATTTAAATAATCAAAATTTAAACTTAATGGAATTTTTAATAAATTAAAATAACCTTAATATAATTTTAGTTTACCAATGAAGGGTCTCAAGGTCCTAAAAATAATTTTAATATTTTTCTTATATTTTAAAAAAATCAGCATTTTTTGGATTTTTAGGCATATTTTTTCCCAAAAAAGCCTTTGTAAGGATAAAAAGGACTAGTATATGCCTAGTAGGCCTAGAGAATCCAAATTTGATCTATTTGGATTAGTTTGTGTTAGGATTACCATAAAGTGGCTAAATTTTTTTCAAATATTAAAAGATATTTTTGTGTTACATGTATCGGTTGGAGGTAGCTCTAACACCTAGTAGTGAGAAGAAAGGTAGGTTTGGTAAGAAAAAATCCCACTCCAACCATAGTTTTTTTATAAGCCACATTAAGTGGTAAAACACCCCCCACCCTCACCCCTTATGTGAACCCATGTGTCTCCCATTCCTTTCATTCTTTAGGTTCCCTCCAATATTCAAATAGTTATATCTCATTCATTTAGACTTCGTTTTACAAACTGTTTATACTTTTAGAACCATATAAAATCCATTTACATTAATTATACCAAATTTTTTTAAAATTTTAAACTCAAATTAATTATGAATTTTAGATACCACTAAAAAAAATAGGTCAAGTGGAAGTGTTAGAGACTGATATTTTACAAAAATATATGATCAGGCCATTATTATCGTATAATATTTATCTAACTAGTGTTTATATTTTTCAATTGATTTCATGTGGTAATATATAAGTATCATGAAGTTAAATGAAATAATACTTCATTCATTCATGTGATATCGATGTATTATGCTCATCATTGGTTTTTCATGGCTTAAAGGATTTAAGTGAGGAGGAATATATATCATCTACACATTCCCTATGATTCTCTTGGGTGATCATTTTTAGATTCCTATGTGAAAGAATGAAATATTTAAGGACTTTATTGCATTTTTAGGACTGTATGAAGAATACATGATCGATTCATGAAGAGAAATCAATATTATCTTATTATTGCTTCTAGTTTCTCACTCTAGGAATTATGAGAAAAGATAAGAGACAATAAAATTTTAAAAAAAAGATGATTCTTATAATGTTATAGGTTCTAAAAAATTTTTAAATAACTATGATAAAAATTATTTTTTCACTTTACTCCCTAAAAACTGTTAACCTGTTAAACTAAAATTTTACACAAAAAATGACTTAGATATCATACAGTAAGTGCCTATAATATTTCAAAACTCACTTTCAATACTCTTATACTTTATTTAATGAAATATGATATGTTAACTTGGCTCATTTACCCTAAATATATTTAAAAACCTCAAATAACCTATATATATTAAAAAAATATATTTTTATCATATTCACTTATTAAATCCTAAATAACTTGTGAATACCTAGAGAAATAAATTCAATTCTTATTATTCTAAACATGAATAACTTATATATGAATTTATTTATTTATTTAATTCCAATAATTTATTCTCTATAATTGTAACATTCCACCCCTCCTCATTGGCTTGAGAATAAGCAGTGGGTGTTACTGGCCATAGGTGTCATCCCCAAGACACCAAAGGCTGACAATAAATGAAAAGGGATTCAGAAACAATTTCAGGATGATTTTCCCTTTGAAGATAAACCTTCAAACTACAAGAAAAAAATAGACATCCCACTTTATTATGCATGAGTAAAAAAATACTACTCAAACCAAAACTAAACCAACAACAATATCAGAGTACAAAGTGAAAACTAAGTGACACAACAAAGGGAGTCAAAAGATAAAAAACTAAAGACACCGAAGGAAACCAATCAAAAAATCTCAAACAGATCCAATGTCTAACTTTAAAATCCATGCCTACGATATCAAGAAACATCACAAATGAACTGAGATACCTAGACTTAACCTATGTTTAGATAGATTACATCTACAAACACACAATAGTGCCCAAGCAGGGGGTGAGTCTAAAATTAGTAGGATTCCCCTAATGACTTCCCCGCTCACGCCACTGGGAAAAAACTTGTTATCACATTAATATAAAAAAATTTAAAAGTAACTTAAAACATTTTATATCAAATAAAAAATAGTATTTCATGGATATGAATCAAAACAAGCCTTTAAAACATTTCTCGTCCATTTGGAATCCCCATTCCATGATTCCACACACACACATTCATGTCCAGGGGACTGTTCCATACTTATGATTATTCTTTTTCTAATATACCAAGTCATCATAAGGAAACCAATTTCCAAGTTACCCAATGGTACATGCCCCTTCTATAGGTTCATGTCATTGTTACCCAATGGTACATGCCACTTATCTAATGTCACATCAACCAAATCGTATAACCACACGAACCATGTATGTCAAAAACCAATGATAAGATAATACACATAAACATATCATTATTTAAAACATTTCAACAAACTTTTTCCATGAATCAACAATAATTAATAATTTAAAAATCATCGTTTTAAAATTATCATTCAAGAACATTTTTCACAAAACCATCAAATTTCCAAAATTTCCCAAAAACATCACTAAAGAGGTTTATAATGAGAATCACACAAGAATTTCAAAATTATTTCTAGATAAAAATTTATTTCAATATAATCCTTCAAGTTATAATCAAGTGGATTTGAGATAGAATCCACCTACATCACAAACCGATTGAAAAATGAAGAACAGCACAATATTTTTCTAGATCTAATAATGAACCACCTGTATTTCCCTATATCTAACCAAAAAACATCACAATTCACATCACAGAATGTTGATCTATCCATAGTGGATTATATATAGTGTTTTGAGAAAAATAAGGATAATGGATCTAAAAAGAATGACCAATAACAATCATTTACCAAGGAATTCAGGCCTCCAATGCACTTTGATTCATCTACGGATTGCTCCCAGACCAAAGTGAATAATCTCTCACACTGAGGGAGAAAAATCAGTTCTTTTTATGGTATAATTAGAGTAAAACCTAGGATTAAAGGATTTAATTATAATTATATCCACTAATTTCAGATGTTCAACTGTATGCCACATGGTTAGGCTACACGGTTTGAGAAATCATGTGCCAGCCATATGGGTGTTACTACCTTATCCCACCGCTGACATGGTTGGATCATACATTTAGAAAAAACATGCACCAAATGTGATTTTACAACTATCCAAAAAATTCATGGTTTCCATAGGCATCTAATTTTTTTGTACAAACTATTCTCTAACTGTGCAAATCTATTGTCCCTCTTGTCACACAAGCTTCATGGTTTGTACTAATTGTGCTCAAACTTTTCACCTCCATAAAATACTTCAAAGCATGCCAAAACTCCTATAGAACTCCTAAAACATAAATATATCATTATATATACTTAAAATACATAAATAAAGGGTCATGTACCTAAATTCAGTAGTGCTACATTCTCCCATCCATTGTCCTTTCCATACTCATAAAGTAGAAAACTAGAGTAGTCCTAGAAAAGTTCAGGTCATTTCTCTGTTGTTTAATTTTCATTCTCCCGTGTTTATTCCTAAATCCAGACATGTTTCTATAAAACTGACACTAAAACTATGCTTTTTCCATTAAACACTTTCTCTCTCCTATCCACAATCCATATTATCACAAGGGCCAACATATAATCGGATTCTAGGTTAAAGTGATTGCATTGAATCATATAGTTAGGATCAGGTTGGTACTTCTTCAATTGAGATACATGAAACAAATTATGCTCCAAATTGAACCGTGGTGGAAAATCCAACTGATATTCCACCTCACCAACTCATTCAAGTATCTCAAAATGGATTATGTATCAAGGATATAACCTTCCCTACTTACTAAAATGACAATACCCAATCCTTGGAGACATTATCGTAAACACATGATCACTCACCTTAAACAATAATTGATATTGAAAATGATAAATATATAATTTATGATGACTCTAAGATATCTCTATACTCTTTTTTCTCAATTGAATCTTTTACATTAAATCTTTAAAAAGGTAGGGTTGAACCAGTGAAGTCTCACTCGTTTACAACCAACAATGTAAAGAATGATAAGAAAGCCCATACAGGGCTTCAAAATGAGCCATATGTATCGAGGAATGATAATTTTTGTGGTATGAGAACTACACTAATGATATGTGCTCCTCCCATCATCCACTAAAATCCATTACACAATCCTGAATCATATCCTCCAATTTTTTCATTATCCATTCAGATTATCCAATTTTTTGATAATGATAAGTCATGCTCTTAGTGAATTGAGTCCCAAGTGATTACTTTAAGGATTTCCAAAAACGAGATATAAACTTGGGATCTCCTTTAGATATAATCAAGACTATATTTCCATTCATATTTACAACTTCTTGGATATAGAGTATTAATAATTCCTCCACCTTATAGGATTAAAATATAGGGATAAAATGATCCTACTTCATGATCCAATCCATAATTACCCATATGAAATCATGTTTCCAAACAGTCCTTAGTAAAACTATCATAAAATCCATGGTTATCTACTCCCAATTCCATATGGTAATTATTATAGACTGAAACATGTCTATTGGTCATTGGTGATCCTCTTTGACCTACTCATAGGAGAGGAATCTTGAAACATACCCTATCAATTTTATTTCCATGACATTCCACAAAAACTATTCTTTAATCGCTCTATAAATCTTTTGAATTCCTAGATGAACAGGCCATTTAGAATTCTGGTAGGCATTAAGAATTTTTTCTTGAAAAACCAAAGGTTTCATGATTAGATCTCTAAATTGAAAATCTAAACCCCCATATAGTTTCCATCCCCCAATGGTCTCCACACCATTGAGTTTTTACCTCAAATAAACACTTTAAGTATTACATATCATAGCATCTTTCATATAATAAACCAAATTAGGAATAAAAAAATAGGAATAAAATTAAAATATCAACTTGGTCGGTATAATTCAGGTACATGTCAACTATAACCTACATTATTTGTCACTGATTTGAAGCTTCTTTATCCAACTAATTATATGAATTCTTGCTTAATTCATCACCCAAAAAATTCTATTTACTCAGTGTATACACTAAGTCAAATAAAAACATTTGAAGGTATTACATCCATATTATTTTCCTTAGATTTAAATAACTTTGTGAGAAAATGTGTTTCAAACTCTTATGATCTGGAAAATGGTAAATTTCTCAACAAAAAGATAATGGTTCCATGTCTTCAAAGAATAGACCACAATAACCAATTCTAAATCAGGTTTTGTGTATTTCATTTCCTGAAATCATAACTTTTGTGATCTATAAGCAACAACATGATCTCTATGTATGAGAAAACATCCCAACCCATATCTTAATGCATCAAAATATACTATATATACCTTTCCAAACTCTGGAAACATCAGAATTGGTGTTGATGTAATTATAACCTTAATCTATTGAAAGGATTTCTAACATTCCTCATTCAAATAGAAAGAAACACCTTTCATTATCAAATATATCATCAGTTATTCCAAATATTAAAAATCACATATAAAATGTCTATAGTGTCCTATCAATCCTAAGAAACTAGGTATATCAAAGAAATTATTTGGTGGTTTCCAAGAGATAGCAGCTTCTATGTTTTTCATATCTACATAAACAAATTTTTCATAAATGGAATGACCAGGGAAAGGTACCTATTGTAACTAGAAATAATACTTTGATAACATAGCATACAGACAATTCTCCTGCAAGATACCAAACAATATAGCCAAGTGATTATCATCATCCGACTTTTTCATAGAGTACACTAGTATTTCATCCACAAAACCATCATACAAAAATACAGGTATCTTGAAATATTTGATTCATCAATTCCATAAATATGTTTGGTATATTCATAATACCAAAAGGTATAACAGTGATCTTATAATGGTTATATCTACTTCTGAAATCTATCTTTGGAATATCCTCATTCTATACCCATAGTTGGTGATATCCTGAACATAATTAAATTTTATAGAACCACTAGGCTCCCCTAAATTGATAAAATAGATAATAAATTCCTCAAAGAGGATACCTATTGTTTATCATAACTTAGTTAAGCCTATGATAATCTATAAAGAGCCTAAAATTTCAATATGCCTTTTCACAAAAAGAACTGGTGTTACCCATGGATATGTGATTGATTGGATAAACCATTTACATCCCAACCCTTCCAACTGATCCTTTAATTTCCTCAATTTGATTGGTTCTATATGATAAGATGCAAGGGAAATATGACAGTTCCTTGGTAGGAAATAAATCATAAACTCCAATTCTCTTTTTTGTGGAAACACTAAGAAATTTTCAGGAAAAAAATAAACTAATCCACTATGGTTAGAAAATATCTATTCTTAATCTCATCTACCACTTCCAAATACACTTCTGCCAACTGATAAGATATAGTTCTAACCACTAATACCAAGATTCCTTCTCTACATGAATCGACTAACCAATCTTCTTTATAGAGATTTCAAACAGCATCATAAGATTTGAAACACACCTTACATTCATAAAAAAATTTATGGGCCTCAAATTTCTTTAGGAAATCAATTCATAGAATCAATATATAGACATATATATCTATCATAGAAAAATCCCATACCAACTCAGTCCCATTTATTGTTATCGAACATAATGCATTCACATTTTAGGGCTCAACACATTTATTATCTCAAAGGTGTTTATAGTTTCAAAATAGAAGGAATCGTCGCAACATGTAAACCTAGAAGATCAAAAACATGAGAAGAAATAAATGAGTGGGATGTGCCCATATCAAAAAATGATTGAATAAGGGTAGAATTGAAAATAATCATACCACTAACCATTTAAGGTCTTGTATGATCATTCATGATCACTTTCTCATCTTTATACAATTTCTTACTTGGTGTACTTTTCTCTCTATTACCCTATTGAGATTACACTGGTTTGGGAGTAATGGTATTCCAAGATTAACCGTGGCTAGCTTGGTTCAACTGGAGATATATATTCTAATGTACTCATCCCATTCAATAATGTGACATTTGTAAAACTTGATATGTTCCTCTAGAACCAGACCTTAGAGACCTATGACAATAGTTCTAGATATGTCCAATATTGTTGCAGTTGTGACATGATTTAGGTGCTTCTTTACAATATCACTTCATATGGTCTAAAGAACTACATTGAATACATCCCTACTTACTTTTCAATTGAGGAGGAATATTTATTAATTCCATATTCAGATTTTGATATATACCACCCCCTTGAGAATAGGTGTCCCTTCTTTACTTGTTTAAAGAAATTGATTTCCCACCTATTTCCATAATAATATACATGATTCCTCTAATTTTTTTCCAAATATGTATCTTTCTACCACCATTTATTTATTGACCATATCTATATAATCTATAATATATATAATATAAATCATTGAGAAAATTTTTGGTTTTAACCTTGACTCAAAAAAAATTTCATCAAGGATGCACTTGTTGAAAATTATGGTGCAAAGTAGACGAAATTAATAAATTTATCTACATACTCTATTAATAAGAGATTGTCCTACTTAAAATTTAAGAAGTTTGTTGTTCTAGAAATTCTAAAAGTGTTAAGATAGAATTATTTGTTGAAAAATTCTTCAAAATCCTCTCATTCCATGACTTGGTTGAATTTTGACTAAATTTATAAATCCCACCACTAGAATGCTAGATCATACAGTATATATTTTGTTAAATTAAAATTCATCTCTACTGGTGTCCTAAGGAAATTTAAGATTTAATTTATCTTATTCAGCCACACTTCTACTTTTTTCAACTTAGAATCACCCCAAAAAATGGGTGGATTCTACTTTTGGAACTAAACCAAATGATCCACTTGTCTTTTTTAATCCTTTTTGTTCCCTTTATACACAACCATAAACGATTGGGCAATATACTAAACTAGTTGTTGGTTCACCTATAGCTCTAGTGCAACCATATTCTCAGTAGACCCTTCTAATTAGTTTTAATGGCTTCTACCTGGTGCCATTCACTATAACCAAGACAAACTCCATTTAGCCTCACTCACTAGAAACTGAAGGGTTAGCTATTTAAATTTACCAAATTTATACATATCACCAAATATATTTCCACAATCATGTTTTTACATAATAAACTATTTTAACCATTTTCAAAATACCCCCATCAATCCTTTTCAAAATCTCATCTTTTTAGAACATTTCCAATGTTTTTCAAAAATAATTACTTCTTACCATTTCTATAAATCATTAACTCAATAATAAACAATATAGTCCTATTGGTAAGTCATATTATCAATGCATGTCATGAAACTCTCATTGGAAAAACCCATGGCGATGAGGTGAAAACTCACCTAAAAGTGTTTTAAAACACTCATGTACCCAGATTCCCTAGTAACATGAGGTTCATCATAAAGAGGTTAGATATGAATTTTATGCTCAACATTTCAATTTTTGAAAATCCTATATTATTACTATCATCCCAAGAGACAAACAAAAGTATCAAAACTGATACCATTTCCAAATCCATGGCTGAACACAACTGATACCAAATGATAAAACAAATTGATACCAGTTTTACTAAAAAGATATTTGGACCGACCAATTCTGATACCATTTTTAACATCACACCCCTCCTCATTGGCTTGAGAAAACGTGGTGGGTGTTATTGGCATTAGGTGAAATCCCCAATACACAAAAGTCTAGAAATAAATTCCAAGGGCTTCATAAAAAATTGGGTGATGGTTTCCCTTTGATGATAAACATCCTAACCACACGAAAAAAACCAAAAAAAAATTATTTCTCATTAGTGCAAAAAAACACACAATCTAAAACCAAAACAATAACCATATGAGAGTACAAAGTGAAAACTGAGTGACACAAAAACAGAGTCAAAAGACAACAAGACATAGATACACCTAATACATCCAACTAGAAACTCCTAACCTTCTCTAAGCTCAAACTTGATAGGATATGCCCACAATATCAGGAACCATCACAAAAGAAATGAGACACCTTGCCTTTACATGTGTCATGATAGATGAAATTTTTAAATACACAATAGTTAACAAGAAGGGGGTGAGTTTAAACTCAGTAGTATTTCCACAATGACTTCCCGCATCACTCCATTGGGAAAAATCTTATTATCGCATTTTTATAAAACAATTTAAAATAAATTTAAAACAATTTACATCAAATATAAAATTGGATATAAATTTAATTTAGTAAACAAGAGTTCAATATCATCAAAAAAATTAATTACATTATGCAATGGGAAGTAGAAATATTATATAAAATTATCTATATGATAAGTCTTATAATCAAATTTTGAAATAGGTTGAGAGCCAACAGTGGATAATAAACATGAGGTAAAATTTTCACATTGAAGTAAAAAAGTTGAAGGAATTCATGGTGTTATCTATGATTTAGGTTACTTATATTCTTTTGTGTTAGGTGAAGTGGCAAAAATATTTGACTCTAAATGTAAACAGATATGGGATGCAATAAATAGTGGTGAGACTATTAATGGGTGAACTTTTAATATCATGACCTATATCATAAAAACCCATAATTACATGATTTGTAACATGGGTTTCACTTGCTTACATTACTAGGATATTTTTTGTTAAAATTATTATATAATTAGGAAAAACATTATATAATAATGTGAAAACTTCTAAAAAGTGTACATTTTCCAAAAAAACACAATTTTTTGTTTAATATCTTGTTTCATTCATGAAATTTATTCATCATTCCAGACATGTCACCATTGACCTTTCCTTAATAAATAAAAATCGTTAAGGCCATTTAAAAACATTTGAAAGTATTATATGAACAAAACAAAACTCACTAAGAGATATAAAAAAAGGAAACTCATTAATCCATTTTAAAATCATGAAAACCCATAAGGTGATTCACCATTTTACATAATAATATTTTATCACAAAATAATAATTTTTTTACTCATTTAATAAGCTTAAAATATAAATTTTTTCATAAAATATCATTTATGAAGTAATAATGGAAAAATCATAGTCATGCGAGTTACTTGGAAAAACATGAGATCTCATGAAAACTTCTTCTTGAAAAACAAACATTTCACCTTTAGGATATCATAAACTTCCTTACTATATGACATCAAAATATTTCTTTAAAAATAATAGATATAATTATAAAACTCTGTAGGTATCATGGGACATTTTCATTATAATTACACATATAATAAAATTTACAATGTAATAACCATAATTATTTGTTCTAACATATCTCTTAGGAGTAACTTCCATCTAGTTAACTATGTCATGTTATCGAAAGAATTAGAGATCTATATTGGGATCACCCATAGAATGAGAAATATTTAGCTAAACAATCTTCATATAAAATTTACATGAACCATATCATGTGAAAAACACATAAAATATTGAATTTCCACCATAAAACCTATAAAATATAGAATTAGATCCTATAAGAAAAAACACTATCAATTATTTCATAAAAATGAGAAGAAATATCCTTTTCTTTTGAAGTTTTTTAAAATTTATAGAAAATTGGGAATATTATATTATTTGAAAACTAATAGAAACTTTTAAATTTATATTTATAACAGATAACAGCTATGATAGTGGGAAAATCCTTTCATATCGTATACATTAAATAACATTATTTTATCACTTTTTCTATAGAAATTTAAAATGACTTGTATGGAAAAGGTTGAAAAAAATTACATTAAAAAATATATCAAGAATATAAAAATTATTTAAAATGAACATTAATAATCATTACTCTATAAATAATAACATTATTGAAATATTTAAAAGAACGTGTATATTAAATAGAAATATTTTTAAAATTTTAAAAAAATGTTTTAATGAAAAATTCATTACCTTAAGTAATATATAGCTTCTTACTTTCTATAAATCTAGAATAATAAAATTATAGTTTATATTTAATGTAACACCCCAAGATTTCATAGTACGTTATCTCTTCAAAGTAATTCAATAACTTGCGCAACACGCAACACCGAGTTCGAGCGCACCACAACTTACCAGATTAGCCGTTCAAAAAGAAGTTATGAATAGTATTAACTGCATTTTGAATTTTTTATACACCATATAATATTAACATCTATATTATGTGTTTTTAGAAATAATATAAGAACAAATTCAATTTTTCAGATAAAAGAAGTGTTTTTTAAAAAAAAATGTAATTTTACTGCCTTTTAATGGCGAACCCTTTTTAAAACTAATATTTGACACCTTTATATATTCAATTTAATGAAATTAAATTCTTATTTAGAATCAGGACATAAAATTTTATTTTGGATAAATTTTTGGTACTTTTCTGATAACTTTCATATTTTGATGAATAGTGAAAAATACTAAATTTTAATTGAAAACAACTTTTTTAATCAAAATAATTTATAGTGTTAAATTATTAATTTGAATGGTTTGGAAGTATAATAAGATTATATTTTTATCATTTCATACAATATAGTTCATTATAAGTAATTTCACATTTAAATTTGACATAAACACAGGTCAATCTTTTGATAGTTTTTACTTCTTAAAAAACCACTTTTTGGTTTTGACAACGGAAATTAATTTAAATTAATTAATGCTAATTCTATATTTTTAATTCAGTAAAATAGAATTTATTTTTTAATTCATAATATAAAAATTATCTCAAGGTGAATTTTTGGTATTTTTCTGAAAACTTTCAATTTTTGAGGAATAGTGAAAAATATTGCGTTATTGTTTAAAACTGAATTTTTATTTAAATAATAAATTATTTTATTTAAATTTATTTTAGGTAAAAATAGATACATAATACCTATATAATTTCAATGTAATTAATTGGAGTCATTTTACAATAATATTAGATATATAAAATATTATTGAACTTTTTACCATCTTTTACGCACCTTTTCTGAGCATTTCCAAATTTGCATAAAAACTTAATTTTACCACTTCTGTGAGTTGAATTTTGAAAATCTGAGAGACAAGGCTGATATCATTAAGTAAAATGTGGTTCAATAAGATCAAAATAATTTTTTTTGAATAGTAACTTTTGACTTTTATTTACCACGGTTAAAAGTAAATAGGGTAATTAAAGGTAAAAATGATATTATAATTACCCTAACACATGTTCTAATTTTATTGGATAAGTTTAATTCGACCAAAAACAACCTTAAGAATAAAATATGATCCTTTTGATCCACTTGGATTAGATTAGGACATTTATTATTATTTTATTTAAAGAAGAGTTAAAAGTGTTAAATTCAAAGTTTAATAACTAAAAAAATAATATAGGGTTACATATAAGATAAATTCGACTATAAATATTCATTAGAAAGATAAAAATATTTCCTAAATAATGGTATTTTATTTTTAATTTTTATACATTAAATAATTGAATTTATTTATGACACAATGATGATGTAGTAATTACCTTAATAATGAAATATTAAAATAATTGATATTATAAATACCCAAATAAATATAAATTGAGAATTTTGATGAATTTTTTATAGGTTAATATGAGATTTTAGGGTTGATTAAATGAATTTAGTTCAAATTAATAAAGTTTTTAGGACTTTAACAAAAATCATTTACTAAATAGTGTCAAAATTGACATAAATGAGTTTTTAAAACAAATATTATATTATTAATTGATATAATATTCCTAAAAATCTAAGGTACAACCAAAGGACTTAGATAAGGTTATAGATATCAATAATTAACCACTTGGGGTTCTCTTGGTAGTTTATAGTAAGTTTATTAACCATATAATATAAAAATACAAAGAGACATGGAAAATGTTAAACTATTTAACCAAGAGTTAAAACTAAAATATAAGGTTAATATGGTGACCTAAACCTGTATAAAACCTATTGGATGAGTGTATTTCAACCCATCCCAACCTAATCATCTAAATAAATCATTTTTCAGGTATTATAAACTGAAAATGATTTTATTATAAAATAATATTTCAATCTATTCCTAAGGTACCCCTCACCTCTCTTATAAAAGGGCACCCCCCCTTATCTTAATTTCACACCTACAAAGCCATTTGGATCGGAAAAACCATGCCCAAATATCCTCCCAACTTCTATAAATTCAAACTAGAGTCCTTACTTTGATCATAAAGCCAACCTAAGGAGCCCTTTTGATCAACTCAAAAGGAAACACTCGAAGAAGAGGTAATAATTTCACCACCCTCTTTCAAGTTATTTTCTTCTTCCACTTCCTCTTTCTTTATTGTTTCCATACCAAAATAATAACTCTAGTACCTTATACATACTGTTATGTTATTATAAATATGGTACAACCATATTTTTTATTCTATTTATCCTATAAATGACAAAGTCACCATACGTGTGTACATACGGCTTACCATCTCCACGTCGTGGTGTAGTTTGTTATTCAAACACTTTATTATTTGTATGGGTATAATAATGAGTATAAATAATGTAAATAATAAATATAACATGTTAATTATTCTGTATATATGATATACAATCCAATTATATACGATTTCACCATCAAAATAATGATATTTTCGCTCGTGCGTACGTACGGCTTACCGTCTCCATGACGCGATGAGATGTCATTCCCCATCGTAAACATTCAAGACCAATTTTCATTTGATGATTAAAAATAATGTTTAAAGACTTTATATAATTCTAGATATTAATAATATACATCCTATCCATAAAAAATATGACTTACATAACAAATCATATAAAGGAAAATGAATCAGTTAACACCTGAAACAATGATACTATTGAAATATCATTAACAAAGAAATATTAGAAGATCATATATGATATCATATTAATTTATATGGTTCTTTTATAATTTAATAACAATTATTTCACCATTATATAGGAGGTTAACCTACCCTCAACCAAGGAAAATTACAAGGTAAGGGTTAAATTTCGCAATCTCTTTATTATCCGAGATTGTTTATACGTATCTACTGGGACCTCTTTATCATCCACACCCATGTTTTCTTAAAAATGTATTTCAAAACATTTTTACTATTTACTATACTATGGTTTAATGTCATTTATACCCTTATTTGACCTTATATTTTTTGAAAATAATCTTTACGTCATTTTCTAAACAAGGTACTTTATGACCTTTTCGACAAAATTAAGGTAAGAATGTCTTTTTTTAACTTATACAGTAGGTTCAGGTATTTTTCGCCATTATAAAATCATCGAATCTTCCCTTAAAATATTATAAGAATATTTTAAAAATAAATATTTTCTTTTATAATTATGTGACTTTTAAATGATTTCAAAAAAAGAAAGATATATTTCTCTCAAATAGTTTTGATTTCATCTATGTCAACATCCTTTGATGTATTTTACACTTGTTTGAAATTGATTCATTATGATACAAATCGTCCATATTGTATTGAAGGTTTTGTGATATTTTTTACTATGGATATGTTATTTTTATACCATTCGTGTTTTATGGTTAAATTTTTAACATTTCGTATGCTATTTTTAATACGAATGTTTATGTTATGTTTCAACCTTTTAATATAAGGAATGCATTGGACTTAGTAATTGATGGGTGGAGCCCGCTATAGCTCCTCGATGCATCAGTAGGTCTCATTAGATAAACTAGTGTCTTGGCACAAGGCCTTGACAAAATCTTATTTGTAGTCTTAGTACAAGGCCTTGACTATGTGGTTATGATGTTCGGCATTATGCATTCCATCATTATGAAATTGGCTATTGATATTGCATGTGATTATTTGACTAGTAGAATATCTATGTGAATAAGTAAATTGAATTATTTGATTTATCTTTTTCATATTATGATGAAGTTTAATTTTAAAAGGCTTTTGTTTTAGTCTTATACGATTCCTTAAAATGTTTATGCTTATTTATGAAAGTTTCCTCTATATTGTTATTCTTACTGAGCATCTGAGCTCACCCCTTTATATGTTTTATTTTTCCCTAGATGTGAAGAAGTATTTTATGGTTGACCTATTGAGATAGGATGAGGAATATAAGTGTGTTCAAAGGAGACAAAAATTTTTTGTTGTTTTTATTTCATGAAGTAATGTAAAACTTATGTATGTATCTAGTACTTCCATGGCTACTAAACTGATTGGTCCGTCGGGACTTGATTCTTTGTAATCATGCCAATGTATTAAAATAATTCACCGACTTTGGGCTTCTGGGGTCAGGGCATTATAGTTGGTATCAAAGGAAGTTTAGTACAAACCTTGGAAGCTAGATTTAGAAAAACTCTGATTAAATAACACTACCCTAAGATAGACTTTGAGGATTAGTATAGAAGAACTTCATAGAATTTTGGTAATGTAGAGATTTTGTGAGTTTTCTAAGCAATACACCCCTGTCTCAATATGAGCAGGTAGAGGCGGCTCTGGCATAGATGTACCTAGGGGTAAAACCCAAAAACACCACTTTGAGCTAGACTCAAACGTGAACTGGTGCACGACAATAGGTCTTACTACACTCTTGGTTATGACACTCTCGGGGGATATGCTTAGGATAATTCACATTTTCATTACAAGCCATTATGAAGGATTTAGGAGTAAATACTTCCTTAAAGAAAACATTTTTTTATAATTATAGATTATATGCATAATCTTTTCAATTTACGTTAGTTATTTTACAATTTTGGAATTATGTATTGAGATTCATAAACTAACCCAGTGTATGTCATTGTTTAGAAATGGCGCCTAGTATAAGGAATGAGAACTACAGCAATACGCATGATCCAAAGAGTAATAAGGATCATATCTTTCATGATCTTAAGCCAACATTTAGAAGGGAAATAGTCTCCCACATACTCTCATTATATAAAGAAATAGTATCATGTGTCAATAAGATTAGTAAATAATTCTTAGAGTCCTATGGAATTGAAGGGAAGCAAGAGAAGAAAAGGATAGTATAGAGAGCTGGATAAAGGGAAGAAGGGAAAGAAGGATTTTCCCATATGTAATAATTGTGAAAATAATAACCTTGGTAAATGCTTGAAGGGGGTGAGAGTTTGTTATAAGTGTGGAGAAAAAGGACACCAAGTACATGATTGTAAGGGTAAAAAAAAGGTTTCAAATGTACAATGCTTCATCTGCAAGGAGTTGAGACACTATGCGAATCAATGTCCCAATCATCAGAGTATACCGCAAATGATGTTGTTAGATAATAATCAAGTTATGATACTACCACATATGAATAGTAATGACTAGTGTTCTTATGTTTTTATTAAATAATTATGTCATTTGAGTGTTTTATCAATGATGTACTGGTTATAAGAATTATGGAGTATATAAGGATTGTATTGCAGTACTATTTCATTGAGGATTTGAGATTATATGGTTCTAAGAAAAGTTACTCAACAGCAAGTTAAACTTTTTGGAAAATACATGGTTGAAGGAAAGATAAACCTTAATATGGTTTTGATACTGAGGTAGTAATTTTGGAATAAGATATGATTGATTTGGATAAATTATATTGGATATTATTGACTACCTTGGAACTAAATAATGTTTTTTTATTCCATCATTGTTGGTGATTACAATATTTTTGTATTTAAGGAGTATATCTAGTATTATATGATTTACAGAAGAAATAAATAAGTACATACCTATTCAAATATGGTTTTCTAGAAATTCATTTTATTACCACATTTTAAGAGAATACACAATGAAGGTATTCACATGTATATTATGTGACCTTATAAATTTTGCACTGTGAGTTCGGACAGAAGTATTGTGGATAAGTCTAAAGGTTGGAATAGATTAAATTTGACATAGGATTCTATTATTAAGGTTAAATAATTTCTTAAGATTATTTTTGGATTATTATAAAAAGGACAACCTGGAGGTCAGGTGATAACCAGCCGCATCTGGCAATACCGCGAGGCTTGAACCCGCAACCGAAGGGCAAAAGGGGTGCATCACCTACCACTGGCCTACGTGATGTCCTTGATTGTATAATGTAGTTTTTTTAAAAGTTCTGGTAGATGAATTATAAATTCATTATTTTTGGAACTCTATACAATTAGGATAAATAGAATATTTTTGAATTCTAATATCTTTTAGAGCGAAAGATGAGTTTGTGGTAGGAATTAGTTGAAGGGTAAAACTCTACTTGTCAAATATTTTTTTCTCTTATTCTATGAATAAATTAATTATTAAACTTTAGGGAAGATATCTTAAAACCAAAAATGTGTTATCCTAATACCTTATGTTTTGTTGAACTGATGATACTTTAAATCATCATAGACTGATGGCTTTGAGGCCCTCAATTTTACACTTGTTTGTGATTGATGACCTCAATAACTCCCTATAAATATTTAAGTTTTTACTCCAATTATGTTTCTATAATTTACACCAATGTTCACCTATTTTAAACCCTAATTTGGTGGTGACTTTTTCATTTCCCTTTTCCTCTTATTAAGACTAAATTTTATTAACCCTATTTTCAATGTGGGTTTTCCACAAAGGTATTTTCTATTTTAAACCTTTTATTTTCGAATAGCAATTTTAAATTGTGAGGAAACAATTTATTGAATTAGGGTAGAATTTAACACCCCAATATTTCATAGTACGTTATCTCTTCAAAGTAATTCAATAACTTGCGCAACACACAACACCGAGTTCGAGCACACCACAACTTACCAAACTAGCCATTCAAAAAGCGGTTATGAATAGTATTAATTTAATTTAGAATTTTATATACACCATATAATTTTAATATCCATATTATGTGTTTTTAGAAATAATATAAGAACAAATTCAATTTTTCAGATAAAAGAAGTGTTTTTCAAAAAAATGTAATTTTACCGCCTTTTAATGGAAAACCATTTTTAAAACCAATATTTGAAACTATTATATTAAATTTAATTAAATTAAATTATTATTTATAATCGGGACATAAAAATTTATTTTGGATAAATTTTTGGTACTTTTCTGATAACTTTCATATTTTGATGAATAGTGAAAAATACTAAATTTTAATTGAAAACAACTTTTTTAATCGAAATAATTTATAGTGTTAAATTATGAATTATAATGGTTTTTAAGTATTATAAGATTATATTTTTATCATTTAATACAATTTATTTCATTATAAGTAATTTCACATTTAAATTTCACATAAACACATTTAAATCTTTTGATAATTTTTACTTCTTAAAAACCCGCTTTTTGGTTTTGACAACGAGAATTAATTTTAAATTAATTAATGATACTTATATGTTTTGAATTTGGTAAAATAGAATTAATTTTTTAATTCAAAATATCAAAATTATCTCAGGGTGAATTTTTGGTATTTTTTTGAAAACTTTCAATTTTTGATGAATAGTGAAAAATGTTGCGTTATTGTTTAAAATTGACTTTTTATTTAAATAATAAATTATTTTATTTAAATTTATTTCAGGTCAAAATAGATACATAATATCTATATATGTTTAATATAATTCATTGGATTCGTTTTATAATAATATTAGATATATAAAATTTTATTGAACTTTTTACCGTCTTTTACCCACCTTCTAGGAGCATTTGCAAATTTGCATAAAACTTAATTTTACTGCTTCTCTGAGTTGAATTTCAAAAATCTGAAAGACATGGTTGATATCAGTAAGTAAAATTTGGTTCAATAAGATAAAAATAATTTTTAGTGAATAGTAACTTTTGACTTTTATTTACCACGGTTAAAAGTAAATAGGGTAATTAAAGGTAAAAATGATATTATAATTACCCTAACACATGTCCTAATTCTTTTGGATAAGTTTAATTTGGAAAAAAACCTTAGGAATAAAATATGATCCTTTTGGTCCACTTGGATTAGATTAGGACATTTATTATTACTTTATTTAAAGAAGAGTTAAAAGTGTTAAATTCAGAGTTTAATAACTAAATCATTTTTAATATAGGGTTACACATAAGATAAATTCGACTATAAATATTCATTAGAAATATAAAAATATTTACCACATAATGGTATTTTATTTATAATTTTTAGACATTAAATAATTTAATTTATTTATGACACAATGATGATGCAGTAATTACCTTATTAATGAAATATTAAAATAATTGATATTATAAATACCCAAATAAATGTAAATTGAGACTTTTGATGAATTAAAATAATTTTATAAGTTAATATGACATGTTATGGATGATTAAATGAATTTATTTCTAAGTAATAAAGTTGTTAGGACTTTAACAAAAATAAATTATTAAATAGTGTCAAAATTGATATAAATGAGTTTTTAAAACAAATATTATATTATTAATTGATATAATATTCTTAAAAATATAAGGTTCAGCCAAAGGACTTAGATAAGGTTATATATATCAATAATGAACCACTTGGGGTTCTCTTGGTAGTTTATAGTAAGTTCATTAACCATATAATATAAAAATACAAAGAGACAGGGTAAATGTTAAGCTATTTAACCAAAAGTTAAAACTAAAAGATAAGGTTAATATGGTGACCTAAACCTATCTAAAACCTATTAGTTGAGTTTATTTCGACCCATCCCCATATTAGCCTCTAAATAAATCATTTTGGAGCAATTAGAAACCGAAAATTATTTTATTATAGAATAATATTTCAATCTTTTCCTAAGGTACTCCTTACCTCTCTTATAAAAGGGAACTTCCTCTTATCTTAATTTCACACCTCTAAAGCCATTTGGTTCGGCCAAACCCTACCCAAATATCCTTCCAAATTCCCTCAATTAAACATAGATTCCTTACTTTGATCATAAAGACAACCTAAAGAGCCCTTTTGATGCACATGAGCCTCAGCCCGGTTGGTGAGGACTCTTAAGTGCATTCAGGCGACCCGGGATCAAATCCAAAAAGAGGCACAATTTCCGGTATTGTAGTAGGTACTGTAGCAGTATTGTAGCATACTATAGCAGGTACTATAGTGGGACTATACAGTACTGTAGCAGGTACTATAACGGGGGTTGTAGCAGGCACTGTTTGGCACTGTAGCAGCCAGGAATTTGCCCCTGTTTGGGCCTTCGGGCTACCGATTTGGTCCCCGAGTCCTTTAAGGCCTTCGGGCCACCCAAGAATTCAGGCCAGTAAGTCCTTTGGGACACCTCAAGGCCTTCGGTCCACCTTAAGTACAGATTAAAACCAGAAAACCTACAAGGAACAAGCTCTATATGAGGATGAGCAAGGAGCTTTCACCACAGCAGAAGCTACACGAATTGCAAGAATGAGAGGGTATGGCACCTGCCATCGGGACAAGCCTGTGCATGTATGGGATAGACAATCAAAACATCCATGCAAAGGTAGAGAGCTGATTTCATGATGAATATGTTGGGGAGGAGCAGTTCCAAGTAGTTAGTATGGGTTGTATGTAATGTTTGAAGCCTACGGGCAATGAATTCCTCTAAGGCCTACGGGCCATGTAATTCTTACACCTGCGGGAATTGTAAGGGTTCCACATCACCCCTTTAAATGTGGATTATCAAAAATATATAAAAAATTAAGGCCTTTAGGCCATTGGATGGATGGAGCCCTTTTGATCAACTCAAAAAGAAACACCCGAAGAAGAGGTAATAATTTCACCACCCTCTTTCAAGTTCTTTTTTTTCCACTTACTATTTCTTTGTTTTTTCCATAACAAAATAATAACTCTAGTACCTTCTATATACTGTGATGTTATTATAAATATTTTATAACCATATTCATTATTCTATCCATCCTATAAATGAAAAATTCACCATACATGCGTACGTACGGCTTACCGTATCCACGTCGTGGTGTAGTTTTTTATTCAAACACTTCATTATTTAGATGGGTATAATAATGAGTATAACTGATGTAAATAATAAATATAACATGTCAAATATTTTGTATATATGATATAGCATCCAATTATATACGCTTTCACAATCAAAATAATGATATTGTCGCTCGTGCGTACGTACGGTTTACTATCTCCACGATGCGATGAGATGTCATTCCCCATCATAACCATTCAAGACTAATTTTCATTTGATGATTAAAAATAATATTTAAAGACCCGATATCATTATTCATATGAATAATATACATCATATCCATAACAAACATGACTTATGTAACAAATCATATAAAGGAAAACGAATCAGTTAACACCCGAAACGATGATACTACTGAAATATCATTAACAAAGCAATATTAGAAGATCATATATGATATCATAATAATGTATATGGTTTCTGTATAATTTAATAACAATTATTTCACCATTATACAGTAGATTAACCTACCCTCAACCAAGGAAAAGTACAAGGTAAGGGATAAATTTCACAATCTATTTATTATCCGAGGTTGTTTATACGTGAGTATCTACTGGGACCTCTTTATCATCCACACTCGTGTTTTCTTAAAAATGTATTTCAAAACATTTTTACTATTTACTAGACTATGGGTTAACGTCATTTATACCCTTATTTGACCTTATATGTTTTGAAAGGAATCTTTCTATCATTTTCCAAACAAGGTACTTTATGACCTTTTCGACAAAATTAAGGTAAGAGTGTCTTTTTTTAACTTATACGGCGGGTGCAGCTATTTTCCTCCATTATAACATCGTCGAAGCTTCCCTTACAAGATTATAAGAATATTTTCAAAATAAATGTTTTCTTTTATAATTATGTGACTTTTAAATGATTTTAAAAAAAGAAAGAGATATTTCTCTCAAATAGTTTTTGATTTCATCTATGTCAACATCCTTTGATGGATTTTACACTTGTTTGAAATTGATTCATTATGATATAAATTGTCCACATTGTATTGAAGTTTTTGTGATATGTTTGATTATGGATGTGTTATTTTAATACCATTCATGTTTTATGGTTAAATTATTAACATTTCGTATGCTAGTTTTAATATGAATATTTATGTTATGTTTCAACCTTTTCATATGAGGAATGCATTGGACTTAGTAAGTGACGGGTGGAGCCCACTATAGCTCCTCGATGCATCGGTAGGTCACATGAGACAAACTAGTGTCTTGGCACAAAGCCTTGAAAAAATCTTATTTGTAGTCTTAGCAGGAGTCCTTGACTATGTGGTTATGATGTCCGGCATTATGCATTCCATCATTTTGAAATTGGCTATTGATATTGCATGTGATTATTCGAATAGTAAATATCCATGTGAATAATTAAATGGTATTATTTGATTTATATTTTCCATATTATGTTAAAGTTTAATTTTAAATGGATTTTGTTTTATTCTTATGCATAGCCTTAAAATTTTTATGCTTATTTATGAAAGTTTTTGTTATATTGTTATCCTTACTGAGCATCTGAGATCACCCTTTTCTATGTTTTATTTTTTCCAGGATGTGAAGAAGTATTTTATGGTTGACCTGCTGGGATGGGATAAGGAATATAAGTGTGTTCAAAGGGGACAAAATCTCATGAGCCTCATCCCAGTTGGTGAGTTATCCTTAAGTTCATCCACAAGACCCAGGTTCAAAACCAAGTAGAGGTATATTTCTGGGGGTACTGTAGCAGGGGGGTACTGTGGCAGGCACTGTAGTAGGCACTATAGCAGTACTATAGTAGACTGTACATTGTGCGGTACTATAGTAGAATTGTACACTATACAGATACTGTAGCAGAATTGTACAATGTGCGGTACTATAGCAGGTATTGTGGCAGTTACTGTAGCAAGTACTGTTCGGTACTGTAGCAGTTGGAACTATTCACCTTGGGCCACCAGTTTGGGCTTGGAGTCCTTAAGGATTTTGGGCCACCCAAGATGTCGGGTCAGTAGGGATTTCGGGCCACCTTTAAGGCCTTCGGGCTACATGCAGTTGCCCCAAACAGACTCTACAAATAAGGAGTAGCCCCAGAAGAGGATTTAGAGTAGGTGCACTCACCAGAGCAAAGCCAAATGGATTTGTCAGAATGAGAGGGTATGGTTATGCCATCAGGACCAGCCTATGCTTGCACAGGAACCCTATCCAGATGGCCATGTGAAGGTGGAGAGCTACTATCATGATGTAGATGATGGGGAGGGGAACTTCCTTGTAGATAGTCTGATTGAATTCACTAATACCTTCCGGTCATGTAATCTCCTAAGCCCACGGGCCATGTAATCTCTGAGCCTACGGGCCTTGTAAGGGTTCCCCATCATCCCTTGAAAAAGGGGTTATCAAAATCAATAAAAATGAAGGCCTTCAGGCTATTCGGGCTAAAGGGGAAAAATGTTGTTGTTTTTATTTCATGATGTAATGTAAAACTTATATATGTATCTAGTACTTCCAATGATACTAAACGGATCGGTCCTTCAGGACTTGATTCCTTGTAATCATGCCAATGTATTAAAATAATGCACCGGCTCTGGGCTTATGGGGTCGGGAAATTATATTTAATTTCTAAATAATAATTTTCATGTATATTATATTATAAATATTCATTTTATTTTATTTTTTGTATTGTTCTACTTATTTACTAAATCAGTTAATCTTATTTCATGCATTTTTTAGGGTTGTTTCATAATATAAAAATTAAATTTGGTGTATTAACCATGGTCAAATGGGATAGGGTGACATAATTTAAATAACAATAAACATTTTATAATTATAATGTTTAAACATTAAATATAATTTTATAACCATCCATGAAATGTGATCATAAAAAATAGAGCACATTATTTCATGGAGATGGTTGTATGTACGTACACATGAACGAAATATTCATTTCTATAAGAGATAAAAAAAGGAAATAAATTAAATAATGTTTTACCAATAAAAAATCATAAAAATATTATAAATGTAAATTCATTCATTAAATCAATCCTTGTGACAATCCATGTAAGGTGAAAATGAAAAATTAATCGCATCGCTTTGTGGATGTGGTAGTTTGCATATACGCACAAGCAGTGTTATCATTTTCCAAAAGATGGAACAACATGTATTTAAATACTATATTATCTTTTTAGAATCATAATAATGTCCTAAATATCATATATAATCATTAATTACATCTTTATAACTAGTCATGTGAGGCAGTGATGAAAAATGAAACACATCACTTCATGGAGGAGGTTTTCTACATGTATGCATGAGTGATGTTTTTTACATATAATATAGAAAGAAGTTTTAAAAATATTTCTCAATAAAAATAATATAATTTTAGTATATTTAATATACCAATTTAATTTTTTATATTTGTTAAAACATATTATTATAATAAAGAAGAAGAAATAAACTTGAAAGAGTTTGGTTGGGGCATATACCTCTTCCTTGGATATCTTTAATTGGATTACATGTGAATCCTTATAGGATGGGTCTTTTGATAATAAAAATAACTTTATAAAATCATGTGGAGAGTTTGGGAGGTATTAGGGAAGATATTGGTATATCTACAGCTCTCAAAGCATGTGAAGAAGTGAGGAGAGGTGGTACCCTTTTATATGTTAGTGGATTTGTACTCTTGAAATTTTTCAATGTTTTAAGACAGTATAAAGTCTATATAATTGAAATGTGGCACAAAGGAAACCCAATTTTGAATATAAGTTGGGTTAGAGTATAAATCAACTCGACTAATCACATTTAAACATGTTTTAAAGGTATTTTAAGCCTTATGTCATAGATTAACCCTTTTTGACCCACTTTATACTTTATTAGGATAACTTAACTTGTACCTAGGTAATTAATTTATATGACCAAAAAATAAATGGGAACTTATGAAAAAATTAACATTATTTTTTAAAATATTGAATCATTTTTATCACATTCAATTTCTAATTATTTTTTAAATTTCATTTATAAAAGTACACAAAACACATGAAAAACAAATTTTAGAAAGAGTGTTATTTTAAGCATAAAAAAATTATAGTAAAATTAAAAATATAAATTATTCTCATGGATTTAATTAAATTATAATGAAATAAATAAAATTCATGAATTGGTTTCCAAATTCAAGAATCCAAACATAGTTTTTAATTAGAATAATATATAACATAAGTTCTAAAAAAGTCATGAATGGGTTTTCGAATTAAAAATGATGTTTTTAAATGATTTATTTTACTCCTTAAAAACATATTTAACTGAGAAAAATATTTTATGATTTACTAATTCATTATTATGTAATGATGATTTCATAAAAGTTATAGTTTTTTTAAAATTGATATTTTTCATAAATCATCCAAAAATAACTATTTTAGAAAATTCCAAAATAAATCACCCTAAGATAATTTTTATATGATGATATAAAAAATGAGTTTCGTTTTATAAAGTTAAAATTATATAATTAAGGAATTTTATCTTTTAAACAAAACCATATATTTTATGGGAAACAGTTTTTTTAGAATAAAACTATTTTTTTAAGGAAAATTTTCTTGAAATTATTATAGTGAATATGACTCCATTAAATATAATAATAAATATTAATAGGACATGAAATTGAATTATTAATAAAATCTCTTGGGTTTTCACCCATGTAAGTAAATTCACTCAATATTTCAAGTGGTATTTCCCTCTAATTTTAATGAAATTATCATGATGGATTTTCTTAATTAAAGTTGTGTTATATATTATGGATCTAAAAATATGTATAATGATATGAAATAATAATTTTGGTGGCCAAGAATAATTAAGGATAGAAATGTTTTATTTTCTCTATGTATGAATTTTCAATGGGTGGAGCTTGAGTATCGATAATATGTGGGGTTATTGTCAATTTTTTCTAAGTCGAGAAGTAAACGATAGAATATCTTGTTGTATATATTGATTAGTATTCTAAAATCACCATGTAAGAATGATTTTGTCTAGTTAATTGTGTATTTATATATAAATACATCTCATTTCTTAGTAATTGATGAAATTATTCTAGTGTATAATTAGATTAAAATTTAAATTGAGTAATTGGTGAGACATCATGGAGCTCTGTCATTCATCTTATTGGATTTAGATTTTAAATTTACTTTAAGGTTATTAATGGGTACTTAGAATACTATAATAACTTACTTGAAAATAATTATGACATATTTCTAACCAATTGGTGAAAAATCATATTAGATCATACTGATTCCATGGGATATTAATCAGTCGTGTGTATTGGAATTTGGAAGATCAATGGATGGTTATATTATTCTTTTGTAAATTTATTATAATGATATTTTTAAAGAAAAAATTCATTAATATAAATAAATAAATTACTAAGAATGGTCACAAAATAAAAGGTGTGGAAACTCAAGGGGTTATAAATATGTTCAATCCAATAGATTCCATAAAAATCATAGATTTATAGTCCAGAGGAAGTGAACCAAGAGATAAAAAATTCAAGAAGAGTAATAGAATATCTCTTTAATGAAAACATATTGGTTCCCTTGTTACCTTCCCACTATTTTTTGGAATAATAATGTTTCTATCCAAGAGACTCATACATCTCCTCAGAGTGTAGGAAACTAACTAGTCGGTGTTGATATGATTAGTTATGAACTTACCTATCATTGTTTGGTAATTTTAAACAATGGAAAGGGGTTGGTGTATTAATTTATAAGATAGAGGACATTCAATATAGGCTAGGACTATATAATAAGATAATTATTAGTGAAATAGAAATAACTCTAATACAATAGTTTTAAGTCCTTATAGACCTAAATGATTATCCTTCCTTCCCTGACTCCCTCATAGCAGGATCTATCATTTTTATGCTTGATGTCACTGGAGGGAGGGATCAAGTGGATCAAGTTGCAATGTAACTTGTTACCTGTAGTTTTCATGGGTGGATGGTGGTGCAATTATATTTATTAGAGTCAAGGATAATATTACAAAACTTGGGTACCCATATCCTTATTAAATATTAGAATCAAGGTTCTCTATCATAAGTATTTATGGGAAAGGATTATAGAATGATTCCAGAATTTATTATGGGATTCCCACAAGATCCAAAATCAAAACAAAAAAACACACTTTAAAACTAGACTTATAGGGAGGAAATATCCATTTTGTGAAACTAGGTAAATAAAATTAGGTTGAATGAACTACTATTATGGGGAATTACCATAGTTTTGTCAACCATGTTCCAAATAAAGTGCACCCACTCACCATCCAAGAACATATTCTTATTTTTGTCCCTATTTTGATTGGAATAGAAAATTAACATGGAAAAAAATAGAGATCCTGATTTTTTGAATCATATTATCAGTGGGTAAGGCTCTGAAGTGTGTACATCATATATGAAATCTCATATTTGGGGGAATCAAATCAACTGATGATAACTTAGTGATTATAATAAAATTAAGCATTAAATTCACAATAAATTTCAAGTGTGAAGACACATAGAACATCATTACCTACTAATTAAATGAAATAATATATTTCTTTATGATTATTATTTAGTACTGAGTAATTAAAAGTTAGAAATAAACTACTTATTTTAAAATCAATTTCAAAAATAAGGAAATATGGGGGGGAACATGATACCCACCCAATTATCCTTCCAGAAAGAAATAATTCCTATTATGATAATATAATTGGAAGGCCCTATTATAATTTTTAGTGGCTCATTGATATTATTTTGAAGTTTTATCATATTTTCCCCAAGTAAAACAAGACCAAATGTATTGTCTTTCAAGAACCTTCTAGATATGTTTTATTATATCAAACACATTTTGGGTTTTAAATCCTTCAAGTTAATGTCACGTTTTTCAATAATATTGGATATTTTATTCCAATTGGATCGGTATAAATGAATTTCCCCATATTCATCACATAATATGTTTGTAAAAATATTTTCTATGCTTATCAGAACCATTTTGTGGAGTTTGATGACTGAGAGTATATTCATGTAAATGATTGTAAGGATGTTGTTGACAAATAAAATTATAAAAAAAATGAGAGGGATGTACTTTTACAATTAAGTACATGAGCTATAATTATGTTCACAATACCATAAAATAGATGAATCTTTTTCCAAACATTTTAAATTGGAGCATCAAGATACTCTAAAGTAATATCTCTCTTGTATAAACTGTTCCATCCATCGATTTGGTGTTCTCTCCTCACTAACAAAATTATAGTGATATAAACACTACTCGGGTGAATTTATTCTTTGACCCCTGAATATTTTTATTTCTAGATGATATAATTGAAATATTTTATCAATTACCATTTTCTATTGATGAAATACATCATTTCATCCACACAAAAATTAGTGTGTGATGCTTAGAATACTGGATATACTACTAAAAGGATCCACCGCCCAAACCCAAATAGTATAGTTAAAATTCCTATTGAGATAATATTGTTCAATTATAATGATACTTGGATATAGAGGTCTTATTTCCTTATTCTATAAGTAAATTTTAAGAAAATGAACCATTTACCCATTATAGTGACTGAAAATTAGGGTGAGGCATAACAATGAAAAAATAAGGCATAACACCGCTTCAATAATCCACATTTTATTATTCACTATAAAATGATGTTAAATTCTATTTTATCATAATAATTTACCATTTACACCTTCAATAGGATGTTAGATTCATGAAACATTATATCTATATCTACCACCATCTCCTGAACCAATGAAAAATCCACTTAGATATTTCTTCCTTTAACAAATCCATTTTCCTCCTCTAATATAAAAATAGATATTATAAAAGTAATCTTGTAATTTAAGATATTATAAAGGATCATGTATGTAAATACTCTGAACCTGGTAGGCCATATTTGGTGATTATTTCATTAAATTGGTACTAGATTTAAGGAATAGTATCTTAAAGGACCAAATAGTTTATAATTCTTAAAAAATTAGATACATACTAGAATTTCATATAACATTTAAAAACATTAAAATAAAACATATTTTTTTGAGTACACTATAACTCCCATTATCAATACCCTACATATCAATAATAATACACTTTCTAGTATCATTGGGAAAAGAAACATAAGAAAGGAAATATATCATATTATTATTAAGGGTATCCATATAGTAGATTATAAATAAGGCTTGAATAATATGTAAAGAATAAATGATGATCAAATAATTCCATATAAATAATATCATGAGCTATAAAATTATCCATGGATATCATAACAAATAAAATAATCACATGGAAAATAATAACTAATTTCATAATGATGGAATAAATATTTTCTGACATGTGAAACGTACTATCGGGGACTTGTTCCAAGACATCTGAAAATACCTTCAAGGCCTTGTTCCAAGACATCTATATAAATGGGTAAGACCTTGGCCAAAACCCAATCTAGTTTGTCTCATGAGCCCTACTAATGCCTCAAGGGGATATAATGAGCCCCACCTATAACTTAGTAATTTTGATTCATTCCTCATATGAAAGGGGTGAAACATAATGAACTTAAACATTCATATTCAAATTTTATCATATGAAATTATAATAATTTTTCTAATCAATTAATATAATCATAAAAAATTTAGAGTAATATGTTGAACGGTATCAAAATAATACATCTCCGATTAAAATGATCAATAACCATCTAGATAAATAATATGGATGGTTTCATTACAACATATCCTCAGTGGACCATATTTAAAATAAGGGTTATTGTCATTTATGAATAGAAAAACCATAAAAATGTCATTAAAATCATTTTTGAAGAAAATGAAATTTTTGATATGAAAATACCTTTTAAAAACTAAATATTTCTAGAATATTAGGAAACAAATTCATTGAAAATAATCAGGTAAACTTTTAAAGGATACTTTAAATAAAATAGTAGTCATGATGGTGGATTATATTCATGTCGTATGAGTTAAAAACATTCTTTTCACGTTGTTGTAAAAAGGTCACAAAGTAACTCATTAGGAAAAGGAAACGAATATTCATTTTATAAAGTTTCATAAAAATTCAATAATTAGTCAAAATTTATTTTATCAATCATTTGAATAATTTTAACAAACATTTTTTAAAATATTTTTAGAAAACACAGATATGGAAGAAAAATGATATTCGGCTGAAGAGAGAAATAAAGACAGATTTTTATAACAATATTTACTTAATAATTTTAAGTTCCAAAGAGAGTAAAATGTTAAAATTACTTGAAATATTAATTAATTACTAGATGATAATAAAATATATTAGGTTTAATATATAAATATCAAATAATTCCCACAAGGGATACTTAAACATAAAAAATATCGAATAGTGATGAGATTGTAAAATAAGCCCATACCACTTTGGTAAATTTTGAAGCATAACCACCATGAAATAAATGAATTCAAATTAAAATTTAAATACCATGAAGATAAAGAGATTAATTATATAACATATCAAATTGGTAGTAAATACAAAACATAAAATAAATAAGTGTTGAATATAGAATATGTTACACAGAAGTAAAAGTGAGATAAGAGACCATTACCTCGGGTATAAATTCCTTTTTATGTGTTAAAAACTCATATATATAATATATATAAACTTATTATACATCAATTTTATAACTATAATCATATATACCATACCATATACAATTTACATATAATCTTTTATCAGCTTTTTATTAACAATTCTTTGATAAAATCATTATTTTAGTAATAATTGCTTCGTTTTTCATGTATGATTTGGTTTGGTAGTTTTAGTCCTTTTAAATTTATCAAGGTTACATAATATCTAGAGTTTTAACTATGATATTAATATAATATATATTCATTATATATTTATTTATATTCGTCTATATAAGTTAGAGATATAATAATGGATTACACCATTCAAGGAGATGGTAGGACGAATGTACCCCTGAACACTATTTTCACTTTTTGACATATGGAGTGAAAGAAATGTATATAATAACTAAAATTTATAGAACCAATATTATATAATAACCTCTTATATATTCATAAAATTTGTCCTTATTAACATCCAAGTAAAAAAATAAAATTAATCACATCGCTTTGTGCGGGTGGTAGTCCACACGTATGCACAAGAAATGTTATCATTTTCCAATGGATTGGAAGGTAATAAAGTTTATTTTATATTATTAATACAGAAGTATAATTTTGAAATTATTATCATATATAAAAATTAAATCTATCATAATAACCTTTTATGAAATATGATGTTGTAAAATGAATTGTGTCTCTATGTAGAGATGGTAAGTCGTACGTATGAACGAGCGATATTTCACTTCCCATTTGATGGGAAAGAGGGTGGATAATAGTGATTTAATAATCATAATAAAATTTAAATATATTTATTTTAATTATGTGATAAATATCATAGATTTATAGGAGGTAAAATAAGAAGTAAAATTAATATGATTGGTTAAGTCAATTGTTGCTTCTTTCAAAAACTCAAATGGATCTCCGCTTAAGGACCCTGTGGTTGGTCTTTTGGGAAGAACAAAACCTCTATAATGTGGAAAGTTGTGTTTAGAAGATAAACGGGTAGGTATTTTTCAATATATATGACTCAATTTTGTGTTAATAATTGATATAATGGGTGTCCTTTTATAAGACAGGGGAGGGAATTCTTGGAATATCTTAAATTATTAATTTAATATAAATTATAATTCAAGTTGAAATGGGTAAAATTTTATATAATTAGACTATAGTATGGGTATGAGTTTAATTACACTCATAAAATAAAATTTTAAAATGTATTATTTTTGTTTTCATCCTCATATTTTAGTTTTAACCCCTCGTTAACCCTTTTGTCAAATACAACAATATTAAAGTGTTCTACCCTTTATAGGTTAATAATGTTAATATAAACTAAAAAATAACCCGTAAATGGACCTGGTTGATTTAGTCAATCATATATCATTAATTTAGATGAATATAATATTTTTAGGAATTTTAAATCATTTAATAAAATATTATTTATTATAAACTATCATTAATGACATTTTTAAAATTATTCATTTAATTTGAATTTAAATACATCGAGAAAAAAAGAGAATAAAATTATATATATTTAAAACCTCCATAATATTTTATATGAATCAATAAAATTTATATGAAACATTATTTCATTCATATTATATAAGTTTTATTATTTTTAAAATCATTTATTTTAATTTTCAACTAATTAAAAAATGTTGTGTCGATGTTGCGCAAGTATTTAAGGTAATTATATCTTGAATAAAAATAAAAAATAAATTAACATGATGAAAATAATAATTTATATTTTAAATTAATATTTATAACCAAACATATCCTCTGTCTATCACTAAGTTAAAATTGAAAAGATAATAAAATAAAGAGAATAGCATTTTTTACTTTTCTTTTTATATAATAATGTAAAGGACCAAAATCATGGAAAAAATGGAAAAAAAAGGAAATATATTTTAATTTTGGATGATTATTTACAATATATAATCATATAATAAAATAAATAAAACTATTATTGTAGTTCTTAAATCCTTATCATTTTATTTTTAACCTTAATTAACTGATTTACCCTTTATCGTGCTAACGAAATCACTAATGTTTATATTCATAATGACCAAAAATAAAAGTTACATGTTTTCAAAATTTGTACCCACTGATTAAAAATATGGAATCAATTTTTAATTATTCAATTTCTATAATTTTTAAAAATTAATTTTCATATAAATTCGTAAAACGCAATGAAAAACAGTTTTTAGAAAAATTCATTTTTAGCAAAAAAATGCACACATAACAAAATAAAGTATAATGATGCTTCAGATAAAGTTAATTTTATTATATATAATTAAATAATAATTATTTTACTTTGATATAAAATTGAAATCATACTGATACTTTTTAGTGAAAATAAAATTCTAGTTTTACAAAAATCTATATTTTTCACTATTCATTGAAAAATAAATCTTTACAGAAAAAACTAAAAAATTCACCATAAGATAATTTTGATATTATGATTTAAAAAATAATATGATTTTTATAAAATATAATTTAAACAAGTTATATAAATTAATTATAATATTTTCTCACAAAAATAAACAAAACCCATTTTTTAAGAAAATGTATTTTCTGAAGTATAAAATAACTTTACTAAAAAATTGGGTATTTATTTGCTAATATTTAATAAATAAATTTGTAATAAGTGGGTCCTTTATATATATATATATATCATAATTTGGTTAATACTATTCATACCCACCAATTCAATATAAATTTTATAACGTTGATATTTAAATAATAATATTTTTCGGTTTGTTTAAGCCCGGTGATGTGTGTTGTATATACTATCAAACATAGTATTATTTTAAAATATATGGATGTTACATTATCCCCATTAAATAAATTGAATAATCATAATTTTAAATTATGATCGGTAACCAAGGTATTTTCATTTGAAAATTCCTTTGTAGAAAACCCACATCATAAAAAGGGTTAATAAAACATCCTCATAAAAAGAGGCAAAGGGAAGTATGAATGTCACCATAATACTAGATTTAAAAATAGGATAACATCATTAGGAAGTGAAAATATATACATGGAAAAGAAAACTAACACCCAACTATTAATAGGGAGTGATAAATGACATTTCCATGAGAAAGTTAACTATCACAAAACTGTAAATCTGTGATGGGTTAAAAGAGCATTGAATTCTCAGAAAAAAAATTAAAGAGATAACATTTTTATTTCAAGGTCCATTTCCTAAATTAAAGGTATTATTTTATTATCTAGATATAGATCTTGAGAAAATAAACTTACTTGATTTCTTTCCATGTCATAAGTATAATATCATCCTTTTGTTGTGCTTAAATCAATTTCCACTTCATCTCTTATATTGGGAAATGGATATTCGAGATGAATTTTATTTATTCATGATGCACTTTTAATGAATCATAAGAACCAAAAGTAGTTTCTTTATCCTCAAAATATTTAACAAAACCAAAATGGTTTTCATGGGTTATCCAATATGATAAATCATATGTTAACCTCAAACAATTATATCCAAAGTTAAACTTAATATATTCAAAAAGTAGTTAACCTTAAAACGCCTCCAAAATATGTTTGACCAGATTCAAAAATCCAAAAAAAATAGAGTAAGGTCACTAAATTTCCAAAAATCATCTTATCATAAATCCCTTATAAAGTAGCTCTTAATTTCACCTGTAAATACTTTGATCACATATTCTCCTAAAACATGGTAATAACATGAATCAATATAAAACCTTTATGAAAACATAAATTATTCCAAGAATTAAATATCTCCTTATTCCTTAAATAAAATATCATATTAATTAATATAGTTTATAAAGACAAAAATATAGTAAACTCCATCATGAATTACTTTGTCATCAAATCACTAATCATTTTCAGGGTCACCAATACTATCCCATTTACATATTCATTTTCAATATTCTCTTTATCCTAGATAAACATTATTAACTCAACATCAAGAACATATTAAGGGTTATCTTTATCTTATTCATGTATTCTCAAAAAATATCACATGAGCACTAAATCACCTTTTATGGTTATCGATATGATTCAATATATTCTTTCAAATCGTTAAATAAAAACTATTATAGTACAATCCTTATACACTTTATGATTATTATAACTAGAATTTTATTTATAAAATAATACTAAAACATAATTAATTATTCCAAATATACAATCACTTTAATTATTCCACATCGATTGACATAATTGAATATACTTGACCTTGATCCCTATTCTTCTAAGTTATATTCCCTTATCACTTAGGAAATTTTTTTACATCATGTGCCATCTTCTTACTATTAAAACACTTAACATTAGAGGTTTTTTTCTTAACATTACATTAACCCACCTAATTTACTTTCTCATTACACTTAAAAAAACTCTCATTCCCATCAAGAAAGTATCAGGGTGTTTCTTTACACAGTTATCATATGTGGGAAAATCCTTCCTTCCCCTCTTCCCCTTATCAATTTTTTATTTTGTTATCATTTTCTTATATTTCATACCATTAAGTCAATAAGAATTGGATAATTATTTCTCTTTATTGATAGAAAATGATGCAATATTCTCACATAATGAGAATTTTTTAGAGACTAGTTCCATTCAAAGGATTAGATTTCTCCCATTAAATAAATGTCCAATCTTACTCTTTGGATTACGTATATAGTATGAATCATTCCTTTCTATCCTTGTAAAGTTAGATTCATATTGAGAAACATTTTTCTCTTACTTTTCTCTAAAACTTGTGAATTGTCTCTCTATATCTGATTTTTGTTCATGGTGAAAATATTTTTCACTAAAAAGTTCCTTTAAATCCTTCCATTACATTCTCGTTATTTCCACATTATAATTAGTGTTTTGAATCAATGACCACCATTTATCTACATATCTTGAGATATTATAAAATTCCATGAAAACCATCTTCATTTAATTAATTAACAATGTGAGAAATATCTTCTATAAGTAACTTATCCATTTCTCAACTACATATTTATTTGTAGTCCCATTAAATGATGGAGGATGATGATCCATGAAGCATTCTAACATTATTACACCACATTGAGGATCAGTATGCCACTCTATATGAGTAAGTTTATTGATCATAACCAGAGTAATTTTTCCCAAAATATTTATAATTTTTTCATCTCCAGCTATAGATCCTACTCCAACTTCATTATGTTTCCTGAAAGGGAAATCCCTATATAGATTATTTGCATAGATATGGTTTCCATTCCTTCTATTACACCCAATTTCTAAAAACATGTAATACACTATATTAGATCATAACTTTATTAATAATAATGTATAATTTTAAAACTATTAAAACACATATTATAAATTGAAAATTTATAAATAACTAATCTCAAAGTCATTATCTTGGTTTCTTTGGGAATATTCTCAAATTCTATCATAGGGTTACCTTCTCTGATCTATGTTTTCCAAAATCTAGTTCTCAAGGTTTCTATTAAACATCCTCTTATACCTACTCTAAATACCCTAACCCTAGTAGCCTAGAGTCATTGGTTAATTTAGTATATTGACACTAGATACAAGGAATCACATCCCAAAGGATCCAATAGTTAAGTATTCTTTGAAAACTAAAGACATGCTTGAATTTCATATAACATTTAAAAACTATAAAATACAATATAGTATTTATTTTAGTACATCATAACTCCCTTTATCATATCCCTACATATCAATCATAATACACTTCTTGGTATCCTGGGAAAAGGAAACATAAGAAATGGATAAGTTCAAATGCTCAGTAAGGGTATGCATATAGTAGAAGCTAAATAAGGAATAAATAATATTACATGAATAAATTATGGTCAAATAATGCCCTATAAATAATCTCATGACCTAGAAACTTATCCATGGATATTATAATAAATCAAATAATCACTTGGAAAATAATAAATCATCTCATAATGATTGAATTCATAATTTTAGACACCTAAAATGTATCATAGAATCCTTATTCCATGGCATATGAAAATATCACCAAGGCATTATGTCAAGACATCTATATAAATGAGTAAGTACTTTGTTAAAACCCAATCTAGTTTTTCTCATGTGACATACTTATTCATCAAGGGGCTATAGCGTGCCTCATCCATCACATACTAAGTACAATACATTCCCCATATAAAATGGATAAAGCATAACCAATATAAAAATTCATATAGAAAAACTAGTATATGAAATGTAAATATTTTCCCCAATCAATAAACATAATCATAAATCATCAAGATTGATATGGTGAATGGTATCAAAATAGTACATCCCCAGTCAAACTAATCGATAACTATCCAGATAAATAATAAGGATGGTATCATTACAATATATCCTTGGTGTAAAAAATTAAAATAAGGGTTCTTTTCATTGATTAATAGAAATACCATAAAATTTTCATTATAACATTCTTGAGGGAAATACCCTTTTAACTTTAAAAATTTTCTTTTAAAAACTAAAAATTTCTAGATAATTAGAAAGAACATATTATTTAAAAATAATCATGTAAACATGTAAAGTATGATTCAAATAAAATAGATTTAATGATGATGTGAAATTCTATTTATGTTTTATAAGTTAAAAAACATTTCTTTCACACTGTTGTAAAAATGTCAAAATATACCTCATTTGGAAAACAACAAGAATATTCCTTTAAAATAATTTTTTAAAAAGTTAAAAATTAGTAAATATTTATTTAATAAATAATTTTTATAATTTTAAAAAATTAAAATATTTTTAGAAAACATGGATATGGAATAGAAATGATTTTCAACCAAAGAGAAAAATAAAGGCATGTTTTCTTAAGAAAAATATCAATTATTTTAAGTACCAAATTGAGAAAAATTGCACTATTACTTGAAAAATTCGTGAATAACCATAGGATAATAAAATATATTGGGTTTAAGATATAAATATCAAAAAACCCCATATGACACTTAAATATAAACAATCTAGAATAATGATGAGATTGTGAAATAAACCCTTACTAATTTGGTAACTTTTGAATCATATGCCCCATGAAATAAATAACTTAAAATAAAAAATTAAATACCATGAATATAAATATATTATTTTTATAACATATAAAATGGGTATTATATACACACACAAAATAAATAAGTAGTGAATATGATATATGTCTCACGGAAGTAAAAGTGAGATGAGAAACAATTACCTTAGGTCTGACATCCTTTTTACGTGTTAAAATATCCTATATAATAAATATATACTTATTATAAATCTATTAAAAACCCATAATAATATTTATCATACCATATATAATTTATATATAATCTCTTATCATCCATTTATTAACAATTTTATGTTAAAATCATTGTTTCGGTAATAAATGCTTTAATTTTCATGTATGTTTTGGTTTGTTAGTTTTGTTCCTTTTAATTTTATCATGATTAAATTATATAAATATTTTTAAACATGATATTAGTATAATTTATATTCATTATAAATATATTTAGTGTCATCCATAAAATTTAGAGACATAAAAATGAATTAAACCATTCTTGAAGACAGTAAGTCGTACATACGAATGAATGGTGTTTTCACTTTTTGATGGATGGAATAAAAGAAAATTAAATAATAATTAACCTTTAAATAACCATTATTTTATCAAATATAACATATATATATATATTCATAAAATCTATCCTTACTACCACATATGTAAAAAAATGAATCACATCGCTTCATAAAGGTTATAGTCCACACATACGCATGAGCGATGTTATCATTTTCAAACATATTTGAAGTTAAGAAAGGTGATATAATATTATTATTAAATAAGTATAATTATTTCATAATTATCATATATAAATATTAAATCCATCATAATAACCATCCATGAAATGTGGTGGTGTAAAATGAATTGTATCACTGTGTAGAGATGGTAAGTCGTACGTACGCATGAGTGATAATTTTACTTCCCATTTGATGGGAATGAGGGAGGATAATGGTGATTTAAATAACCTAAAATTTTGTAAGTATATTTTGGATAATTATTTTACCATTTTATGATAAATACCAAAAATTCATAGGAGGTAAAATTAGAAGTAAAAAAATAAAGTGATCGGTTAAGGCAATTACCTCTTATTTGGAAAAAAAAATTGGATCTCCTCTTAAGGACCCTAGGTTTGGTATTTTGGGAATAAAAAAACATCTATAATGTGTATAAATATGTTGGTTATATAAATGGGTAGTTTTGTTTCAAGATATATGGCTCAAATTGGTGTTAAAAATTGAGACAAGGGGTGTCCTTTTATAAGAGAGGGGAAGGGCATTCATGGAATTTCTTAAATTATAAATTAATATAATTTATATTTCATGCCAAAATAGAACCATATTTGCTATAATTAGATGATATTATGAGTATGAGGATATATACTCTCATATAATACAATATAGGCTTGTGTTATTTGTGTTTTAACCCTTATCTTTTGGCTTTAACCCCTTGTTAGCCCTTTTGACAATTACCAAATTATTAAAGTTTTCTATCATTTAAGGTTTAATAATGTTACTATAAAATGAAAAACAGCCCATTAATAAACCATGGTTTATTTTTAAAATCATATATATTTAATTTATCTTAATATAATATTTTTATGAATTTTAAATCATTTAATAAAATATTGTTTATTATAAAATATCATTAATGTCATTTTAAAAAATATTCATTTAATTTGACTTTAAATACATCATGATAAAGGTTTAATTTGAATATAATAATTTATAACCAAGATAATATATTATATAGATCTACAAAATTTTTGGGATACATTAATTAATTAAAATTATATTAGTTTAGGTATTTTTAAAATCATTTATTTTAATTTTCTACTAATTAAATAAATGTTGTGTCGGTGTTGTGGAAGCGTTTAATGTAATTATTTATTCACTAAAAATAAAAAATAAATCACCATGATGAAAAACAATAATTTATAATTCAAATGAATATTTAAAACTAAACATATCATATGTTTATACCTATGTAAAAAATTAAAATATAATAAAACAAATGGAATGACATTTTTTTCTTTTCTTTATATAAAAAATATAAAGGGCCAAAATCATTTCCAAATGGAAAAAAAGCCATATATTCAACTTTTGGATAATTATGGATGATATATACTAATATAATAAAATTAGGGAAAGTTTTTGTGCAATTATTTGGCTCTTATCATTTTATTTTTAACCTTAATTCCCTGATTTACCCTTTACCCTCATAACAAAATTACTAATGTTACTATTCATGATGTCCAAAAATAAAATGGATATATTTACCAAATTTGGACCCAATTATTATAAATATGTAATCCATTTTCCAAGATTTAATTTCAATGAGTTTCAAAAATTACTTTTGATATGAATGTAGAAAATACAATGAAAATGGTTTTTAGATAAATGTATTTTTAATACAAAAAATATACTCATACCAAAATCAGATATAATGATAATTAAAATGATATTAATTCGACTATATCTAATTAAATAATACTTATGTTAATTTTATATCAAAATTAAATCATAATGAAAGTTTTTAGTGAAAAGAAAATGACATTTTTATAGAAATCGGTATTTTCACTATTCACTAAAAAATCATCCTTTCCAGAAAATACTAAAATTTCACCCATATATAATTATGATATAATTATTTAAAAATGATTTTATTTATATAAAATAATTTTTATATAAGTTATAAAATTAATTATAATTTTTCTGACAAAAAAACATTTTTAAAGACGACGTATTTTCTAAAGCAAGAAATAACTTTACAAAAAAAGTGAGTACTTATTTCATAATAATTAATAAATGCATTTATATTGAGTAGGTCCTTTATATATATTTATATATCCTAATTTTTTTAATATTATTCATACCCTCCAATTCAATGTCTCAGTTATAATGGTCATATTTAAATAATTAAATTTTATTGTTTGTTTAAGCTCAGTGTTGCAGGTTGTATACGCTATCATAAATTTTGTTCTTTTAAAATATCAAGGTATTACCATGCTTGAGAAATTTCATATAATAATATGGTTTAGATCCTATAAATAATGTGGTTTTTTACCCTTCTGGATGAGGGAAAGAAAATTAGCATAGTATTCCCTGGATAAACCAACCACATCATGAAATCCTTAATATCTGAAGTGATGTCCATCTTAATGGCTTCCCAAGTAGCCAAGTAAAAAATATTTGGGGATCCCAAATAAAAATAAAAAATTAAAGATCAAGAATCTCAATGGATACCAAGAATTTAACCTCCTCTATAGTAGTATAGATCATATCATTCCAAAGTTCATTCACATCCTGAGGTAGTGAGTCAAGAAAGAAATCATCAGGGCTACCATCAGGATATCCCCCACTGTACTCTGGGTAAATTTTAGAATACAGCATTGTGAAATAGTCCAATATAATTAGAAAAATGATGGAAACGTCATTTTTTAGGGATAAATCCTTGAGTTTTAGGTTAATTATACCCACATATTTACAATCTATGATACATGTGTAAAAGTAAGAAGTGTTTTTATATCCCTCTATGACCCAATGAACTCTGTATTTTTCATAAGTCACCCTTTCCTCTTTCAAAGTTGAACTGGACATCATTTTTTTTCTTAACTACCATGGATGTAAAAATATCATGTTCCTAGAATTATTTCATTCAGTGATTGAGTTATTCCATCATTTCTATAAGAATCTTTGGCTTCCTCAGGTTCTTTTTTTCTATTTTCCTATACTTAGAGTACTAATTTAAATATTTTAATCTCTTTCTAAATAATATACAAAGGATACCCCTATATATTTTAGTTCAAAAATTTCATGGATGATATGGATAAATTCCTCTTCCACTGTTCACCCTTTAGATAAGTATATTGGAGTAGTGTTTTTGAATTTCCCACCATGTTGATATGAATAGGAGAGTGATTTGAATGTTTACAAGAAATATAAGTGACATAGGTATTAATAAGATTAAATATACCTTGATGGTTTGATAGGTTCCATACTAGGTGGATATATGTTCTCTTGGTTCCTAGTTTTTTGTTAGACAAATTGTATAAATCTATATATTATCCTAGATCCATCAACTTGATCAACATCAAAAAATTATTGAAGTCCTAAATGTCCTTCCTTGAGAAGATACACATGCCTTTATTTTAGTATTAGACTAAAATATAGTATAAATTTACAAAAAAAATACAAGGAGATGGTAGGCCATATTTTTTATCTTTAACCATATTACATTTCACATAAACAATTTTACAATATCCATTTTGAGATTTTTGATCTTCCTAAATAGTGATATGATTAAAAGATGAGTTATTAAACTCTATCTGAATGTTTTCTCACTATAATGCCTATATATACTCATTTAATGGGATAGTGCATAAAAAATATTCAAACATAACATGGATAAGAAATATTTAATGAATTTCACATTTTTTTTTTTGATTCAAGAACTAATAAGAGAGAAACTTGTGAGGAAAAAATTAATAGAAATAAATTTACATTTATTTGGGGATATGGTCCCCCAATAATTTCAAATGGGGAATGATTACATGATAAAGGGGAATATAGGTCCTTTATACTCTAATTAACCACCCCCTGAGTGGATTCAATATCTTATAATACCTAATTATTAGACCTAGATCTAGTGGATACTCCATCCATTCTCATAGAAAGAAATGAAACATTTTTATTTCTCTTACCCCTCAAGGGAGTGGAAGCATGGGGATATTCCAATAAAAGAAAAAATGTATTGAAATAGTTCCCTATCGACATAATGAATGAAATTGGGTCTTATTTGTCCTCAAAATAAATAATCTAATGTTCATCCAATAAATAGATTTCATTATCTGGATGTAGCTCAATATGTTGAAGTGAAGAAGGATCATCAATCCTCAATAAAAGGATATCCTTCTAATGGAGAGTTGTAATATTGATATTATATCAAATGGGTGAAACAATACAAGGGAAAGTGTGAGTATTTGTGGACTATAAGGATATAGTGTTGAGATGACATCAGTAGTTGGTAGCTAAAGGTGATCTGGAGTCAGTAGAAAGGGATCCTCCTCAATGATCTCTAAAGCTGATATAAAATAATAGGTTCACTCAAAATAAGATACCCATAATTTATAGAATCTATTTCCAAGGAAGAGGTCAAACCTAGTGACACGTCAGAAATATAAGATTCACCCTAATGCCTTCAAGGTTGATCAATAGGTTTCATTTAATAACTAGACTCAAGAATCATTCGGGAGATAATAGGAAGATTATGAGATGAAGGTTGAGAAGCATGAAGAATACAACACAGTGTCCAATAATGGAAGGCCATAAGGCCCTAGATATGAAAAATTAATAAGAATATGACTTTGTTAAATAGGATTATATTCTCAAACAAGGAAATAATGGAACCTATATAAGGGAGAATTAATTTGGGAAATGGAGTAGTGAGGTCTATTTTCTCGTATATCTTAACATCCATGGTGTGTTTTATCATCACATTCACAACATCAGTATACAAAAAATGGATAATAGAGTCATAAATCTCATTAAGGATTAAGGGATTGTAGGAGTTAGAGGAAAACTAGGGATCCGAACCCATACAAAAAAAATTAGGGTCATGACTTTCATTGAGGTCTATATATCACCTTAAGGGAAAGAATCTACATATGTCATACACCCATAATTTCTGAGTCAAGTATTTATAGAAAACATCTTCAGAAAAAATGTGGATGATAAAAGAATATAAATTGAGAATAGATATATTTAATGAACCTTAGAGATTCCACAATCCAAATAACCACTCAAATATCAAAATATGATGGTAGTCAGTGCTGAATTTTGTAGTCAAGTCCCATTTATGATATAAAATTATTGAATCAAACTCATCCTTTGATATAGAAAATGTTAGGTTATCATAAACCAAATATAAATCCTTAAAATATAAGTGTTTTTTTAGGGTTTAAAGGAAAATCAACTAGAGATGTTAAAGGATTAGAGGAGACTCAGACCACCTTAAAGGAGGGGGGATTGGAAGCCACACAATTTTTATATGGAGACGATATGTTGAAACCATCGGCACTTCTAGTTCTATCACCCTAAGAGATGGATCATTCATCATCATCATCAACTGGGAAGATCTAGGAAGAAGTTTCATTTACAAATATAGTAGATAAGTATCTCTTAGTTCTCATTATTATATATGATATGAATTATCAAATTTAGTTAATAAATAATAGTATGGTTATATATTAGTGTTAATAGAAAATTTACATAGATTTTTTTCATCAACCCTTAATGTTCTTTCCTTGTGATAAATTATTTTTTTAGTGTCTCTTCGATTTATAAATTTATAACTCGAGATGAAATGGAATTTAATCCCCTGTTATTAAGACCTTTTAAAGTCTTATAATAGATTGTACAAGTTGTATATTATTTATAATATCCTCCAAAAAATAAAATAATTATTGACGTTTTTCATGCTTCTCATATGAAAATGTAACAATCGGACTCTTATCATGTTTTGTATTTGGATACTATTGACATGAAACATGTTTTTTATTTTATCAAGAAACTAGTGTGGGTTACTAATATATAAGATAAGGTCTTGAGTGGATAAATAATCACCTAAATTCAAGTTTTATGTAAGTATGAAAAAGATCAAAAATTTACCTGGTAGACAGAGGTTTATATGTAGCAATGGACAGATCTTTCTATGTAAGAAGAATAACAATGGCTCCTTGAGGGAATAAAGTATTATAATGTGGAGAATTGTAACTTTTTTAATATAGTAATTAATTATTCCCTTGATTTTTACTTGATTCCATTAAAATAATGTAGGTTAATAGTGTTTTTTAGTGTATTCATTATTTAAGTGTGTAGTATCCAAACCATGATGGTTATCCATGATTTTCTAAAATATTAAGGAAACATTGAATACACTGCTAGTTTCATGGTAAAATATCCATTAATGGTAACAATGAATTTTAGTAAAACTCAATATAGTATAAATGGAATGGTTTAGTGAAGAGTTAGATAATGGTTTAGACTAATCATGTATTCCATAAAACATGGGTAAGTAGGAATTTTTTGATTTGGTGCATCATAAAATAATTTTTTTGGCTAAAAATGCATTCATTAGAAGTTTATTTAGTTAGAAATGAATGACTAGGTGTATAGTCCACTATTACTTCATTATAACTATGAACTTGGAAAAAAATATATGATTTGTCTTTAAAATAAAAAAATCCCTTATTAGACCTCATTAAGAACCAAAATTTTCTTTGACCAACAATACGTTATATCTTGTGTTATTTTTAGGGACTTTCATCCATTTTGATAATTCTATCCCATGGATGGATAATATATAACTTAAATTAAAGGTGAATTATTTTTATTATTGTATCATCAGCATCCTTTATGTCTTCATGCTTACCACTCTCATGTAAACTCTATTATAGGATTTATATCACGAATGAATGAAACATGATATTAGATTTATTAATGATAGAAATAAATGGATTAGATTAAAATTTTGATTATAGGATATAGATCCATGGGATTATTAATTTATAATCTAAGGTAGGTTGTTCATATCCTTTACTATGGTGGCTAGTATCCATTATTATGTTATTGATGTAAATTTTATTATATGTTATTTCGATCATGAATTTTATTAATCAAATAATTTTTTATCAAAATATATTTTATAAATATTATTTTTTTGATAAATCATGGTTTTTATTATGTAAATAAAAAAATTATATCATGGAATGATTTTTTTAAATGTGTATTTTTAATGATTATTTTAAAATTACATCATTATGTTTCTAGAATAAGGTTTTTATTTTTAAAACCATGTTTGATTCAGAAAAAAAATCTTTCATGAAAATATATTTTCTAAATAATGAAGTAATTAAGAAATTATTTTATTAAAAAAATTGAAAGGTATCAAAAATAAAGGAATAAGTATCATATTATAGTTTTGGGAATGTGCATGGAATCACTGAGATAACATGTCTGGGAAGTACCATGAAATAGATAGGGATAACCATGTTTTGAGGGATGGTGATCCATTACTGATCACACTATGATCATTGGTAGATGTGAACATTCTATTATTTTTCTCATGATTCATTTAAATTTGATGGTTTGATTGATCAATATATGATGAAAATAAATTATAATTTTGATATTGGATTGAAATATGTTATAGGTTTAGTGGTTAGTGTTTATCATGCATTTCAAAAACTATTTTGATGACTGAATTATTTTATTATTATCTTAAAATATTTATTTTCCCTGTAGGAATGGGTTTTTTATGAAAAGTTATGATTTCACAACATGATTTTTTTTCCTAAAATAATTTTTTTTATATGTCAAGATTGATCAGGCATGTGAAATTATGGTATTTATTAGGGAAATAATATTGGATAATTTACCACCACCCCCTATATACATATCTCAATGTGCATGTAGAAATTATAGGTTGTATTGATGAAAAAGGTAAATATTTTTTATTTATCAATATTATAGAAACTTATTAGGTGGAGTGGTGTGTATATGTTTATTCATATATTTTTGGATGAGTTTGGACTATCCACAAAGGATTCAAATCAATTTAATTTACATTTAATTTTATTTTTTCATTACATTTCTATATTACATTAATGTTTTTAAAAAAAAAATTGGTTTTAAATAAAATTTTATCTTCGTATAGTTCTATTGAATTTTTTAGAGAAAATAATTACCCAAATGTTTCTATCATATCCCACAAGACAAATTTCTTTCCATTGAGCATTGATGAATGTGTATGTGGCCTTATGGAACCTTTGTTCAGGAATAAGTGTGTTTATTCTAGTAAGGATGTTATATGAACAACCTCTGATAATCAAATTTTACTTGAAAATAATTTAAAAGAGAGGTCCTTAATATTAATATCTACTGAGGATATATTATATACAATCAAACAATAATTGTCCCACAAATGAAGGATGAAATTTCCTCACATTATATATCATGACTCTGAGTAAACCATAGGTGACTAAACCTACTCACCTAGCTTCATCCTGGGGGTGAAGGATTATGATTCTTCTATATTCAAGACTAAGAGTACAAAATCATTCTATGCCTATAAAAATCAACCATATATGTATAATATAAATACATAGACCCTCTTCCTCTTTGTAGTTAATTGAAAATTGACACCCCTATATACGGTGTACCCTACCACTACCTTAAATTGAAAAAAACATATAAAATGATAGTCACTCTTATCATTATAAATTTTTGATATAAATATAATCATATGATTAAATTTATGCCTAACTACAATACCCATGCCCTTATTCTATAATACCATCATAACCTAAGAAATAAATATTTATTTATTTATAAAATATAATGTTTATTTAACTATTTTTGTCCCAACCAAAGATCAAATATATGATAAAATAATTATTTAATAAAACTCATCGAATGTAAGGAATTTTCAATATAATATTTCTTAAGCATGTATAGTTGATGAAACCCATCATATTTTTTGGGTGTTATCAAATTGATTAATCCATTTAGATATCGAATTATAAAGAATTTCTTGGATACTTTTTCATAAAATAAGAACCCTAAGAATTAAAAAACAATTAAAATAATTATCAGAGACCCAAAAAAAATTATAAACTAATACATTAATTTTTTAAGTAAAAAAATATGCCACAAAACCTATCTATATTTTTATTTTCCAAAAAAATACCTTTTGAAATTGAAATATTTTTCTTAAAATTTTAATTAAATCTAAATTAATTAAGCATACAACATTTTAAAAATAAATTGTTAATATTTTTATAAGTCAAGGAAACAAGGAAATGCTTATACCTACATTTTAGTCACATATATTAAACCAATTAGTTGAAAACTTAAAAAGAGATCATGGATACCAATGATATCCATACTTTTAAGGATTGTTTATTCTCTATGAAATTACAGATGTCTCTTGAATAATTGACTACTCAAATCAGTAAACTTCTAATTTAAACATATTTTAAACATTTATGAATTATAAAATAAAGTTCATTGATAAAGGGATGACAAAAATAATTATTTAGAATCTTACATTAAATTTGGAAGAGATGTGATTGGGTTTCAACCTTACATGGTCATTGGAATAAAAAGGAGAAGGTGAATAGAGTATAGTCCCTATGGTTTATGCATGCTAGCTGAATAGAGGGGACCTTTCACATTTTTTTGTTTATAATATTTTAATTAAAAAAAATCTATGAATTCAATATTAATGACTCTTTAATAAATTTTTTAATACAAAAAATATATACATATAATAATTAACATCCAAATAGCCAATTTAACTAATCAATTAAAGGCTTGATTGTAATGAACCCAACTCTAGTGACCCAAAGATAGTGACTACTTTATTACATTGGCTTAGATACAAGGATTCAAATCCTGAAGAACCAATCAGTTTAACAGTTTTGGATAACTAGATACATACATGATACCTATTTTACATTTGTAATATAAAATAAAACATAAAAATATCAAATTCTCAGCATCCTTGAAACTCATTCAAAGTATTGGTCATCATAACCTGGAGAGAGGAAACAAAATAAGGGTGAGATCAAATTCTTAGTAAAGGTTACATATAGTGGTGGCTATCATGAATCAATAAAACATACTCAATATGAAAAGGTAAATAACTAAACACACATTCCATTTAATCAATAACATGACTTCCATAATTGGATAAGGAATAATCGTTATGGAAAGCTAAATAACTAAAAACACCCACTATCTAATCAATAAACTAAGAATGGAATGCATCTAGTGATAATATCATTGAAAAAATCTCATGGATAATAATAATAATTGAATTATCAATGAAGTAAAGCCTTATTTATTATACATAATGATCTCATGAATCATGATACATCTATCAACAATTTCTTTCACAAGATAGTTTAAAACTACTGGGTAAAAACTCATCTAATTTGGCCAACTGATTTGTCTTGTGAGACCCACCAATGTATTGAGGGGTTATCAATGACTAGGACCCACCTAATAATGCATGTACAAATCATTCCTCATATATAAAATAATATATTTAATTCATGAATAATATTCTTTATCAACAAAAATCTTTATTAAGTAAAGAACATGGATTTATCAATATTTCCCCAGTTAATCAAATAACTTTCAAAGTAAACACTATATGTAAGAATGGTATACAGTTTAGGAAATATTTATATCCATGATACAAATAATATAGATAAAAATTAATTGAAACATTAAAAATCAATAATAAATAGGTATTCATGTTAAATAAATCAAAGGGATGGTATACTCACCACATAAAAGTGAATAGGTGCATATTAACACAAATGTCTCAATGAAATGGAAATTGAGATGAAATCCCTTACAATGATCATAAAATTGAAGTCATAATTAAATAATGAATAGATTATGTGTTTAAAATTTAAATCTACATATATCAATAGTAAATAAAAAATAATATAATCAAAATTAATTATACACATAATCTTATCATATCAAAGGAAAACTAATAAGTAATTTAAGTCGATGAAAAGAAATTGAGTTATTAAATTTTTTATCACTTGATATCTTTCATGTAAAATCCCCTTGGATGAAATAATTAAAATTAATACTTAAAATGCCATGAATTATTAATTAATCATGATATTACATTTCAAAGGGGAATTATATTCACCATGTAAAATAAATTGTGTTCATAACATTACAATTTTCCTCAACGAATAGAAATTGAGATGGAGTCCCTTATCCCATGCTTTCCTTTAGTTATACATGATTTAAAACCATGAATAAGGGTTTTAATCATGTTATTAATTTATACCATAACCATAATAATATTTATAATATCATATATAATCCTCTTATAGCATTTTACCACACATTCGTTAGTAATATTTCGTTATTTTCATTGTTTTGGGTGTTAATTGTGATGTTTTCTCATGCTTGTTTTGTAATAGAAATTACGATTCTTGTAAATTTAATTACATATTATATGGAATGATAAAAAAAATTTAAATATCATATTTACTCAGTATATGCATTATTATAACCAATCTTAAAATTTGGGCATGGAAAATGAATCGCAACGCTTCATGGAGATGGTAGGTTGTACGTATGCACGAGCAGCGATATCATTCCCTTAATATGTGAAAGGGTAAGGAGGTGGGTGATATATTAAATTCCCAGAAAAAAAAATATAATATCATATATATCTCATTTATTCATTAATTTTATCATTATTACAGTCCATGTAAATCATATGTGAAAAACAATTCACATCACTTCGTGCAGCAGTAGTCTACCGTACACATGAGAAACATTATCGTACTTAAAATGGTGGATAAAGTAATAATTTATATGTGATATTATAATTAAAAAAGAATATTTATATCATAAATATTATATATAAACATTAATTATATCATTATATCCATTCGTGATAGGTGTTGGTGAAAAATGAGTCACATCAGTTTGCGAGGTGATAGTTTGTCATACACACATTCGATGATTTTGTTTCCTGTTTGATGGAAGTGGAGATGGATAAATATTATTACATCAACATAAAAACATAAAAGTATATGGGAGATAATTTTTTTCTTTTATTTAAAGTTTTAAGTAATAGTTTAATGTTTACAAGGGAATAAAGAAAATGGAAGATCTTTGTTGAGACAATTAACTTCACTAAGAAAAAAATACTTTGGATCTCCTCTTAAGAACCCTAGGGATAGTCTTTTGGGAGTAATATAAGATCTATAATATGTATAAGGATTTTTAGGAAAGATTTTATTAGGGTTTTTTTAGCCAAAGGGTTTTGGGAGGTGTGAATGAGTGGGGGGAAGGATTTCCCTTTTATAAGTGGGGAAAGGGGACCTCCTTGGAAATTACTTGGAAATTCACAAAAAGAATCCAAATGATAAAGTCATTCACATGCAAAAATATTAAATGTTGGAATCACCTGTTTTGATAATCCCAAATCATGCTTAAACATTGATTATGATGTATTAAACCTTTGCATTAATCTTATTATTCTATGCTTAAATGTATTTTATTCTAAACAGTTCATATTCTTACTCTCATAACCTTACTGTAACAGCTTACAGTAGTATTTACATAAGTTTGGTATTGTTAGCCAACAGTCAGAGTTTTATTTTCAAAGTCACAGTTACAGTTAACTGTCACCTTAAGTTACTGTTGCAATAAGTTCACAGTTACAAGGTTACAGTCGAAGACTAATACAAGCTTACAGTTACGAGTCTACTGCTATCTCTTGTCAAAGCTTACAGACGAAGGTCACAGTTACAAGACTTCTGCTCAAAGTTTTCTCTGCTTAAGTTCACAGTTACAAGGTTACAGTCGAAGACTAATACAAGCTTACAGTTACGAGTCTACTGCTATCTCTTGTCAAAGCTTACAGACGAAGGTCACAGTTACAAGACTTCTGCTCAAAGTTTTCTCTGCTCAAGTTCACAGTCGAACAAGCCTACAGTCATAAGTCTACAGTCAAGGTTACAGTTAGACAGCTTCTGTCTACTAAGTCTACAGATGATCGAAGTCTACAGTTGACAAAGGTTACAGCTCTACAAATTTGATGTTACAAGTCTACAGTTAGAAAGGCTACAGTTACATGGAGTAAAAGCTACCATTGCAAGCCTACAGACAGCAAGCCCTTTGTTGAAGTCAGCAGTCAGAAGGAAGTCCACAGTTGGAAGTCCACAGTTGGAAGTCCACAGTTGGAAGACCAGAGTTGAAGTCCATAGTGACATACATTCTCGACTCACTGTTTTAATTTCTTTATTTCCTACATTTAATTTACTTTACTTATCTAACGGTCATATCATACATTTTGATGATTTGTCAAATATCTGATAAAGGTTGTCGGATGTCAGGAACCCGTACCTCGTACCTGCTGAAAAGAAATCTTTTCTGTCCCCTGATGGGAGATAAATACGAGAAGACTACATACCAGAAAAAAAGGTGCGAACGTGTGAAGAATACAAACAACGAGAAGCGAACCAGAAAAAGTGTGGTGCATCCAATATACCAAAAACGACACAAGCACAAGAGGAACACAGAGAAGCTCATAGACAATCAAGCATACTCGAGGAATGTTCTGTGCATACAAGAAGAACTTCATCGACTACATTCTCACCACCTGTGAACCTGGAGCTTACGACACTCTGTTTCTCAACAGAAACAAGAAGAGGACTCATACTTACTTCTAATCAAATTCAAAGGAGTCCAAAGCTATACTGAGATCACCAGAACCACTTCTAAACTCTACATCTCTTGTTCTGTGGTTTATTACCATTCATTTCGAGCAGTGTGTGTTATCTGCTATATCTAACACACACACTGACTCCTGTACTTTCACTGGAGGATCTGTAAATCCTCAGCAAATCTTTTTGCACTCCATTTCCCACTGTGGATAGTGGTAGAGGTCTTGTGACCTGGACAGCTTGCTGCTGTTGTTTGTTTTCCCACGAAGAACTGTGGTAGAGGTCTTGTGACCTGGATAGTGTGTTCACTGTTGTTAACCCCGATCCAGGGTGTGGATCATTCTTATATAAAATTTGAGAGGACTAAGTCTCGGCTTGAGACTGAACCTCTTGGTTAATTTTCTGTGCTTATAGTTATACTTTATATCCATACTATACATATTTATTTCATATTCCGCTGCTATTACTTTGAAATATAATCTATCTTCAAAGCTACTTTGATAATTAAATTCGCAAGTGTTTATATTTGTTATAAATCAGTAAGTTAGTTTCAAAAGTTAATTTAATCATAAGATTAAGTTAACTGAGAATTAATCAATCTTTGAGAAACTAATTGAACCTTTATAATCTATATAAATTCACTACAGTTTAATTTGTTTTTGAAATTGGGGGATTTTAACAGAAATTGTTTTTAACATAAATTTTAATTGGAACTCAATTCACCCCCCCCCCCCCTCTTGAGTGTCCACTCCGACCAACATTTGGTATCAGAGGTTGTGTTTAGCTCTGTTATACTTGCTCAAAGTTTTTTTTTAACTCTCTGTTTTTAAACTGTGATTGTAGTTTTATCTAAAGGATCTTAAATTTCTGTTAGTTCTAAATTTTATCTCTTTAAAACATTTTCTAGAATTTCCTTATGGATAATAGACTAGAAGGTGCTGCTACTAACAGGCCACCCTTCTTTAATGGTGTGAATTATGCCCAATGGAAGCTCAAAATGAAAATTCATTTGGAAAGTATGGGTTTTGATATTTGGACTGCTATAGAGTCTCAATACAAGATTCCAGAAACTGAAAGAATAACTTGGGATGAACCTACTAAGATAGCTTACAATAATAATTGTAAGGCTGTGAATGCTCTCTACTGTGCTCTAGGAGATGAGGAATTCAATAGAATTTCTGCATGTAAAACTGCTTTTGAAATCTGGGACACCTTAGCTGTTTCTCATGAAGGAACAACTAATGTCAAGGAAATGCGGTTAAACACTTATACTATCAAATATGATAACTTTAAGATGAAAGCTGATGAACCTATTTCTGATATGTATCTCAGGTTTAATGAGATAGTCAACACAATGAGCTCACTCGGGAAGATTGTTCCAGCAAAGGAGCAAATCATGAGATTATTGAGATGTCTGCCTGACAGATGGAGAGGCACATCCGTTTCAATTAGAGAATCCTGTGACGTTGGAACTTTGCCTGTCAAGGAGCTAATTGGTAAGCTGATGATGTACGAAGAAGAGCTAAAGGTGAATAAAGAGGAAGATGAGGAACCAAAACGAAAATCTGTAGCTTTTAAGTCTACTGCATCAAAGAGCAAAGACAAGGAGAAAGTGCATATACCAACTGAAAGCTCATCTAGTGAAGACTTAGATTCTGACAGTGATGCCGAGATGGCACAAATAGCAAGGAGATTCAAGAAGTTCTATAGGAAGAAGAAGTTCTTCAGAAAACCAAACTACAAGGGTAAGTATGATAGACAAGGTAAGTGGAAGAAAGATTGGAAGAAAACTGATAAAGAAGAAGACATAGTTTGCTATGAATGTAAAAGGAAAGGACACATCAAAGCTGACTGTCCTAAGTTAAAATTCAAGAAGAAATATGAGTACAAGGACAAGAATTATAAGAAAGCTATGAAGGCCACCTGGAGTGCTTCAGAAGACAGCACAAGTGAATCAGAGTCCAGTGATTCTGAAAGAAATCGTGCTAATATGTGTTTCATGACAAACACACCTGAGGTAACCCTAGACACTCCCACTCTAAACTCTTATTATTCTGAAGGTGAATCAGAATCTGGTTCTGATTCTGAAAATATGTCTAAAGATGGATTGACTGAATACTGTAATATGCTGGAAGAAACGTGTAATGAACTAAAGGATAAATATAAGTCTTTAAAGAAACAGCATGCTCTTACTGCAAGTGTCAAGTCTGCACTTGATGTAGAAAAAGAGAAAAATGTTCAATTATTAAAGGAGAATACAGAACTGAAACTATCTAATGAACAACTTAGAAAGGACTTAGAAACATTCACAAATGGAAAAGATACTCTAACCCAACTGCTAGGAAAGCAAGTTGCACCTAAGTATGCTACTGGCTTGGGATACCAACCTGGACAAAGACAGTTTACTAAAACCCGATTTATTAAGTCTGGAAAAAATCCTGCTAGTTCTAGTTTTGGAAATTCGTATGCCTCAACTGGTTATTTAAATAGTTGTAGATCAAGTAAAGTATATCTCTCTAAATCTGTTGCATCTATTAATTGTATGGGACCCATAAAACAAATCTGGGTACCTAAATCCTTGATTGCTAACATATCTGGACCCAAGAAAATCTGGGTACCAAAGTCATTTCTTGTCTAATCTGTTTTGTAGGAAATCTGTTTGAAAAGCAATTACAGGAAGGTATGGTACTTAGACAGTGGATGTTCAAGACACATGTCTGGGGACTATTCGTGCTTCAAAAGCTTAATAAAGGTTGATGGAGGATATGTCACTTTTGGTGATAACTCAAAAGGAAAAATCATCGGCCTAGGCCAGATTGGTAACTCTGACTCAGTATTAATTTCCAAAGTTTTATTTGTTGATGGACTTAAGTACAACTTACTTAGCATTTCTCAATTGTGTGATGATGGCTTTAATGTCAAGTTTGAAAACAATTCTTGTGATGTTTATAATTCCAAAAATGCTTTAATATTTTCTGCCTTAAGAAATGAAAATGTTTATGCTGTTGACTTAAACACTTTAGCTAAACATAATGTTACTTGCTTAAATGCTTTTCATAAAGAGTCTTGGCTGTGGCATAGGAGATTAGGACACTGCAACATTCACTCACTTAGAAAACTCTCTAAGAAACACCTAGTTAGAGACTTACCTAAGCTTGAATTCCCAAATGACAAAGTGTGTAATCCCTGTCAGAAGGGAAAACAACACAAAGTTTCTTTTAAACCAAAGAAAGAAGTTTCAACTTCTCAACCACTTGAACTGGTTCACATGGATTTGTTTGGACCATCAAGAATTTCAAGTCTAAATGGGAAGCACTATGTCTATGTTCTTGTAGATGACTTTTCTAGATATACTTGGGTATATTTTCTAGCTCACAAAAGTGAAGCCTGCTCTTCCTTTGTTAAATACTCTAAGTCTGTAGAAAATCTTAGTGGACTTAAGATTAAGACCCTAAGAAGTGATCATGGTCGTGAGTTTGAAAATCAAGATTTTGAATCTTACTGCTCACTCAATGGCTATTCTCATAACTTTTCTGCCCCTAGGACACCCCAACAGAATGGTGTAGTGGAAAGAAGAAACAGAACCCTGCAAGAAATTGCAAGAACTATGCTTAATGAATATGACCTGCCAATTTACTTTTGGGCTGAAGCCGTTAATACAGCTTGTTATGTCATTAATAGAGTCTTGATCAGACCAGTTCTTAAGAAAACCCCTTATGAATTGTGGAACAATAGGAAGCCTAAGGTTAATTACTTTAGAGTTTTTGGTTGCAAAGTCTTTATTCTGAATACTAAAGATAATCTTGATAAATTTGCTCCAAAAAGTGATGAAGGAATTTTCCTAGGTTACTCTATGTCTAGTAAAGCCTATAGAGTGTTCAATAAGAAAACCAAATGTGTGGAAGAATCTGTTCACATCAAGTTTGATGAGACTGATCCACATGAGTCTAAAACTTCTCTTGAAGATGTTGAAGAAGACTTATCTGTTCTGGACCTAAATGACAAATCTAAAGAACCTGTAATAAAAACATCCAGTTCTGGACTTTTTCCAGAATCTTCCTCTGTGGAACCCGAACCTATAAATGAACCTGAAATCTCTAGTCCAACCTTTACCAAATCAACTAGGATTCTAAAGAATCATCCTTTAGATGCTGTTGTTGGTAATCTTGATAAAGGAACACAAACTAGAGCTTCTCTAAGAAATCAGGTTGAACATCAAGCTTTTCTTTCACAGCTTGAACCCAAAAATGTCAATGATGCTATCAGTGATGAATTCTGGGTAATGGCTATGCAAGAAGAACTAAATCAGTTTGAAAGAAACAAAGTTTGGGAATTAGTGGAAAGACCTAAAGACACTCTTACCATAGGCACTAAATGGGTGTTTAGAAACAAAGTTGATGAGTTTGGTAATATAATCAGAAACAAAGCTAGGCTAGTTGCACAAGGGTATAGTCAGGAAGAAGGAATAGACTATGAGGAAACCTTTGCACCCGTGGCTAGACTAGAGGCCATTAGGATATTACTTGCTTATGCTGCTCATCTGAATTTCAAACTATATCAAATGGATGTTAAAAGTGCTTTTCTAAATGGATATATAATTGAGGATGTATTTGTGGAACAACCTCCTGGTTTTACAAATCCCCATTTTTCTAATCATGTTTTTAAACTATCTAAAGCTTTATATGGTTTAAAGCAAGCTCCAAGAGCTTGGTATGATAGGCTCAGCTCTTTTCTTATTTCAAAAGGATTTACTAAAGGGATAGCTGATCCTACTCTTTTTATTAAATGGATTTCTAAAGATGTATTAATAGTTCAAATTTATGTGGATGATATTATTTTTGGATCTTCAAAAAATTCTTTATGTGTTGATTTTTCAAAAATAATGCAAAATGAGTTTGAAATGAGTTTAATGGGAGAACTCAAATTTTTCCTTGGATTTCAGATCTTTCAAAATAAAAATGGTATTATTTTAAACCAAAGTAAATATATTAAAGATCTTCTAAAACGTTTTTCTTTGGATGGCACCAAAGGCAGTGACACGCCTATGAGCACCACTTGCAAGTTGGACAGTGATGAAACTGGTGAACCAGTGGATCAAACCAATTACAGAGGTATGATAGGTAGTCTACTGTACCTTACTGCCAGTAGACCTGACATCATGTTTAGTGTATGCATGTGTGCTCGATTTCAAGCCAATCCAAAAGAGTCTCATTTGACTGCTGTTAAAAGGATTTTCAAATATCTAAAACATACTCCCAATTTGGGATTATTTTATCCAAAAGGACAATCATTTGATTTATTAAGTTATTCTGATGCTGATTTTGCTGGCTGCAAGTTAGATAGAAAGAGCACCTCTGGAACATGTCACATTTTAGGCAAGTCACTAGTATCTTGGTGTAGTAAGAAGCAGAATTCTGTTGCATTGTCTACTGCCGAAGCTGAGTATATAGCTGCTGGTAGCTGTTGTGCACAAATCTTGTGGATGAAACACACTTTACTAGACTATGGATATCAATTCAAACATGTCTCTATAAGGTGTGACAATACAAGTGCTATTAACATTTCTAAAAATCCAGTATCTCATGCTAGGACAAAACATATTGATGTGAGACATCACTTTCTGAGGGATCATTATCAAAAAGGTGATATCACTCTTGAGTTCATTGGCACTGAACATCAGTTAGCTGATATTTTTACAAAGCCTTTGAATTCTGAGAGACTAAGTTACATCAAACATGAGTTAGGTATGATTAATTATAGCACAGTTGAAACCTCACCGTTGAAACCTCACAGTTGAAACCTCACAGTTGAACCTCACAGTTGAAACCTCACCGTTGAAACCTCACAGTTGAAACCTCACAGTTGAACCTCACAGTTGAAACCTCACAGTTGAAACCTCACCGTTGAAACCTCACAGTTGAAACCTCACAGTTGAAACCTCACAGTTGAAACCTCGCAGTTGAAACCTCACAGTTGAAACCTCACAGTTGAAACCTCACTGTTACATCTCTCTGTAGGCTGTTTCGCTGTTTTATCTTATTTTATTTTTGCGGGAATTCGAACCGTTTCTTTTCTTTATTCTCTTATTTCTAAATCCCTAAATGATAAAATTGAGAACATCGAACATATCTCAATCCACTCATCTCGACCCTTGCTCTCTCAAGTCCTAAACCCTAAACCTTCAACCGAACCTCGAAACCTCATTCAATTCCAATGGCCAGAACAAAGCGACCCCCGACTGTCAACGAAGATGCACCAATGCCGAAGAGGACTCAAGTCGAATCCAGTGGCACCGGGAACGCCTCGATAAGACCTGTTAATCCACATCTGACTAAGAGAGAAATAGTTGCTGAGAAGGAGCTAAGTGAAGAATGGATTTTATCGAGCAGATCATTAGTACTGGCAGTGCTTAATGATCAAGGATGGACCGAATGTTTCGCAAACAATAATGGACCATACTACCCGAAGCTGGTGAAGGAGTTCTATGAATATCTACAGTTCGAGGAAGAGGATGATCTGCATAGACTAGTATCCAGAGTAAATGGCAATGAAGTCAGTTTTTCATCAGTTGAATGGGCTGCATGTTTAAGAGTTCCTCATGAGGGTATTTACAACTACTATTCTGGAGCGGCTCCTCCAAACAGTAGAATCTTTGATCATGAGACGGCTCTGGAAGAATTGACAGGCAATGGCACTGTAAGGAAGATTGTTGCTACTGAAATGAATGGAGAGGACAGGCTTCTGTTTAAGTTTATCCAGCATGTGCTGAGTCCTAGAAGAGGAGATTTTGCAACTCTGAAGCATCAGGATATTTACTTGATGTACTTATTAAAACATGGAAGGAAGGTCAACCTTTGTAGGTTGCTGATGGCTCAGATGGAGGACATGATAAAGGCAAGCTCAAAATCATGTGCCTTGTTTCATGCTAAACTCATTTCTGTTATGTTGAAAGTGAAAGGTGCAGCTGGAAGTCAGGAAGAGTTGATAGTGGCAAAGAACAGTGTATGTATCTCGAAAGTAATCTGCAAATTCATGAAGATCAGTTGGAATCCCTGGAAGAAATCATGGGTGAATGATGAGGAGAGAATCTATGAGATTTTTAGCCCTTCTACTCATCCCTCTAGACCGAGAGATAGGAGAGATCCAGGCTTAAAGCCTGATGAGCCTGAACCTGTATACTCAGATGATGAACAGACTGCAGTAGTTGGTAACTCTGCAAGAGAGAACACTCCAATTGATGAAGGAAGTGATCCTGATACTACTCACAGTCCTGTCAGGACAGTGACGTTTGGAGCAGCAAGCCCTCCAAAAGAACTACCTAGTAGAGAACCTGTTCTAAGAGACAGTGAAACTGAGACTACAGAAGAAGAAGAAGAATCTCAATATTTTGTCAAGGACACCTCTGATGAGGGTGATACAGTCGAAGCAGAAGAGGCTGGAGCTTTAAATGAAAATCAAGAAACTGTTGGAGAAGAACTTAGTATGAGCCCTCTGATAGGGTATACAGACAAGTTAGTGTCTGACCAGGAAGCAGGAGTGGTCTCTACTACTGTTGTCATGGAAGTGGTTGATGACCCAACAGAGAAGGAGGCTAACCTCACTGCTGAACCTACAGAGGAAGCTAGTATGGAACCTGCTAGAGCTACAGAAGAGAATCTAGAGTTACCCAGAGTTGAGCAGATAGTAGAAAGTGTTCAGGAAGGACCTCCAAGTGAGGGGGAGCGTGTTGGTTCAGTCTCTGTACTGTATGATATAGAAGGATGGACCTCAGATCCAGGATACATGGTGTTAGGACTCAATTATGAGGATTCAGATGAGGAAAACCAACCACCAAGAAATCCAGTCATCCTACCTAACAGCTCTCCAGTGTTAGAAACTGAGAAATTGGCCACCAAGGAAGACCTTGAATCCTTAAAGAATGAAATGAAGGAGACCATCAGACAGTCTGTTGCTGAATTGAAAACCAGTCTTTTTGATGAGCTGAAAAATGTAGAACAATCCTTAGAACTATCTCTGGGATGTGTTGTGGGAAGTCCAATCAAAGAAGTGATGGATGAAATGAAAGTGTGCCACACCCAAATTGAAAGCTGGACTGGAGCAGTAGTGGCTCTCAGACAATCAGTTGCTTCTTTAACTGCCCTGAGCAGTTCTCAGACACAAGTGGCCAGTGAGATTCGATACATCAAAATAGTGGTCAAGCAGTTTGTGGAAGTATTTGAGGCTTTCAAGAAATCAGTAAAAGAACACTTTAGCAATCAGGATGCTGTCATTCAGAAGGTGATTGGAAATCTGACTCAGTCTTTCAAGGAGACAGTGGCATTCTCAGTCAAGTCCCTTCCTTCATCTAGCTCTCCTGTGGACCTTGAGCAGTTTAGAAGCCTGCTCAGAGAAGAGCTTACTCAGGCCCGTGCAAATGACACATCAGACCTTCAGATCCTTGCTACTACAAGAGAAGTCAGTGGCTTTGTTCGTGAGCATCTGCAGGCTGCTACTGCTTCTCAGGAGGCCATCAAAAGTAAAGTGGATTATTACTTTGATCGGATTTTCACCAAGCATCAGTTGAACAATCACTTCAAGATCATGCTAGAAACTATGAAGCTGCCTCCTGTAACTCAAGCCTTCAAAGAACAAGTTAGCAAGCTACGAGAGTTGACCCCGGCTTTGGATAAATTCTTGGAAAACAAAGATGACTTCTTATCTGCCATGGACAGAGGAGGAAACATTATCATGGATTTCAGGAATCTGCTCCTACCTTTTCTTCATGTGGACTGCACACCTGTTATAGTTCCTCCTTCCCTACCTGTCTCCAACCCCAGTGGTTCTTCCATAATGTCTCCTGCTGATGCCCTCAGAAGCCTTAGACCACTGATCCCTCGGCAAGCTACTCACTACCGGCCTTCAGGAGCCTCTGTTGCTGCCCCTCCAGACATTCCTGCTGCCATTCCTCAGCCTGTTGATCCTTCACCTCCTGCTCCATCTTCTTCCTCCAAAGGAAAAGATCCCTTACCTCCAGATGCAGAGGATTGAGTCTGTTTATGCTTTTTCTTTGATAGGGATCATGTATTCACATTTTGGGTCATGTATTGTACTCCTTATTAATACAATGTTTCTTTTCTCTCATTCTGTCTTTCTTTTTGTTAATCACAAAGGGGGAGAAATAAAGAGAAATAGATAGGGGGAGAAATAAAGAGAAATAGGAAACTCAAAGGGAGAAATGAACCTATACAAAGAGGAGAAATCCTTGCGGATTATACCTAATTTTTGTGCTCATTTTGCTAATACTGTGTTTTGCACACTTCTCTCTGATACTTCTATATTTCATACTGACATAATTTGTGATTATCAAAAAGGGGGAGATTGTTGGAATCACCTGTTTTGATAATCCCAAATCATGCTTAAACATTGATTATGATGTATTAAACCTTTGCATTAATCTTATTATTCTATGCTTAAATGTATTTTATTCTAAACAGTTCATATTCTTACTCTCATAACCTTACTGTAACAGCTTACAGTAGTATTTACATAAGTTTGGTATTGTTAGCCAACAGTCAGAGTTTTATTTTCAAAGTCACAGTTACAGTTAACTGTCACCTTAAGTTACTGTTGCAATAAGTTCACAGTTACAAGGTTACAGTCGAAGACTAATACAAGCTTACAGTTACGAGTCTACTGCTATCTCTTGTCAAAGCTTACAGACGAAGGTCACAGTTACAAGACTTCTGCTCAAAGTTTTCTCTGCTTAAGTTCACAGTTACAAGGTTACAGTCGAAGACTAATACAAGCTTACAGTTACGAGTCTACTGCTATCTCTTGTCAAAGCTTACAGACGAAGGTCACAGTTACAAGACTTCTGCTCAAAGTTTTCTCTGCTCAAGTTCACAGTCGAACAAGCCTACAGTCATAAGTCTACAGTCAAGGTTACAGTTAGACAGCTTCTGTCTACTAAGTCTACAGATGATCGAAGTCTACAGTTGACAAAGGTTACAGCTCTACAAATTTGATGTTACAAGTCTATAGTTAGAAAGGCTACAGTTACATGGAGTAAAAGCTACCATTGCAAGCCTACAGACAGCAAGCCCTTTGTTGAAGTCAGCAGTCAGAAGGAAGTCCACAGTTGGAAGTCCACAGTTGGAAGTCCACAGTTGGAAGACCAGAGTTGAAGTCCATAGTGACATACATTCTCGACTCACTGTTTTAATTTCTTTATTTCCTACATTTAATTTACTTTACTTATCTAACGGTCATATCATACATTTTGATGATTTGTCAAATATCTGATAAAGGTTGTCGGATGTCAGGAACCCGTACCTCGTACCTGCTGAAAAGAAATCTTTTCTGTCCCCTGATGGGAGATAAATACGAGAAGACTACATACCATAAAAAAAGGTGCGAACGTGTGAAGAATACAAACAACGAGAAGCGAACCAGAAAAAGTGTGGTGCATCCAATATACCAAAAATGACACAAGCACAAGAGGAACACAGAGAAGCTCATAGACAATCAAGCATACTCGAGGAATGTTCTGTGCATACAAGAAGAACTTCATCGACTACATTCTCACCACCTGTGAACCTGGAGCTTACGACACTCTGTTTCTCAACAGAAACAAGAAGAGGACTCAGACTTACTTCTAATCAAATTCAAAGGAGTCCAAAGCTATACTGAGATCACCAGAACCACTTCTAAACTCTACATCTCTTGTTCTGTGGTTTATTACCATTCATTTCGAGCAGTGTGTGTTATCTGCTATATCTAACACACACACTGACTCCTGTACTTTCACTGGAGGATCTGTAAATCCTCAGCAAATCTTTTTGCACTCCATTTCCCACTGTGGATAGTGGTAGAGGTCTTGTGACCTGGACAGCTTGCTGCTGTTGTTTGTTTTCCCACGAAGAACTGTGGTAGAGGTCTTGTGACCTGGACAGTGTGTTCACTGTTGTTAACCCCGATCCAGGGTGTGGATCATTCTTATATAAAATTTGAGAGGACTAAGTCTCGGCTTGAGACTGAACCTCTTGGTTAATTTTCTGTGCTTATAGTTATACTTTATATCCATACTATACATATTTATTTCATATTCCGCTGCTATTACTTTGAAATATAATCTATCTTCAAAGCTACTTTGATAATTAAATTCGCAAGTGTTTATATTTGTTATAAATCAGTAAGTTAGTTTCAAAAGTTAATTTAATCATAAGATTAAGTTAACTGAGAATTAATCAATCTTTGAGAAACTAATTGAACCTTTATAATCTATATAAATTCACTACAGTTTAATTTGTTTTTGAAATTGGGGGATTTTAACAGAAATTGTTTTTAACAGAAATTTTAATTGGAACTCAATTCACCCCCCCTCTTGAGTGTCCACTCCGACCAACATTAAAAATAACCTCAAGTATTGAATTTGGGATATTAAAAGGTGTAAATATTTCCATGAAATAATACTTTTACAAGTTGTTTGGTCATTTTTAACCCTTATAATAGTCATGTTTAAATAATATTTTAATAGAGTATTTTCATTTAAACCCGGAGTTGTGTGCATAGAAAACTATCAAATAGATTGAATTTATTTAAAAGTAAATATGTTGTAAAGTCTTAGGATGGTATATTCTTTCATCCTATAAAAATTTTATCTTTGAAATGTTGTGAATATTACCTTCTAAACATATGAGGGTAGTTCTTCTTCATAACATCCTCTATTTCCCACATTGCTTTCCCCGTTTTTTGATTTCTCTGAAGTACATTTACCATAAAAGTATTTTGATTCCTTAATACCTTCTCTCTAGTATGAATAATATGGGTGGGTTATCTATAGTAATATAGTTCAGGTTCCAATTCTATTTCATTAGAGGTTAACACAGGTGTTGGGTCTGGTAGGTATTTCCTTAACAATGTTATATGAAACACATAATGTACTTTTGAGAGACCTAGTGGCATTGAAAAATGATAAGAAAAAATATCCAATTATTTTAAGGATTTTAAATGGTCTGATGTACCAACATCTCAACTTTCCCTTCTTACTGAACCTTATAACACCCTTCTATGGAGATACTTTCAATAAAACATGATCTCCCACTTGGAAGTTCAAATCTTTCCTCTGATTATCGGCATATCTCTTTTTCCTAATTTGAGATGATTTAGTGTGAGACTAATATCTTTTACCTTTATTATTGTATCTTCAACAAGTTTTGGTCCTATGATTTTCCTTTCACCAACTTCATCCAAACAAGTTGAAGTACAAAATCTATTTCTATATAGTGCTTCATACAGTGCCATTTGAATACTTAAATGGATACTATTATTATAGGAAAACTCTACCAAAGGTAAATATTGATCCCATATACCTTTAAAGTCAATTGATAATGACCTCAACATGTCTTCCATTATTTGAATATTCCTTTTGGATTGTCCATCAGTTTGAGGATGGTAGGCAGTGCTCAAATGAAACTCGGTATCAAGAGCCTTCTGAATACTCTTCCATAATTTTGATGTAAAATGGGGATAACGATCAGACACAATCAAAAGAGTTGTGTCATGAATTATTATAAATATAGTAATATATATCCTTTCAAGATTCTAAAGAGGTAATTCTTGTATCATAGTTTGGAAATGTGCATATTTGGTTAGGCGATCAATAATAACTCATATTGCATCATTCTTTCTAAGAGTCTTTGGTAGTCTTGTGAAAAATTCCATAGTATTTTTATCCAATTTCCACATAGAAATAGGAAGAGGTTTCATAAATCCTCTAGGATACTATCTCACATATTTAACTTGTTGAAAAACCAAACATCTAGACACATAATCAGAAATTTCTCACTTCATGTTATCCCACCAAAAATGTTCCCTCAAATCCTTATACATCTTTGTGATACTAGGGTGTATAGAGAAATTTGAGCTATTATAATCATCCAATAATTCCCTTTTATATCAGGTATATATGAAACACATAATATCATTACAAATTTCATAAAACCATCTTCACAAATGAATTCTACTAATTTCCCATCATTCCCATCTTTTATTTTCTTTTGAAAGTTCTCAACATCATATTGAGAATTTTTTTATCTTTTGTAATAAATATGGTTTTGAAATAATTTGAAAATGAGTGATGTATATTAATTCTTAATAATTCTCATATTCATCTTTATTATATCTATAAAAATAGTATCTCTCCCAATCCTCATTTGGGTCAGAACTCTATGGTCTTTCCTACTCAATTCATCTTCTACCTTATTTGATTTCCTTGGGTGGTAGTGTATTCAGAAATCATAATCTTTGAGTAGCTCAAGCCATCACCATTGTCTCTATTGATCTCCTTTTATGAAAAGATCTATTTTTGGCTTTTATGATCTATGTATATCACACATCTTTCACTATAGAGATAATGTCACCATATCTTCAAAGTAAAGATTATAACTATCAACTTACGATCATGGGTTGGATAGTTATTTTCATGAGTCTTCAATTTCCTTAATGAATATAAAATAACTTTATCATTTTTCATTAGGAAACAACCAATTCCATTCTTCAATTCATCTCTATATATCACAAACCCATCATTTCTAGATGGTAGATTCAAAATCAAAGCATTTAAAAATCTCCTCTTTAGTTCATCAAAACATTCTTCATGTTTCTTTATCCAAAAAAACATAACCCCTTTATGTGTAATCTTGTTTCATAGGTTATCAAATCAGAAAAAAAAAATTGAATGAAACACTGCTAGTAACTTTCCAAACCAATGAAACCACATACCTCAGTTATGTTCGTTAGTGTAGGTCATTCTATGACTATCATTGTCTTCGATGGATCAACTAAGATTTCATCTTTGGATGCAATATGGACAAGAAACGAAACTTCTTGAAGCTGAAAATCACACTTAATAAATTTCTCATATAACTCTTTCCTTTTAATAGACACAAGAATGATCTAAAAGTGATTCTCATGGTCCTTGTGAATACACCAAAATATCATCAATGAATACAATAAAAAAATCATCAAGATATTCCTTGAATACTCTATTAATTAGATCCATAAAAATATACGGTATATTAGGAAATCCAAATGGAATTACTGAAAACTTTTAATGTTCATACCTCATTCGAAAAGATATATTTGGAATTTCTTCCTTCTTTACTAATAATTGATAATACCCAGAAAGAAGTTCAATGTTTGAAAAATATTGGTCTCCATGAATTTGATTGAATAATTCATCATTGTGAGGCATATGATGCATGTTATTTATCATCATCAATGTCTTGAAGGCCTTCAATTTTTATTGATTTTTTGATAACCCTCCTTTAAAGGAATTATAGGGAACCCTTACAAGTCCTGAAGGATTAAGTGATGCATTACATGACCCGTAGGTATTATAGTAAATCATCCCAAACAAGACAACATGAAATTCCCCTCCCTAGAAAATATTGTGATGTCATCTCTCCACCTTTTTATGGCCGGTCGGCTAGCTGTCTTATACATAGCTGCATAGGCCTAGTACCGATGGCAATGTCATACCCTCTCAATCTTCCAAGTACGGTTAGCTCTGCTCTAGTGAATGCACCCATTCTGTATACTCATCTAGGGTCTTTTTTCATGTAATATGTCTGGTTGCATCTACATATTGCATGTGTCCTGAAGGCCTTGAAGTGTCTTGAAGGCCTTGAGGTGGCTTGAAACCCTTACTGGCCTGAAGGCCTTGGGTGTCCCAAAGGCCTTGAAGAACTCAAGGACTAAACTGGTGGCCCAAAGGCCCAAATAGATGAATAGTTCTAGCTGCTACAGTACCAAATAGTACCTACTATAGTATCTACTATAATATCTTATACAGTGTATTCTACAGTGTTGTTACAGTAACTCAAAAATATGTCTCTGCCTAGATTTTATCTCGGGTCTCTTGTATGCACTTGTTAAGTCCTCACCAACCAGTCTAAGGCTCATGTGTGCGTGTTTTTTATCATAATTTCATTGATTTCAATATAATCAATGACTAGTCTCATATATCCATATTTCTTCTTAATGAAAATAATGGGGTCTCCCCATGGTGAAGCATTAGGGTGAATAAATCCCTTATCACATAAATCCTCTAGTTTTTTATTTAACTCCACTAATTCCACGGTGGTCAATCAATAGGGAGTCTTTGATATTGGTCTTTCATCATGGATTAAATAAATTGAAAACTCGATGTCACACTCTGGGGGATGACTAGGTAATTCCTCAAGAAATAAATCAATTTATTCTTGTACAATATGTATATGATCAATTTGAAGATTACATTCTTTATCCCTATATTTTACTTGCTTTTCTTCCCCAAGAATCTCATTCTGTAGAGATATAGGGGTTGGATCTAGACATGTCTTAGATGAATATGTCTCTAATCTAAATATAAGGAATTTTATATCTTCATCATGAATTGTAATTTCCTTCTTCTTTCAAGAAATTTTTGCATCATATTTTAAATATCAGTCCATACCAAGGATTATATTGAATTAAACCATAGGTATGATAATAAGTTTAGAAAATAAACCACATTTATGATTCATAAATGGGACTTCCTAACACATCCTTGTTGTAGTGAGACTTCCAGTATGAGTTTTAACTGAAAACTCCCTTCTTAAAGTAATAGGGAAATATCTAATTTTATTGGAAAACTTGGAAGATATAAAAGAGTGTGAGGATCCATAATCAAGTAAAGAATTATATAAATTTGAATCTATGATTAAATTACCTTCCATAACATCATTTGGTACTTCCACCTCGGTTTTAGTTATCACATAATCTTAGCCTTATCACCTTGGCCTCTTCTGTGGTAGACTCCCTTGATGCTTGGGGATTTTTTTTGTATAGTTCCTCATATCCCTAATGTTAAAACACTAAATAACCACATTTTATTTCTTCCCTTTTCATTTTCTATCCATATGACACTTATCTACACACTTATAAAAAACTACCAAGCCCTTAAAGCATTTCCTAGGATGATTATTTCCACTATTCTCACTAGGTTATTATTCTTTGATGAATTCCCTTTTTCTTAGTGCTCATTGGACCTATTATTTTATTTATTTACATTTTATATGTAAGATCTATATAATTTATTCTCTATTATGATGGCACATAAAACTATTTCATCATATGATGAAAACATTTGACAAACTAGTGCCCTTAAAAGATTTATCTTAATCCCTTCAAAGAAATGGTCAATATTTTAATCTATGTTTTGTATGTAATTTTTAGAATATCTGGTTATCCATGTAAAGGTAGCCTCATACTCAACAACACTTTATTATTCTTTTTTCATTAATATGAGGAACTGTATTTTTATTTTCATTTTTCTTTCATGAGGGAAATATTTTTTGATGAATGTCTCCTTAAAAGATTTCATTGTATTCGTTATATTTCCTCTTCCTATATAGTATTATACATCAATGACCACCATTGATCAGAATTTCCTTTAAGATAATACACTATATGTGTCACCTTTTCCTTTTAATCTCATCTCAAGGACATAAATATCTTCTCCATAGACTTAATCCATTACCTTCCTACCATTGTATTAGTATTCCCACCAAATGATGGGGGATTCTGTCATAAAAAGTGATCCAAAAAAGTAGAATCTTGTTGGGGAATAGGTTGTTCCATCTATTCAAGGTTATTTTTTATAAACTGATTAATTTTCCTGAATATAGCCATAATTTTCTCAATTACAATAGAAAATTATATTTTCTTCCTCATCATGGAAATCTCTATATTGTCCATGAGTAATGATACCCTTGTTCCTTCCAAGAACCATTTATAAATAATGGAATATACTAGATTTACTCATAAAATTATGAATTTTAAATCATAATGTATAATTCTAAATATGGTGTAACATAAATTAAAGTTTATTCATCGTTAATATCAGTATTATAAACTCAGTTTCTTCGGGGATATCTTTATTTTCAAATCCTTCATGATGGTTTGTAAAGAAAATGTCAATTATCCTATGCATATCCCTCAGGGGTGTCAAAAGAGGTGCACAGTAAGGATAATTGCCATGAACCAGGTGATGATTGTGTCAGGTCCAATGTTACTATTTTGGAGTTATTATCCCTATGTATCTTTTTGCAAGAACCACATCCACTTGTAGTATCCAGATAGGGATGTATTTCTAAGAAAAACTACATAATCTCTTCCATACCTAAACTTTAGGTTCTTATTCTATACTTATCCTCAAAGTATATCAGAGGGTTATGTTCCCTAATCAATGTTCTTATTATCTATTTCCCAAGGTTTCTATTAAACTTCCTATGATACCAACTGTAAGAACCCCGACTTCAGTAACATGGAGTCAGTGCCACTTTGTTAAATTGGCTTAGATACAAGGGGTTAAATCTTGAAGAACCAGTCAGTTTAGTAATTTTGGATAACTATATACATACATGATACCAATTCTACATTGGGAATATAAAATAAAAAATAATAAAATAAAATAATTAGCATCCTTGAAACTCGTTAAAAGGATTCATCTTCATAACCTGGGGAAAGGAAACGAAATAAGGGTGATCTCAAATGCTCAATGAAGGTTATATATAGTGGAGGCTATCATGAATCAAAAAAAGAATAATCAATATAGAAATGTAAATAACTAATAATACCTTAAATTTAATAAATAACTTTACTATCTTAATAGGATAAGTCATAATCAATATGGAAAGGTAAATAACTGAAAACATGTGTCATTTGATCAATAAACCGAGAATAAAATGCATTTGGAGATAATATCATTGTGAAGATCTCATAGATAATAATAATTACTGAATTATCAAAAAATAAAATTCTTAATTATCACATTTCATGATCTTAGGAATCATGATACATATACTTTTAATTTATTTCATAAGATAGTTTAAAACTATTGGATAAAATCTCATCTCGTTTGGCCAACTAGTTTGCCCCATGAGACCTGTTGATGCATCGAGAGGCTATCAATAACTGAGCCCCACCCGTAATTGTATGACTAAATAATTACTAATATATCAAATAATATATTTAATTCATGATTAATTTAGATTATCAAAAAAATATCCATATTGAGTAAAGAACACAAATTTTTCGATATTTCATCAGTAAATCATATAACATTCAAATTAAACACCATATATAAGAATGGTATACAGTTTAGGCAATAATTATATCCATCATACAAAGAATATGGGTAGACTTGAATTGATATATTAAACATCATGAATAAATAGGTATTCTTGTAAAATAAATAAATGGGGCAGTGTATACACCACATAAAATTGAATAGATGCATATTAACAAAAATGTCTCAATGAAATGGAAATTGAGACAGAATCGCTTACAATGATCATAACATTGAAGTGAGAATTAATCAATGAATAGATTATGTGTATAAAATTTAAATAAAAATATAAAAATTGTAAATACAATATAAGATAATCAAAATTAATTATACACATAATCTTATAATATTAAAGGAAAATGAAGAAATAATATAACCCAATGAATAGAAATTGAGTTATGGAATTCTTCACCACTTGGTAACTTTCATGACAAATATCATTAGATGATATAATTAAAATTAAAACTTAAAATACCATGAATTATTAATGAATCATGATATTAAATGTCATATTGGTAGTATATACATCATATAAAATTAATTAGGTTTATAAAATTACAATATATCTCAATGAAGAGAAATTGAAACAGATTCCCTTACCTCACACTTTCCTTTAGTTGAACTTGATTTAACCATATATATAATGGTTTTAAGAATGTTATTAATTTATAATAGAACAATAATCATATTTATAATATCATATTTTATACTCTTATAACATTTTACCACCCATTAATTAATAATATTTCATTATTTTCATTGTTTTGGGTGTTAACTGCCTTTTTTCTCATCCATTTATTGTAATAAAAATTCTGGTTGTTGTAAATATAATTTTACCATATAAAAAATGATAATAATGTTATAAATATCATATTTTCTTATTATATAAATTATTATAACCACTCTTAAAAGTTGGGCATCGAAAATGATTCGCATCGCTTCGTGAAGACGATAGGTTGTACGTACGCATGATTGACGATATCATTCCATTAACAGGTGAAAGTGTAATGAAGTGGGTGATATATTAAATTTAAAGAATCTATATAGTCTCATATATATCACATATATTCATTAATTTTATATTTATTACATTCCATGTAAATTGTATGTGAAAAACGATTAACATCGCTTCGTGAGGTAGCAGTCTGCCGTAGACATGAGTGACATTATTGTATTTCAAACGGCATGGAAATTAAGAAGGTATATGTGATATTATAATAAAAAACATATTTATATCATAAATATTATATATAAATATTAAATCCATCATTATTTCCAACTGTGATAGGTGTTCATGGAAAATGAGTTATATCGGTTCGTGAGGCGGTAGTTCGCCTTATACACGATCGATGATTTTGTTTCCCATTCGATGGAAGTGGAGATAGATAAATATTATTCCATAAAAATAATAAAATATAATTTTATGGGAGATAATTTTGTTATAATATTGTAAGTTTTCATAAAAAAATCAAGGACTAAAAGGAAGAAAGAAAGAGAAAGAGCTTTGTTAAGACAATTACCCTCTCTAAGAAAAACCTCCTTTGGATCTCCTCTTAAAGATCCTTGGGATAGTCTTTTGGGATGACCAGAAGATATATAATATTTCTAAGTGTGTCTTGGATATATTTTTTTAGGTTTTATTCCAACCAAACGGGCTTGGGATATGTGAAGAACTTAGGAGAGGGGGTGCCCTTTATAAGTGGGGAAAAGGGACCTCCTTGGAAATTATTTGGAAATCCCCCAAAATAATCCAAAAATGATAAAGTAATTCACATGAAAAAAACTTCCAAATAACCATAATTTTTAATTTTTTATAGGATAATGTGGAAATATTTCTAGTTAATAATATTCTTACTAGTTGGTAGGTTACTTTTAACCCTTATCTACTTAGTTTAACCCCATAGTAACCCCATTTTTACCTTCACCGCTGTAATTGATTTTTACTATTTTACTATTCATTTTAGCAAAAAATTAAGTTTACATTATAAGATAATATAAATTATTATAATTAAAAATTTTGAATCCATTTTTACAAATTCATTTCACATATGTGTCAGAATCCAATTTAAAATTATGCCCACAAACGTGATGAAAAGCGGGTTTTCAAAGAGAAAATTCTCATAGTATAAAAGGATTTAATATCAAAATTCAATATGAGATTTATTCCAATGACCTAAATTGTATTTATTATAATATAATTTTACTAATTTTACTTTAAAATAAATTCATAATATAATTTAACTTTATAAATAATTTAAATGAAAAGGCCGTTCTCATATAAAAATCGTTATTTTTCAATATTTATTAAAAAATGAAGCTTTTCAGAAAAATCCCAAAAATTCTCTCTAAGATAATATTTATATGATAATTTCAAAAATTAAATTAATTTTAAAAAATAAATTTTCTAAAACTTTCAAAAATTAATTTTATTATAGGTTCATAAGAAGCGACGAAACTGTTTTCTTACAAAATAGTTTTTTAGAAAACATTTCTTTTTCTTCCAAGTGAATCTTATTTTATTTATAATAAATAAATATCCATTTAATTTAATTTATAAATTTATAAATCATATAATTTTCATAATTTATTTATTACTATTCATACCCTCCAACTTAACGGCTAGGTTATAATGGTTGTGTTTAAATAATATTTTAATATAGTATTTTTGTTTAAACCCGGTGTTGAGTGCATCACAAGTTATCAAAGAGATTGAATTTATTTAAAAGGAAATAATTCATAAAGTCTTAGGGTGTTGCATTGATCATCTTAAAGGGGAAATATAGATTCTTATGTAGTTCACAATAAGATTTTTGTTTACATATATGATAAATGACACAGATCCCTAACCATTCCTTTTTATTAGATATAGGATATAAGAAATATATAATTGAAAAAATAGATTTCAAATAATCTGCAAAAGAAATTATTTTTAAAATAAATTATAAATTTGTATTCCCTATCTTGAATTAAATTTATAATTTAAGTTCATTGGGAATTAGTTTCTAAGAACAGTTCATCCCTCTATTGCTTTCATTTTGATTCGCATTCCCAAGTATCCTCTAAAAATATAACAATGGATCTATACTATCCTTTTCAAACATAAACTATAGAGAATAGGTCAACTAATATTCATTTTAAATCATGTAAATGAGTGAAAAACACTAAAAGTCCCCATGTTATGAGCACTTACTGAAATAGAAATTTAAATTATCTTGAATATTTTCTATACCAAGTTTCAATAATACAAAAGACTAATGTAACTACATCTTAGTCCCTAAAAACACTTTAGTTTTTCCTCTCCACCTTAAAATATGTATCCATTTTATTATATATTCATAATTTGTCTTTACTCGTAATATCTCCCTTAACATGAGAGAATCACCTAGGCATACACAACTCACAAAATTAAAAAATATATATATAAACTTTGATATTTCCAAACATCTCTTTATGTTCTATTAGATTCAATGGATAAAACCATGAATTCACCTACCATACATAATTTATTTCGCATCACTACTACAAAATGTATGATTCATATATTAAAAAATTGCTTTGGGTTATTAAAAATAGATATTTTAGAAGGTATATAGCCTCAAGAAAACTCAAAACATGAAACTACAAAATATATTAACCATTTCATAAATCAGATCTAATGTTTGATCTTCCACTTGATAAGGTAAACTGATTTCTTAAAGTAAAACTTAGAATATTTTAAGCAGTGTAGAAACACTCATCGATTAATATAATAGATATATCATTTTATTTTTCTTCCAATATATTTAAAATACCCTAATTAAATTATCCCAATGATGTCATTTTAAAGATATGTCACCATAACATTTTATTATCCTGCTTTAGGGTAACTAATCCAAGGTTTTACGTGTTTTTTTCAATTAACCCACTTTGGTTCATTATACAAACAAATTTTTTAAATGTTTCATGTTCATTCTAATAAAATGGATTAATCCAATTCATTAAATATTTCTGTAAACATCATATTTCCCTCTAATTCTCTTCAAAATAGCCTCTCATGCAACATTAACATGATATTATCCCATCCACTCCCCCTTTCTATCGTGAGGGTCATTAAAAATTATAATAGAAATCAAATTATCCTCTAAAAAGAAATTTTGAAAAATCACACTCCATTATAGTAATTAGGGTAAAAACCAAGTTCATGACTCATTTTTTATTCTAATGGTAGAGATATGGAATCATTTCATATATACTAAATTATATAGCACATGGCTTGTCACTTTCCTCTCATAATTTCAAATGTTATTTAGAGGCCTTTCTAAACTCCATTAACCATAAAAAACACATTATATGTGGTTTCTAAATTTTTATAATCAGAGATCAATAATATATATTATATTTTCCATAAAGTAGAGCCTAAATAAAGATCTAAAATCAATTTCATGCCAATTTGAATTTGGATTTATGTTTTCAACTTGTTTTAGGTCCTTTATCTCTTATGAAGGATTAATTTTTTGGGATTACAAAAGGTTTTTGGAAAATCATGTTTCTATAAATTGTTAAATATCTATCCAATAATTGATTTGTAGCTTATTGAGGTTGTTTTCCCTAAAATCGCAGTTTTCAAACTATTTCATCACGTGTGCAATGGAATTTAAGAGAATCATTCTTAGGATAATGGTTTAAATAATGTGTTGTAAACCATTTCATATCTCATAGATGGATATTTTTTTCAAATTAATAGTTTATAAACTATATCACTAAATGTGAAGATCCTAACTCGGGATCCTGAATCATAAGGGTAATTTAGGATATAAACATGGCCTCAAACACATTACTTTATCCCAAGATGCTAGAAACCAGTGTTAAGGGATAACATAGTCATTAGGGAATGATTTCCCCTTAAGGTAAACAATTATCTACATGAGACACAAATGTAGTTTTCATTTAAAATTAAACACAAAACTTTAAAACAACCAATTAAAGTATACTTAAAACAAAAAATAGAGTGCAATGAAAATAATATAATAAATAAGTTCCGGGTGTAGAATTATGAAATAAAGTAGTAAAATCATATCAAACATGGACAATCCAACTCCTCCAACATCGTATGGATAAACACCACCATTTCCACCACAATCACATCTCCTACTAGCTTCCCTGTAAGAAGGAAAACTAATATCAATAATAAATATTTAGGAGACATGAGCAGTATGAAACATTTCAAACAATGTCTTTCTAAAATCACATAATACACCAACTGTGAATAGTTAACCACATGATATTTTTCTAGAGTTCATGGACATCCTCATCCTAAAGACATGCATAATGGAACATTCCATCCATCAGAGTTATCTAGCCCTTCTGTTTGTACATGACACTTATTGGAAATTACTCATTCCTAAATAATTTCTTTATTTGCTAGAATTATTTATCCTCTCAAAAATAGTTTTCCCAATTAACCAATTAATACCAAGTTCCTAAATTTGAATAATTTAAGATTCCTTAAAACCCAATTTCCCTAAAAAAACTTCTTTAAAATCATATTCTCTAGATTACACCAAAATGGTCCAAATTTCCAAAAAAAATCACAATCAATGATCATCAAATTTTCATATTAAATTTTAGAAAATTATTTTACAAATAAAAAAAAAGAAAAAAATGGACAATAGAATATTAATCACACAAATAGATCATAATCCATCTAGGGATCCACTTATATTAAATAAAGAGTACTCAAATCTATGAATTACTAGATCTATCATTAACAGTCATGATTCAATCCTTTAAACCCTAGCAATAAGAACATGAGTTTATAATTCTTTATTTTTTTATTTTAAATTCATAATCCCATCATTATAGATCCAATCCATTAAGATATATCTATAAATAGAGAAAGAAAAATGGGAGAGAAATGGATAAACCTATGAACCTATGACATCATTAAGAACTAACCTCCAATTAAATGTCAATCAGATCAATGTTATAGAAATCTATGTTGTTCACCAATTGATAAGTTTTAGTATCACACTTATGAAGACTATAAGTCTTCTAATGTCAAGTTATTAGGTTGATTAGGGTTTTCATAAGCTGATTTTATTAGAATTGTTTCCCTATACCCAAATGGAATTATAATTTCAATTGCCAATATATTATTAAATATTGTATCTCAAATGATTTTTATTCTATGTAACATTAATCTGATAATTCCCTTAGAGTATTTTTTACATAGAAAAGATATAAAAATTCTTTTTTATGATGATAGCCTAGAGATTTTATGAAAATATTCTTAATCACATGTCATACAATATGCATGTATCTATCTAATATAATATAGATGAAGACTAATTATCAAGTGTTAGAGGCTCATAAAACATTGAGACATCTTCTCATTAAGTTAACAATTAGTAGTATCTAAGAAGATGAGGTCGTAAGGAATAGATCAATAATATAAATTCCATAAGTTTGATGTTTCATTTAATATTACAATATTAAAATATTTATATAGGCCCTTGCATTTGAGATTATTATTAATGTATATCTTTAATCGCATGCTTTGGTGTATGATTGAAAACTATAATGATATATGCTCATACCGAGGTAACATATGATGGGTTTGTTATAAGTGATATTATATTAATTAAATAAGTTAATAAAATATATTTTCATTTCAAAATAATGGAAGAATATTTTTCTAGACCTTTGACATAAATGATGTTGTCTTTTTAAATCCTTTTCATGGTATTTTATAGATGAGTTCATTTCAAAAATTCATAGAAAGTTATATCAATAATATTAGGTGATGATATAAGTATAAATCATGGTTGATGAGATATTGGATAATAAAGGGATTATATTACATAGTATCATTCAAATGAAGGTTGTTGTTATTGCAATATTGCATTCTTTATCTATGGGTGCCTTGGAAATTTTCTAAGCATTGATCTTGTACATTAGGTAAGATCACCTAATTTCATTAAGAAAGATTCCTAGAGGACCACATGCCTAGTGTATCCAGAATCTCATTAAATTCCATTAAATTTAATATTATTAATAAATATTATTCTTTTTTTGTGGAATAATCCCTCGTCCTCCCTATAACACCTTGTTACATTTTTGGAAGGTATGTTTTAACCTATGTTTTTGGTTTCCTTTTTCATTAGATGAGTAATTCCAAAAAGGAATTGGGAGGATACATGTAATGGTGAAGTTAGATATTTGTTTGAATTTTCAGCTTGAACCAGCCGTTTTTTTTTTCGCTAGGTAATTACACATCGTGTAATAGGAATACATGTTGTGTAATGTCCATTGGGCAGAAGCTATGAACTGGATACATAGCGTGAGGGGTTTACACAATGTGTAATAGGTTCACACTGTGTAAGGGAAAATAATGGGTTTTTAATAAAATTGCAACATGTTTTTCAGCATATGTGGGACACCAGGATTACACGATGTGTAATGGGATTACACGCTATATAAATCTCATGAGGGGTGGTTTTAAGCATGTGGCTCAGCTGAATTTTTATTTCATCCGACCTGCATCCAATCTCTCACAACCTGGAGCTTACCCTAGGTGATTTTGGAGACCTCCGACCATTCTGGATCATTTCATTCAGTAATAGATCATTTTTTTGGTTGCGATGTGTTACGTCGGGTAAGAGTTCCTTATGGTTTTTATTTTTCTTCGGTTGGGTCTTTATTTTTGGCTATGGATGTTATCGAACAGTGTTTTCTATTGATCCTTTTCAGTTTTGTGGCGTGCCTTGTCTTTTGAAGGTCTTTCTCTTGGTTTCTGGTCACCGTTGTCAAAAGCATCTAGGTTTCTACAATGTTGAGATAGGTGTTTCTATACAATGGGTTAATTTTACGAATTGAATCCCATTCTTGATCAATTCCTTTAAGTTTTTCATTGATTGGAAGTGATAAGTTGTTTAAAAAGATTTCTTGGGAAGGAAAATGTTATCAAAAAGTGGGTTTTCTTTGAAAATGGATTTGCTTCATTTGGAAATGGGTTTTCAAACTTTGTAGCAGATTTTCTTGGATTTGAGAACATTTTATGAAATTGTGACCATGGCTTTGAAAATTTATTAGACAATTTCACATTTAGAACCATGGGTGCATCAGAAATGAGACACAGGTAGCCTTAGTGTGTGTTGAACCACTAAGAGGTAACCTTTTATCACTACTAGAAATTTAAGCTATAGCCACGGACCTATATCCACGGTTTTATAAGTTTGTGGCTATAGCTTGGTTATACCCACAGTTCAATTTTCATCTGTGGCTACACATTTGTGTTTCGCTTTTTTTCGATTCTCGTCAGGCTCCTCCTTCCCCAATATACGACCCTCATCACGGCGCCCTCCTCCCCCGACGACCTCTCCTCCTCCTGACGACCTCTCCTCCTCCCAACAACCTCTCTCACCTCGCCCTCCTCTCTTCCCTTGTAGTTGTCCTCTCTCGTACTCGCTGATGTCCTCTCCTATTGTCCTCACCAGCTTCGGTTCCTCCATCCCTCATCATGGTTTTTTCATCCACGGCGCGAATTCTCCAATCGCAGCTCGGTTTCTCCATCCGGGGTTGCTCCATCCCTCGCACGGTACTCCCCTCCTCCATACCCTTCTTTGGGCGTTCCTCATCCATTCGGTGCGTCGGCCAAAGGGTTCCTCCCCTCCTCTACACCCTTATTCAGGCCTTCCTCCTCCCTACGGTGCATTGGCCCTACTAATTTACTTAATTCTTTTATGTGGATTTTGTTTGCAGTTTTGTTAACCTGTTTTGTGGCTCCCAAGAGGATTAATATTGTTTTCATTTACAGGAGGAGTTTGTGTTTTGTGGCTCCTAGTTTGCAGTATTAATTATGTTTGTGTTTCGATGCGTTTTCTATTTTGTGGCTCCTGTTTTGTGGGTTCTTTGAATATTGTTTACAGTATTTATTCTGTTTAGGGAGTTTGCAATTTGAAGGGGGAGTTCAAGGAGGGGTTTGTGTTTATTTCCAACTATTTTGTGGCTCCTGTGTGTTGACTGGTATTCCGTCAACTGTTATTCACTGGTATTTCATGGTTTATATTTTATTCTAATTATCATAATTAATCTGGTATTCTGGTATTCATGGTTTAATTTGTTTACTATTCTGTCATCTATTTACTATTCTAGAATTATTATGTTTCTATTTACTATTCTGGAATTATTAATCTATTTCTAAGTGTTTTGTGTAATAGACTTTGTATTTCTGAAATTTACAGAATTCAAAAGTTGGATATTTTAGTCATAAATTCCAAAAGTTAGGATTTTCACTATGTAAAGAACCTTACTTATCCAATTGTTACCTTTTTATATCAACCATATTCATATAAGACCCTTGTATATGATTATGATCATGCTATAAAGGGTATGTTTATATTTTTCATTTTTATTATATATCATTAAGCATGTTTTCTGCCCATTTATATACATGTAAATTACATGGGATGTGTTTTTGAGTTATAAATGAGTATAACCCTTTAATTATTCCATGGGATGGGATGAGGCCTCCAATTTGTATAATCCTTACCCATTCCATGGGATGGGCTTAGGACCTGACTCCAGAAGTGCACCTGGGTGGGATGGTCTATAAGATTTCCCTACCCCTAACCTAGACAAGATGTCTTACAATATTTCTATATCTCTAGATTTACATCGATAACAATCCCCATTGAAGAAGATAAACTTAGGTAAGTTCCAATATGAATTTTCCTAGTATAGAGAGTTACTTGATATAACTTGTATTTGTCTTTCAACTACCTATTTACAATTATTTTAATATTATTTTGGTTATTTTCCTAAAAATGTTTTTTTATTTAAACATGCTAATTAGTATACATGTTCACACTTACACTTGGTTATTCACTTGTGATTTGAGGTATGTCATTGGTTCCCTATTGGGTACATAAATTCTTATACCCTACATTAACACCTTACTGGGCATGAAACTTTATGCCTTATACTTCGAGTGCCTTTTTATCAATGGATGTTTTGGGCATTGACTAGTCTTGGGTTGATTGAAAGCTATACCCTCTTAGAGATTGGATATTTGGAGGAGCATTCTTTGTAAGTACCAACACAAATACAAAAATAGTATTTCACATCTACATTTAGATGATAGTTATTTTATAATCGACATAAAAAAAATTAATGACAGTTATTTATATAACCAATGTTAAATGCATTTTACCAATGGGTTTTAATGCTTCTTATCTACTCATTGCTCTTGTAGGAATGCCCAAGCTAAATTTTTCTATATCTACTGTGTGAAGGTCCAAATCTAGTTATTCTACACTAGTAATAATTCTCAACAACTTTGATTGGTTTAATTATTCTATATTAATTATAATGAATTTCCTTTGTGGTGTAAAGTTTTATCGAGTTGTAATCACTCAACTCACACATGGTTGTGCCTCCATTAAAAGGTAGTGCATTGGTTATGCTAACCTAGGAAAAAATTAATTCATATGTTCTAATTTATCCCTGAAAAAATGTCGGTGTTTGGGTTGTGTCTTCAAGTGTGAAAATGTAGGTTGGTTTATTTTGGTTGTTGGGTGTGATAAGAGAAGATTGTAAAGAGTTTTCAATCTCTTTCACCATGGTGCGGTGTTATACTCCATGATTAAAAAATCAACAATGGAATGACGTCGTGTCCTTACACTATAGTATATGATATGGTTTATATTTTCAAAATGTCTCTAAATTTCAATAAATCTTTGTAGAATTAATACAAAACATCACAACTCATTGTGAATCTATCCAAACACTTTTGGGAATTGATTATTATTATCTCTTAGATTTCATATACTCTTTTTACTATATTCAACTACTAGAAAAATGACATATAGTCACGGTTTACTTGGGTTCTTTATTGGGTATATGATTTGGTGTTCACGGTTTACTTGGGTTCTTTATTGGGTGTTCTTCATGATGTTTCATGGTAAATAAATCATGGAGAATGATTGTGATGCATGAAATTAGCCTCCTCTATGTTTTTCATGTTTATTAAGCTATGGCTATGGATTTTACCTGGTGAAAAATATTTTAAGTGTGTTGAAAAGTTAAATACACTAAATACTTAGGTTATCTTCCAAATGGTTTTATTTAAAAAAATTATAAATTTTAAGAATGTTTTGGCCATCTGGCTGATATTTTTAAAATGGTTTAATGACTTGGTCGATTTTCTAAAGATATTTAAATTAGTTTTCCAAATTGCAATTGTTTATTTTCAAATAATGAGTCCCAGTTAGTGCCTTAGGGGGGTTTCTTAAAAAAGTAGGCACCTCTATAAATACTATCCATTTAGGGGGAATTCACATGGATGGTGTCAGGAGGTGGGCTTAGCATAGATGACGGATCTTATGATTTAGATGTAATATATACATTGTTTACTCACCTCCAACATTTCTTATAGTCACGGGATCCTAGGTGTCGTAGTGAGAGTTGAGTGATTTAGTGGCAATGTAGTGGTTGGATCGATTAAGTGGGGATTTTTAATTGTCCTAAAAATCCTAATAGTTTTGGTTTTCACCTTATGTATTGGTTTGTGATAATTAAAATGGTTTTTATAATGTTTAAAGTGAGTTAAGTTTTAATTAAAAATCATGTTTTGTTATTGAATCCTTTTGAAAACATTTTCCTAGTTAAACTCATTTCTTCCTTTGGATGTTTTATCAAAATGTGTTTGTCAATGAACTCACCCCTTTTCCCTTTTTATCTTTTATTTTTTATCTTCTAAACCAATGTTTTCTAAAATATGAGTTGTAACACTATTAAAATAGTGATTGAGAAAGTTGCTTTCAAAACATTCTTTTAGGTCATGAACACTTATAACTTAAAAATAATTTACTTATGTGTTCTATAGAAGATAATTTTTTCCTTAAAAGGTGAAGTCTTGAATTAATCAAGCGGTGATTTAAAAAATATTAGTCTAGATTAACATTTATGAAGGACCTTTGACGAACCCATTTTTGATAAATAATACCTTAAAACCTTTTACTTCTGATTATTGGAAATGTTTTGATACTTTATTCCGAACACCACAGTTGGTCTCTAGTTTATGCCTCATTTGTGTTGTTTATACCATGTGTGATATTGTTGTGCATGACATGATTATAACTGCATTTGACATCTCCTTAGTATGTCTTAAAGATTTAAAATGGCATACTCGTTCTTCATTTGGATTGAGATTATCATGTTTGATTGTAGTATTATTATATTTTATTTATGGATAGTTTAACAGATTTTTCATGTTTACACATCATGGTTATTATTATCATACTAGTATGGTGTTATAATAGTGAATAGTGAACATGTGCGATATGCTTTACTTTTAGTGAATGTTTATTTACTTTAGCATGGACCCCAATCTACTGTTTTCATATAGGGTACGTTTAAAACTTTGACATAGAACATGTCTATTGCTACAATGTGAAGCATTTTTATTGTTTTATATAGAGCATGTTTATTACTATGATGTAGAGCATGTTTAGATTTATGATATTGAAACTATATATTGTGTTATCATTGTTGGATATTGATATAAAAACTATGCTTCAAGGTTTACCTCTATAGTATTGAATACGTATATCTTTAGTTTTTCTATGTATTTTATATGTGGGTATACCTTGGATTTTATATTTTTATATATGTTTTCTGGATCTTAAACCATATCAAACCTCTATATGGTACCTCAAATGGTATCTGGAGGGGTTGGTTAGAGAGTCCTCCTCCCTCTAAAATAGAACAGAGCATCTACACACATGTAAATTTTCTTGATAATATCTAACTTGCAGAACTCAAGGATATAATAAGATTCATGTCTATACATTTGAGAAACTGATGGGAGACCATTGTTCAAGATTCCTTTAAAAGATTCAATCAAACCAGAAGTGAAACTTTGAGGAGCACTAAACAAGGGTATAGGCTGAGTACTACATGAAGCAGCTGGAAAGTCTAGATACAACTTCTTTAGAATCTCGTAAACTGATCCTTGGATGCTGACCAATCTTCCCTTCATTGATTTTACTTTACTTTCCATTTTAGTAATCCACTCTACCAGTAATTGAGCTACCTCTTGAAGAGCATTGGAAGAGGTTTGAGACACTGTAACACTAGCAGTGGCAATAGCAGACTAAGATGTAATTGGAGCAAATATAGTAATTGGTTTCATAGAAGGGACCAATAGACCTAGATATCATTCCCTGAATATTTTGAGACGTTACCAATATATCTTTCAACTTTTCACCAACAGATTCTTCAAGATAACCCATAGTGACATTCAAGGATATGTATGTTCCAACTTAAAGCTTTATAATAGTTTCAATTGTGTCTTCGAACTCATCCAAAAGATCTTTCTTGAAATATTTTAGAATCACAGGTGTGAATATATCAAAATAAATAGATTTAATTTGATAAGACAAAGAATTCAAATCGAAAAGCATCTAATCAACCCCATTCTGAAAATCAGGAACCACTAAAGGTGAAAATAAAGAAGTGGCAATTGGTTAAAAATCTTCTATTACACTTACATATCAATCTGAATATTCTTTGTTCATTGTTGATTATGGAGTCATGTATCGGTTATCATGTACAATTGACACACGGATCACATATATATAAGAAGTCGTTATATCTCACTTCTTTTCCCATTATTTACTTATAGGTGGTTTCTTATGATGAGGTTGGTTCTATCCACCGCCATCAAAGGCAGTGAGTTCGACATCGGATCCAGGTAAGGTTTCTTCCATTTTCTAATGATGTTGCATGTTGATGTTGTTATCATCATCACTTGTCCTATTATTGCCTTCCTCACTAATTGTGTTTCTCCCACTTTTATTTTTAGGTTCCATTAATGATGATTAATCAAATCACTGACATTTTGTTGAAGTCTCCCGGGACCCGTTCATGTGTGTTGCGACAACTAGAGTCAAAGGCGACTCATCGTGTATGCATAGGTAAGCATATATATAATAAGTTCTCCTGTTATATGTATATCCGCCCATGGCAGCGCGATTACATACAAGGGGCTAGGTGTGCTTATGTATATATATGGAAAATGCATACGTGTGTGGGTGATAATGGGTTTATGCATGTGAGCATATATATAAGGATCCTCTTGTGCGTGTTCAAGGCCATGTGGACACGTACATAGGGGTTAGGGTGTCCTTATGTATATGAAAAGGTGCATATGGTCGGAGGATGGATGGAGCAACTTAGACTTGTCGCTAATAAAAGTGTCGAGCGTCGAGTGTGGCTTCGCTCCTTTGAGGTAGGGTCCCTCTCTTAGCCTCTTTAATTCAAGAATGTTTTAAATTGCATTTAGGTGTCTTCTTAATTCTGCTTGTCTATCCACCACCATCGAAGATAGTGAGTTCATGATGTAGATCCTCAATTCCACCTTGCTATATTATTTTTCATGTTGGAAAGAATATATATAATACCCATTCATGAATCATATATTGATGTGAGGTCAACAACATTTGTGATGGTAACATTCCTGGAGGTGTTAAAAACAATCTATCTAAGGGTGTTAATACATCCCAAGATATATTGGTGTCTAAAGCACATATACAAGCAAAATTCCACTTCCATATCTTCGAGCTATTCTAGGTGTTGTAGGGATGGGTTTCATGCATTTTAATACATAAAATTTCCAAAAATCCTTTCATGATTCCTCCATGTAGGCTTATATTGTATATTTAATTTATTTTTTTGGGATCTAACATCTTCCAAAGAAATAAGTACAAACGATCAAGGCTATAGGGATATATTCATAGTTTAATTTATTCCCATACGAAGAGGTCCTAAACAGAATGAATATCGATGAATACTCCATAGATTACAAGGTTATTTCATATATTATAGATTTAAGGGGCTAGTTTTTGGAACCAGTTGTAGGGGAAGGGGACAGGGGTAGATTTAAGGGGCTAGTTTTTTGAACCAGTTGCAGGGGAAGGGGGCAGGTCTACAAGCCAGGGGCAGGGGGCAGGTCTGCAGGGCAGGGGGTAGGGGGCAGGTCTGCAGGGCAAGGGGTAGGGGGAGGTCTGCAGGGCAGAGAGCAGGTCTGTAGGCCAGGGGGAGGGGGGGGTCTGCAGGGCAGGGGGAGGGGGGAGGTCTGTAGGGGGCAGGGGGTAGGGGGAGGTCTGCAAGGCGGGGGCAGGAGGTGGTCTGCAGGGGGTAGGGGGTAGAGGGTAGGGGGTAGGGGAAGGTCTGCAGGCTAGGGGCATGGGGGAGGTCTATAGGGTGAGGGGAGGTGTGGGGTGGGTGGGGGAGGGGTGGGTGGGGGTGGGTGGAGGGGGGAAGGGGAGGTCTGCAAGGCAGGGGAGGGGACAGGGGGGAGGGGGGAGGTCTGCAGGGTAGGGGGAGGGGGGTCTGTAGGGGGGAGGTTTGCAGGGGGCAGGGGGGAGGTTTGCAGGGCAGGGGGCATGGGGTGGTCTGTAGGGGGCAGGGGAAGGTTTGCAGGGCAGGGGCAGGGGTGGTCTGTCGGGGGGCAGGGGGCAGGGGGAGGGGGCAGGGGGCAGGGGGCAGGGGGCAGGTCTGCAGGCCAGGGGGCAGGGGGAGGTCTGCAGGACAGGGGGCGGGGGGTGGTCTGTAGGGGGGGTCTGCAGGGCAGGGGGGAGGGGGGAGGTATGCAGGGCAGGGGGTAGGTCTGCAAGCCAGAGGGGCGGGGGGGGAGGTCTGCAAGGCAGGGGGAGGGGTGGGTGGAGGGGGCAAGGGGCGGGGGGAGGTCTGCAGGGCAGGGGGCAGGGGGAGGTCTGCAGGTCAGGGGGAGGGGTGGATGGAGGGGCAGAGGGGAGGTCTGCAGGCCAGGGGGCAGACCTCACGAATGGTTTTTAGGGATTTTCATTAATTATATGTGTTCTCATTTGTATGCATTATGTTGAGTATTTTATTGGTAACATAATGATATTATATGAATCACCATATAAACATTGAATGTTTTCATTAATTAAATGTGTTCTCGTTTGTATGCATTATGTTTATCACGATTCTTCACTCCTTCCACTGATTTAGGTGCATAAACCAATGAACATTTCAATGATCATGATGGTGGTGGTGGTGACAGTGGTCTGAGAGGAGGTGATAATGATGTTAGAGTTTCTATAGGAGATGATGAGGGTCATGATGGTTCTAGTGATGTTGATATTGAGGTACATTTTAGATGTAAATTTTATTCTTGGTTTATACATTTAATTTTATCAAATAGTTCTTTTTATTATGATGATATTAATATTGAAATTTTATATTGTTTATATCGAAGATAGTTTAAATTCTTATGACATATATTGTATTATGTTTGAGTTCAGTTTTATTTGGAAGGTGGTGTTTTTTTTGCCTGTAGCTAGAGGATGTGAGTAACTGCTATAAGGTGCATGGGGAAGGGAGGGGGTGTCCAGGGTCTGTCCTAGGGGGGTCTGTCCGGGGTATGTCCTAGGGGGGACTAACAGGGGGCATGGGGAAGGGAGGAGTGGGGGTGTTGTCCAAGGTGGGAGGGACTGGCAGGGAGGCATGGGGAAGGGAGGGGGTAGGGAAGAGTGGGGGGTGTCCAGGGTCTGCCCTGGGGGGTGGGGGGGCTGCCCAGGGTGGGGGGAGGGGACTGGCAGGGGCATGGGGAAGGGGGGCAGGGAGGAGTGGAGGGGTGTCCAGGGTCTGTTCTAGGGGTGGGGGTGTCCAGGGTTTGTCCTGGGGGGTCTGTCCTAGGGGGGGTCTGTCATGGTCTGTCATGGGGGGGACTAGCAGGGGGCATGGGGAAGGGAGGAGTGGGGGGTGTCCAGGGTGGGGGTGTTCAGGGTCTGTCCTGGGGGGTGGGGGGTCTGTCCAGGGTCTGTTTGGGGGGTGTCCAGGGTCTGGGGGCGTCCAGGGGGGGTGGAGGGGGGCTTTGCATGGGGGAAGGGTGTTGCAGGTGGTGGGGTCTGTCTAGGGTCTGGGAGGCTATGCAGGGCGGGGGTCCAGGGTCTAGGGGGCTGTCTAGGGGGGGTCTGTCTAGGGTCTGGGGGGGTGTCCAGGATCTGTCCTGGGGGGGTCTGTCCAGGGTCTGGGGGGTGTCCAGGATTTGTCCTAGGGGTCTGTCCAGGGTATGTCTGGGGGGGTGTCCAGGGACTTGGGGGGGTCTGTCCGGGGGGGACTGTGGGGGGGTTTGTCCAGGGGGGACTGTGCAGGGGGCTGTCCGGGGGGGTCTATCTAGGGGGGTCTGTCCAGGGTATATCTGGGGGGTCCAGGGTCTTGGGGGAGGGGGGTCTGTCCAGGGAGGAGTGGAGGGGGGGATTTGCATCGGGGAAGGGGTGCTACAGGGTGGGCTTTTCAGGGGATGGGGGTGTATTTTTTATGAAATGGAAAACCATATAGCCACGGTTTTAAACCATGGCTATATTCCTGTGTGCCTTAAGCTTCTACCACGGTTTTAAACCGTGGTTTTAGGTGTTTAGCCACGGTTCAAACCGTGGCTATAGGTCTTGCCCTATAGCCACACTAATACCATCCACGGTTCATAAAACTGTGGCTATAACCTATAGCCACAGTTTTTGGACTTACATCCACGGTTCCAAACCGTGGCTTTAGGCTAAATTTTCAGTAGTGTGTGATATCAAATGACAGGACTCAATATCTATTAGATCCAACATATGACTGTTTAGACTTATGAGTGTCTAGTATGCATTTTCCGATTGGCTAAATCTTAGATGTAATGTGATTTTTCATTTATGGTTATTTATCGCATGATTGTTTTTATCATGGGTTTTTATATGTGGTTGTATCACATATCTTCACATGATAGGTCGTTTCATGGATATGTGTTTACCTGTTTACCCTTTGATGTATGGATATGCTTTCATGTTTTATCACTTCTACTTGTCATATTTTAGGATCGATAATATGAAATGATGTTATGAAAACCAAAGGGAAATTGATTTACAACTCGGTTTATTTTTTGAAAATTCCTTGTAAAACTGTTTTATTTTAAAAGATAGAATTGTTTCATTTTTTATATTAGACCTTGTATGGAAACTGTGGTGGTATCATATTGGTCTTTGGATCACACCCAACTTATGCCTTTGGGAATTTGTAGATTTTTGATTATAGGATTCAGGTAAAGGGGAGAAAATCTAGTAGTATGTTGGATTCTCTTTTTGCGGCTGCTTTCTGTTCCGGTTGGTTTGGAGGTGATTGTTGGTCACGTGTGGACTTGATATACTTTTTTAGTTTAGCCTATTTTGGCTTGGATTGTATATCTTTGTTATATCTCGTCTGTTTTTGCTCCGTACTTTGGTTGTTTGTCTTGTTTTTCTTATATTCAAGACTGGTTTTTATTATCATGTATTACGTGATGGGCTTGTTTGGGTGACTTGTTTAGTTAACCCAGGTTGGTTCGTTGCAATTTGGTATTATAGGGATGATCAGCCTAAAGTGTGTTAGCACTGTCTGAGTTTGGTTCTATATCTTGGGTAAACAGGATTTAGGACCGTTATAATTCAAATAGTAGGTGTGGAAAATGGGTCTAACAATCTCACTTTGGTGACTGAAACTGGGTTTCCATGGGTGGTCAGTGCCTTTTTACCAGTTTTGAGACTTGGATTTTGAGGTCATTTGAATGAACTATATGGGAAGTTTATTTAAAATGACTTGTTCCTTTTTAAGTGAGGTCTTTCATAATTTCTTTAAATTCTTAAGGTTTTAAATCTTTGATATCAATAACTGAAGTTGGTCCTATGATCTTTGAATTTTCTCATGACTGGTTAGTTTTTGTATTTTGTTAGACAATTCCTCCAAGAAGATATCTTCCAAATCTAAGATAGGAATCTATGATATAGATTCTACAGGAAAATCCTCCAGTGGACCCTACTTTGATAAAATTTATTATCGACACTATTCAGACTCTAGGTCAAGTGGGTATTGGGAACCTAGGATGCATGGTGGATCGTGGCTCAGATTTTACGAAGCAGCATCCACCCATCTTTCATGGTGACAAAGGATCCCAAGAATCTAAGGAGTGACTTTAGTAGATGGGGAGGATATTCAACTTTTTGAAGACTTCTAAAGACTCTAAGGCGGGTTTTTTCACATATATGTTCATGCGGCCAGGAAAGAGATGGTGGGACTCGATTGTGCAAGTTATGATGCATGAGAATCTTACCTATGCTTCCTTCAAGAAATTCATTAACCAATAGTTTTACCCTGATACATTGCATGTGGAAAATACCCAAGAGTTTTTTTCCTTAGAGTAGGGGCGTACTATTATGGAGTATTCTACCCATTTTACCGAGTTGGTACGTCTGACACCAGAGCTTATCACTAATGACTACCTGTAGTCTCAGAGGTTTGAGTTAGGACTGAGGCCTGATATTCGGTCGATGTTCATACTCATGTTCCTTCCAACCTTTGTGGAGGTAGTTGAAAAGGCGTATTTGGTTGAGCTAGACATAACTGGGAAGACCTGTTTGGGTGGAGTTTCAGTTGGTTCAGTGGTTAGCTTGGGTGTATCTTCTGGCCAAAAAGTGAAGCGTAAGGGTGGTTAGTTTTCTTCAGGACTGTTTTTAGGGGCTACGATAGGGTAACAGCAGGTTGTCCTCTATCAGTCTGGAATGTGAGGTCATACCAAGCCTAACTGTGTGGAGGATCCCAAGACTTGTCGTATTTTTGGATGATCTATCCATCTACAACATTTTTTTGAAAGGATGTCCCATATAAGTATTGTAGCATCCACTCTCACCAAGGGTTCGCAGGTTCGTGAAGATGCTTCAAAGGGTTGTGGGTCTAATCCTGAGGCCAAGGGGGGTGCTTGTGTGGCTATGAGTGGATGGATTTATGCAATAGAGTACACTCTGAAGGAATTTGAAGCAGGGTTATTTACTGTTATAGGTACGATGTTTATTTCATCTTTTATGGTGCAAGATTTGTTTGATACAGGTGTTATTCATTCTTTTATATCTTCAAAATTAATTGATATTTTGGGTTTGTGTTTGAAACTTATGTCGTTCTTGTTGGATATTTATAATCCTTCGGGAGAGAGGTCTGAAAAAAACATTTAGATGTCCCGTGTGTCGGGTGATGATAGCCAACTATGAGGTAGTGTGGGACTTTTTAGTTCTTGATCTTGACATCTTCGACTAGATTATTGGTATGGATTGGATTATTAGTGTTAAGGACTAGATAGATTGTTATCACCGTCAGGTTCAATTCTTATCTATCGATGGGGTCACTCATGTTTTTAAGGTTGAGTGGGACTCTAGATCGGGAAGGGTGGGACATGTTGTTCCTTATGTTGGGGTAATCTCATACCGATTTTCAGAGATGTTTCTTGATGTAGTTGACCCTTTCTTGGGTGGTCAACTTCCTGAAGTGGTGTGTGCATACCCCGAGGTGTTTCCAGATGATTTTTATAGTTTACCACCCAGAGAGAGGTCGAGTTGACTATATACCTTCTCCCTGGTACAATGCTCATCTCTATGTCATCTTACCTATGGCACTTGCTGAGTTGGTGGAACTTAAGGCCCAAATTGAGGACCTAGAGGCTAAAGGATTTATTCTTCCTAGTGGGTCATTATGGGCTTCAGCTGTCCTCGTTGTTAAGAAAGCATATAGGAACTTCAGTGTTTTTATTGATTATTGAAAGTTGAATCAGGTGAGCATTGAGAAAAAATATAATTTACCAAGGATTGATGATCTCTTTGATCATCTTAGAGGGGATCATTGGTTTTCTAAGATTGACCTGTGTTCAGGGTACTAGTAGTTGAGAGTCCAAGAAGAGGATACACCTAATAAATCATTTAGGAGTCGATATGGTCATTTCATGTTTCTAGTTATACCATTTGGTCTCACTAATACTCTTGTGGTGTTATGGATTTGATGAATCAAATCTTTCATCAGTTCTTAGACTCTTTTGTTGTTGTGTTCATGGATGATATTTTAGTCTACTCCAAGTTGGAGGAGGATCATATGGACCATTTGGATATCATTCTTTGAACCTTGAAAGAACATCTTCTATATGGTAATATTTTTGTATGTGAGTTTTGGATCCGAGAAGTGAAGTTTTTGAGGCATGTGATATCTGAGAGGGGTGTCTCCGTAGATCATAAAAAGGTACATGTATTTATGTCCTAGGAGCAGCCTATAGATTTGTTTGAGATCCGAAGCTTCTTTGGTTTGGCTGGTTACTATAGACAGCTTCTTCAAGACTTCTCCAAGCTTGCATCTTTGATTGAATATTTAACCCATAAGGGTGTAAAGTTTGAATGGAATGAAAAATGTCATAGATATTTTTGAGGAGCTGAAGGTGAGGTTGAATTCATCACCAATTTTAATTCTTCCAAAACTAAGATCTGGTAATGATGTTTTCTACGACGCTTTTGGTATAGGTTTGGGATGTGTCTTGATGTAGGGGAAACAAGTTGTCGCTTATAGATCATGTCAGTTACACCCTCATGAGAAGAACTACCCTACCCATGATATTGAGTGGGTAGTTGTTATGAATGCACTCAAAATGTGGAATCACTATCTATTTGGGGATCATTTTACACTATATTCTTATCATAAGAGCCTGAGATATATTTTTACTTAAAGGGATCTGAATTTGCGACAGAGACACTGGGAAGAGTATCTTTAAACATTTTATTTTGATATTGTTTATACCCTTGGGAAAGGGAATGTGGTTGTTGATGAGTTAAACAGAAAATTACAGACACAGCTCAGGAAGGAATCAGTTGAGAAGTGGTCTCTAATGAGTTTGTTTGTGGAGATGAGCTTGGGATTGGAAGAGGCTGGTGGACATGTGTTTTTGGCTTCGATGAAAACTAACTCGTCTTTTGATGAGCGAGTTTGACTTGAGTAGGTGACAGACACCAAGTGTTAATGCTTTAGTGAAAGAATTTATGGTGGGGAGACCTCGGGTGAGTGGTCTCAGTCTCCCAGTGGATCTTTGTGCTTTCTTGGTAGGTTGGTTGTTCCATTTTCCCTGAGATGGGAGTTGTTGGATACTAAACACCATTCTTGTTGTTCTGTGCACCCTGGTACTACCAAGATGTATCATGATATGAGACATCGATATTGGCAAACAGGGATGAGACGATCGATTGCGATTTTTGTATCGTGGTGCCTTACTTGTTAGAGAATTAAGGCATAACACCAAATGTAAGGATCCAACCTTATTACATTACATAATCTTGAATTTAGTCAAGAAATCGCTTCCTTTCACATTGAGGATCTTTTCAAGTTTAGAGCTTTAGAAAATTGGGACATAATGCATTCATAACATTACACATTATTACATAGTGTATACCATAAAAACAGTACTCATTTCTCTCAAAAAATAAAACTTTCCGAATTTAACATGATTTTCTTTGACAAATCTTCAATCATTTAACTTGGCTTCTTCTTTGTCATACACATCCTTATAACCTGGGAAAATCATTTAAAAACTTGGGATGAGGACAAAAAGATCAGTAAGAGATATAAAAAGAAGGAAAAAACACATTAGTCCATGAATACTTGTAACATATGAAATCATTTTCAAAAGACAGACTTGTCACCCATATATACTTTGTGAAACATGAGATTTCCACAAGATTCCCACAAAACATAAGAACATAAATAGAACCATAAAGGTATCTTGGGGCATTACTTACACAATCTTGTAACCCTCTCGGCTATCTTATAATTTGCAACCCTCACAGCTACCTTACAATTTGTGTAATCATCGTAGTTACACTTGGAGTAACCATAAGGCCGATCTCCAACTTACACATACTCAATGCATTTGAGGGAAATATAGGTCTCAACCTTCATCATAAACAATGACCAAGAACCAGAACATAATCATACAACGTGAATAATAGCATAAAAACATTGCTTTTGAATTTTGTAAAACAGAATTTTAAAAGAGGATTTTAAAAGGAAAATCTGTTATAAATATCATATAATTGAAGTGAGACTTAGTAGAGTGAATGGAATATGTATACACACTATAAATACACATAATTCAACATATTATATACAAAAATCATCACGCAAACAATTTTAATACCACATAAATAATAAAGTAAAATGTTAACCCAAAGAATGGAAATCGAGTTAAGAATTCTCTCACCTCAGGTTTGTCTTACTTTAAACTTGTTTAAACCTCCTATATAATGGTTAAAAGAGTGTTATTATTATCTTACAGAAACATATTCATCTTTATAACATCTTATATGATCATTTTATAACATCATTTCATCCTTTAATTGTTAATATTTTGTTCCTTCCATTGTTTCGGGTGCGTTCTTTACATGATTTTCATGATTGGTTCATGATGGATGTTCTTGTCGATTGGAAGTGAAACTCCAGAATTGGAATGGAACGATAGTTACATATTTCCAGAACCATAAATTATACCATTTATCATTTTGAATTCTGAAATGAGGATGATTCATAAGTTAAAATATTAATGATGTTTGTTTAGATCATTATAGTGGTTCTTTGATAATAATGGCCTCATTTTGTTTTATAAATTAAAATCATGTGTAAAAAAAGATTCCAAAACCATGGATGAGACATACTACATATATTATAACCTATTTCAACCATAAAAATGGTTTCATGACCAGACTTGAAAGAATTAAAGCAAATTGAAATCACATCATCCACGATGTCGGTAATTCAACACATCACGGACAATGTTTTTATTCCTTGAATAAGTGGGAGATGAGAGGGAGAATGATGATGAATTTTCCATGAACATGAGAACATCTAGAATATACAAGATTTCTGGAGCTTTCATGCCTATTGGATAAGAGGAGGGGAAGAGACTATAATAAAAGAAAAATAAAGGAAACACGTGAAAAGGGAAGTTGATTTCTTACCTTTTGATCTCTTCTCCTTGATATCCTTCTTAAGACCTTTGATTTTGGCCTTTGGGTGAGACCAGCAGGTCTTGGACGTGGGGAAGGAGATTGGGGAGAGAATTTGACAAAAATTAGACAATGCCCATGATTTGAGAAGTGTGGGAGGAAGAGGGGGAAATAAGTGGTATTTATAGTGGAGGAGGGGAGAGATTTCACATTATTTTAATTATTATTTTATTATTTTGCCTTAAGACAAGCAATAGTGAATCTTCCATGACTAGAAACAGTAATGATGGAATGTGAGTTCGAGATAATGGACTTACATCAGCACAACATCATCGATGACACCTCCATGATGCAGAAATTCATTTATTTGTCAAATACCAAAAAATCATTATTCTCACTAAAAAATCAAGTATTTCAAAAAATTACCAAAAATTCACCCCAACCATTTTTCGACGTGTAGAATCCAGAAATGAACTCCATTTTATCAAAATAATTTCATAAATATGAGAAAATTAATTTTGAAATAAAATAATACTTTATTCAGAAAATAACAATTTTAAAACATTTATTTACTTATTCAAAGATATGGGTGTAGCATACTTTCAATTAAATCTTATATATACACTATCATAGGTGATATTACTATTCATAAAGGTATGTTATTGTTCATAAGGGTAACATTACTATTCATAAAAGTACATTATTATTCATTAGGGACAAGTTACTACTCATAAGGGTGCATTACTATTCATAAGGGCACCTTACTATTCTTAAGGGTATGTTACTATTCTTAAGAATATGTTATTATTCATAAGGATATGTTACTATTCAAAAAAATTAAGTTGGTCTTGTATAATTCTAAATAACTTATTGATCATAATTTTAGATGACCATTTTTCGAAATTCAAAACATAGAAGTAGTAAAATTATGTTTAAAGGCTAGTTATAAATATCTACTTAAAACAAAGTTTCATGCATTTCATTTTTTTTTTAACCTTTGGGTGTTACACCATATACATGTGGGGTTGTTACAACCCTTACCCATTTTGGTATGGAAGTGGGAAGAGATTTCCATGGATTTTGTCATTGGTTTACCATGGACTCCTAGTGGGAAGGATGCAATTTGGGTGATTATTGATTGACTCACGAAACTAGTGCATTTATTACCTATCTGGGAGATGATGAAAGTGGAACAGCTTGGGGACTTATATATATGAGATATTGTGAAGCTTCATGGGGTTCCCTCTATAGTTGTTTATGGTAGGAACCCAAGGTTCACATCCAGGTATTGGAAAGGTTTACAGGAGGTGATGGGTCCCCGGATTAAATTGATCATGTCTTATCATCCACAGACGGATGGACAAACAAAGAGGGCTATCCAGGTTCTAGAGGATATGTTATGGTCTTGTATTCTTGATTTTGGAGGATTTTGGGAAAATCATTTTTCTTTGGTTGAATTTTCCTATAACAATAGTTATCAGGCTTCGATAAAGATGAAACCCTTCAAGGATTTGTCTGGACAGCCATGTAGATTTCCCTTGTGTTGGGAAGAGTTGTGGGAGCAGTCCTTTGTTGGGTCGAGTGTTGTTTTGGAGATGAAAAAGATGGTGCAATTGATCTAGAGGAGATTGATCATAGAACAAAATCATCAAAAATCTTATGTGAACCATCAACAACAACCGTTGGAGTTTGAGGTTGGTAATCGGGTCTTTCTCAAAGTTTCACCTTGCTTGGGACATCATCGGGTGGGTAAGCAGGGTGTGTTGTCACTAAGGTTTGTGGTCCCCTTTGAGATCATTGGACGACTATAGAGGGTGGCCTATCAATTGAACTTTATGTTTGGATTGATGGTTATCCTTGATGTGTTTCATGTTTCCCAGTTGAAGAGGTATGTACCAAATTCTTCTCATGTGATCAGATGGGGGGATGTTGATCTTGAGACCAATACCTCTTTGGTTGAGCATCCAATTCAGATTATGGATCGTCATGATAAGGTATTACATGGTAAAACTATCCCCCCAGTCTGGTCACTATGGTAGTGCGAACAGGATAGCCACGAGACATGGGAGTGAGAGTCATTGATGAGGCAGCAGTGGCATTCTATTTTTATGGATCTAGGATCTTGAGGGATTTCTGGGGTCAGAAAGCATTTATGGTGGGGAGATTGAAACACCCCTTTGTCTTTCTGTCATGTATGTTTTAACATTTGTTTTTGGTTTCCTTTTGTATTGGAAGAGTAATGAGGAAAAGGAATTAGAAGGATACATGTAATAGTGAAGTCAGGGATTTGTTGGAATTTTCAGCTTGAACCAGTGGTTTTTGTTGTTTACTGGGAAATTACACATTGTGTAATGGGAGTACACGTCGTGTAATGGCCTACAGGGGGTATTCATGAACTAGATACACAGCGTGAGGGGTTTACATGTCGTGTAACAAGTTCACGCCATGTAAGGGAAAATAACAGGTTGTTAATAAAAAGGTGATGCGTTTTTCGACGCATTCGATACTTGAGAATTACACGGCATGTAATGGGATTACAAGCCATGTAAATCTCAAAAGTGGTGGTTTTAAGCAGGCAAATCGGATGAATTTTTATTTCATTTGACCAGCAGCCAATCTCTTTCGACCCCGAGCTTACTGTAATGACCCGAAATTTTGAATAAATTTTGTTTCCTAACTTTGTGTGTTATTTTATTTTATACTCAACAAAACTATTTCATTTAATAAAATGAGTATAATTAAAATAAGACCGTTGGGTTTCGACTGTTATATGACTGTTGGTCAATATGACCGTTGGAAACTAAATGTTGCGATTATTGTATATAAATACAAGTGGTCTTGATTAATTAATATAGAAAGAAGATTCGATGGTCACATCCAGTAGTCTTGGGCCGATCAAAGCTCATCTGGCGAAACTCGGGAAGGAGGTAGCACCTTTGGGCTTTGCTCTGTACCAAGCCCAAGCCGAACTTCATCGTGTGAAGCTGGAACGGAATCACCTTCACGAGAAGTTCAAACTGATAAAAATCACTACTCGGGCAATGTTGGTCGAGCCGCCCCAAGATTCTATCACCCTAGCACATCTTAATCTTAGGTCATATGCTGGTGTTATAAGGAGTTATGTAACGAGACCGTAATTACCTTGTGTAATCCTTTGATTTAAATAAAAATTGTGATGTCTTCTTATGGTGAAGCTTGTGAATTTTCAAATGTCCGGATAAATATAGTATGCATATTATTGATGAATTTTAGAAAAGGAATATTTTAAAATATTTATGTAAATCTTAAATAATTAAAAGTGTAATGATTTTCAAAAAATGGTCTTCTACACTTGTATTCAGTATAAAATTTAGAGTCTAATAAGATCAACTTAATTTTTGATGCATAGTAAATTATGAATAGTGATTTTACGCGTATGATTAGTAATGTGATCAAATGGATTAAGTAACCTTACTTAAAAAAGTATTAATATAATTTAGCTACCTTGATTAAGTAATGTGATTCAATAAAATAGGTAAATAACTGTTTCAGAAATTATTGGTTAAGTATTAGTTTTTTTAGTTGAATTGTGTTTTTTATTGAAAAATTAAATTAAAAATATTTAGAAAATTATTTTCATAAAATGGAGTTTATTTTTGAAATCAAAGCATCAATATTTGGTTAAGGTGAATTTTTGAGATTTTTCTAAAACAGTTGAATTTTTAGTGAATAGTGTTTTTTTTAAATTAAATTAAAAATATTTAGAAAATTATTTTCATAAAATGGAGTTCATTTTTGAAATCAGAGCATCGATATTTGGTTAAGGTGAATTTTTGGGATTTTTCTGAGAAAGTTGAATTTTCAGTGAATAGTGAAAATACAGTTTTGAGTTTCGGGTGTTTAATGACATCATTAAGGATTTAATAATCATGCAATAATTTTGGTCGACTTATGAATAGTAAGATAAGGTATGAGGTGTCCCAAGTGGCCAATACCATGGGCAAGCCCATGGTTTTGTCAATACCACCGATGAGGTGTCCCTTGGCCATTAATGACTTGTCTCCTCACTTCTCCTATAAATATCAAGTCTTTCCCTCATTCATTTCATTTCCAAATCCTCCCCAACGAAGTTCCAGTCTCTTTACCTCCCAAGAAATCCTCACAATGTGCCCTCAAGCCTCCCAAGGTCCCGACCTTCAAGCTTTCGAAGTTACTCTTCAAAGTAAGGGATCCTTTAACCATCCTCTTTTAAGTCACGACTTCCTTTATGTTGTGTCTTCTAATTTCCATCTATTTATGTTGAGGGTGTGTTCTTATATGTTCTCGTTTCTGTCCATTTAATGTCTAATTGTTGAGAGACTCTTTCCGCTCTCATCAATTTGTTTTCTGAATTTTTAAGTGACGTCGTTAAGCTGCCGAATTTCTCGTAAAAGAAATCACATTTTCTCTTTTCTTTCATGTTTCCTTTTCATGTGTTATGTCATTAAAATATTCATACCATGATCTTATTCAGTACGCATACTGTATTATGAATTATTTATGAGTGAGTGACTCTTGTCCCCTCTCTTTTCAATGTTTTCTAAAACCATGTTATATAGTTGTTATGCTGCAGAAATTTCGTCTCAAAATTTCTATTTTTTTCTCTCAATAAATTCTATTGTTTATTCATGTGAATACCCAGACTTATTTTGTTTCCATGAGTGTTCATAAATATATAAAGATGCTATATTTGATTTTGGAATTGACATACATATAACTCTCACTCCCTTTCCATGGGTTATAAATGACATAATGATCTTATTTTTAAGCACTTTTTAAACGTCACGATTTTGACACGAAACCCATTTCTTGGATTCTATTTGAGTTATTTATGAAATGTTTGATTATGATCTATGTGGCTCACATGAAAGTAAAGACATATTAAGGGTGCACCCTGATAGCGCTCCAATGCATTGGGTAAAGAATTAATTTCTAGAGATAACAAGTTTTACGATACATTGGTGAATAACCTTGGTAATTTTTATGACATATTGGGGATGGACCTTGGTGATATGTTCATGAATGTCTAATTGAAATGTTGTAGCTACATATTCAAGTTATGATTCATGTTCTTTTCTTTATGATGTCTATTCTTCCATTGCTCATGTCTTCATGTTTTTATTCAAATTCTTATTAATATCACAAGTACATTGACTCCCTTGTTTACCCTTACTGGACCTTCTGCTCACCCTTTTCTTTAATGTCTGTCTCCATGATATGAGATGCAGTGAATGTACATAAGATGAACCTATGATGAAGCATTACAAGTGATTTAGAAGAATGTTTTATGTTGTTCTCATGTTTTATGTTCCTGACTTCCAAGTCACTAGACTTTAAAGATCCTCTGTTTATAAAATGTAATGAAATATTATATAATAAAAAGGCGGGATGTCATACTTACCCTAAGCGATTTTGGAGACCTTTGACCCTTCTGGGTCATTTCATCCAGTGATTGACCATTTTTGCGGTTACGATGTGTTTCTTCAAGTAATCATTCCTTTTGGTTTTTCTTTGGATTTAGTTGTGGTTGTGGTTTTGGCTACACATGCGATCGAATAGTGTTTTCTATCAATCCTTTTTAATTTCTTAGCATGACTTGTCTTTCAAAGGTCATTTTCTTGGTTTCAGGTCTCTGTTATTGAAAGCAGCTAGGTATCTACTATGTTGAAGTAAGTGTTTTTATAAAATGGGTTAATTTGATGAATTTTATATCATTATTGATAAATTATTTTGGGTTTTTCATTAATTGGAAGTGATAAATTGTTTCAAAAGATTTCCCGTAAAGGAAACCGTTTTTAAAAGGGGGTTTTGCTTTGAAAATGGATTTTCTTGATTTGGAAATGAATTTTCAAACTCCGAAGCAAATTGGATTGGCTTTAAAAACTTTTTATGAAATTGTGAACACGATTTTTAAAATGAATTGGACAATTTCACATTGGGAACCTTGAGTGCATTAGGAAAGATACACAGGAATCATTAGTGTGTGTTGTACCACTAAGAGATAACCTTTTATGATATCAACTGGCAAGACTCGATATCGGGTGGATCCAACATATACATGTTTAGGCTTTTGAGTGTCTAGTACACATTGTCCCATAGGCTAAATCCCAAATGTAAGGTGATTTGTCATTTATGATTATTTATCACATGATTGTTTTTATCATGGATTATTACCCACGAGTTTTAATATGAAGTTGTATCATATAGCTTCGCATGATATGTTATTTCATGGATATGTGTTTACCTGTTTACCTCTTGATGTATGGATATGCTTTCCAGTTTTATCACTTCTACTTGTCATATTTCTGATTTGAGAATATGAAAGACTGTTATAAAAACCAAAGAGAAAATGATTTACAGCTAGATTTATTTTATGAAAATGATTTATATTTCATTTTAAAACCTAGAATTTTTGCATTCTTAATATTAGGTCTCATATAAAAACTGTGGTGGTATCCTATCAAGATTTGGATCACACTTTACTTGTGTTTTTGGGTGTTTATAGATGTTGTATTATAGAATTCCAGTAAAGGGAAGAACATCTTGTATTATGTTGGCTTCTCTTATTGTTGCTACTTTCAGTTCAGATTGGTCTGAAGGTGATTGTTGGTCACATGGGGACTTGATATACTTCCTGGTTTATCCTGTTTTGGCTTGGATTGTATGTATTTGTGATATTTCCTCTATTTATACTTCATACTTTGATTGTTTTTCTTATATTCAATACTGGTTTTTATTATCCTGTTTTACCTATATTACATGACAGTCTGGTTCGAGTGGCTTGTTTAGTTGAACCCAAGTTGGTTCGTTACACTCCCCCTCATGAAACAGGCAATGGAAATTTATTAAGAGGATTACCACATCCGTGGAAATTCAAGTTATAAATTAATTATAAATTAAAAGTGAAAGATTCTATGATTTTAGTGTGTAATTCTTAAGTTTTATCCATCAACATTGATGATAAACAAAAATCAAGCACCTATTTGAAGCTTCTCTTGTGACCTCGAACATTCAAGTGGTATTAAAGTGGTTATATTATAATATAAAATTATTTATATTTTAATTGATTAATTTCATGAGATGGTTTGTTAGTTTCCATATTCATATTTTCGTTCTTAATCCAAAAGTCAAGAGAACACGTTCATCTGAGTTTATATGGAAATGAAAGAAGCAAAAATGATGAAAGATCCCATATAGAGGTGACATGGTTTCTAGTTGCATGATAGAATTTCACAATGTGTAACAACAAATTACACATCATATACTCGTGGTCAACTTATTGAAGGAGTGAGTCATGTAAATCTTAGCATGACTTGTGACTTGGTATGTGACGTTATTACACAGAGTATCAACTGTCAGTGCGATGGTTTGATAGGAATACACGATGTGTAGTTGTTGTACACATCTTGTAGCCCCATACGATTAACCACGATGCATAATTCATGGTGAGCCATGTGGTTAGTACACGGTGTCGTTACAGTGTATTGACTTCCAACTAAATGATGTAGCAAGACATAGATTGTGTGGAATGTGTCGGCATGTACATGTCACGTAACAAGTTTCAAGCCACACAAGGTACATGTCGAGTGATTCTCTATGTTTCATGTGGTTCAACACACAGTGTTAAATTCGATGTAAATTCTACAACTACACAACATGTAATAGTCATTGTACACACTAATTACTTTACATATTTTACATGTGGTACACATCACAAACACTACATTATTTGACCCATGATACTATATGATCTGTATACCATGACATTTTGTATAGGTATACATGTCTTGTAACCACACAATACATGAGAAGAACTGTATATAGTGTTTGTCACATGACATGTCGAGTGACAGTAACTGTCATGTAAGTTTTAAATACAACAAATAGATTTGATCTAACAAAGAATATATGCATTGTATGGCTTTTAGAGTACACATTGTTTATACAATTATATTAAAATTGAAATTATGTTTTTGTAATTCATTTTAAATAATGAAGGATGGGATTGGGATTCTTATTGCACCTCGTTATCAAGATTGAATATTAAGATAAGAAATTTATTATTTAACTAGTTGACTGATTTATTAATTATAGTAAATTTATCTTAATTTGAAAAAATTGAAATGAATTCTTGTATTTCTAAATGTTGGCATTGCATGTTGTGATTTATTATGAGCTTAAGCTATGTATGTGCTAGATTTATTTATTTAATTTAATTGTTTATTTCATTTTTAATTTAATATTTATGATTAAATTAAATTTTATGATCATTGAATTATCCATCGCTCCATTATTATGTATGGATCTCCATGTCCAATGATTATTTTATATAACATTAAACCCTTCATTTCTCTCGCTTTTATGTGAGTAAACAATTTTAAAGGATAAAGCTCCCAGCTATAGAAGGCATTTCAAGACACAGATCGGGATGAATCCAATAAATGATACACATGAGAAAATGAAAAAATGCTACAACCTAAGGCAAGCCTAGGCTCAATGATATTTCCCCCAAGATCAATGTTATTTGATCACTGCTCAAGAAACCAACTCGCAAACAAAATCTCATAATCATTTCATGTATTTATTTTATGTTTGTCTATGTATGGTTATTTATTTGTTTATGTGATGCATGGTTTATATATTTTTTATTTAAACTTGATCATATAAAGTAAATATACTAACAAGCATGCCAAGATAAAATAAAATAAAAAGATTAAGGTATCTTTTATCATGTATAATTAATTAAATTTGCATGTGTTCACATGAAATGATTAACAAGTATATAAAGATAGAATAAGATATCTTATACAAGTATCTATGCAACTTATTCTATCAAAAATGGTTAATTAATTATATTAGATCCCCATAATTTTAACATGCATGTAACTAATAAAATTAAGAATATTTTTTTCATAAGTTAAAAAAATCCCCAATGAAAATAATAACTCGTAATTTGTCTCATATCACTTGTGTTAGAATGAAACCATAGTTCAAATCACTTGTCTTTCCCTTATTTTGGTGCTTTAAATTGTCAAGGAGTTCTAATGAATGTATTGGATAGGCTTAAGCAAGTTAGAATTAATGGTGGTTTACCTTAACATGACTTTGTGTAACTCAAAGGAAAGTACTAAAGAAATATTAGTATCAGATTTCAGGATTGGGAAGTTCACTCAACTAATCAAGGAACTATGAGTTAATATAGCTGGTGTGGTATCCCCAACCCGACTAACTCTACCATAACCAAATTGGAAAGTCGTGTGACCTCAAGTACACCTTCCCATATACTAAAAGTTTCCAACTAACAACGAGGGTACATGGTGTCATAGTGGGTAGACTATACTCTAGTATTAGAGTAGAGCAATAACAAAGAAAATAAAAACAACATACTCGAGATCAATAAGAGATAACATACATCATGGAAAGCACCAATAAACAAACATATACAATCCATGCTATATCAAAATGAAAGATGTGCATGGAATACAAGTCATACATACAATTCAGATCCCCCATGGGCAGATCATATACTTAAAAATACCATAATAACCCAAAATAACATGATAAGAGAAGTCCCCAAATTGAGTCTCAAGTCCTAGCCCGATTTCATCTCACACGCACCATCATATCAAGATGGATCAATCATCGATCATAGGGCCTTTACCCTTGCCCTTTCCTATAACTATGATGTTTGCTCAGGCACCCACAATTTCCCGAGGGTGGGAGTAAAATTGAAAAGAACACGACCAAAAAAATCCATAAATATATCCATTTTTGAGTAGATTGCATGTTCATGTTCCATAATAAATAAATAAAACTTCATTGATCCTTCGGTTCTAAGGTGACACCTAGAATTAACCAGACCTGCTTTGCCCAGTGTTGAATGCCTCTGAATAGAATATACATGCAACAATCAGGGGAAAATATGACCCACAATGAGATATCATATATGAGAACACCCTTGGAAAAAATGACCCATCTGATAATCTCATATATATATATATATATATATGACGATTTCATGTTTAACATGCACTATAAGGAAGAGCAGTCCAACTGGTAATATCATATATATATATATATATAGATATATATATATATATATATATATATATATATGTATATCACATCCAGAGGAACAACGGTCTTCCTAGAAATCTCATGTATAATACACAACCAGGGGAAGAGTAGTCTGCTCAGTAATCTCATATATACCGTATTCGAGGGAAGTGTGGCATGCATAACACACACCCAAGGGAAGAGCTACACACTCAATAATGTCATATATGTATATATCGCATCATTTCATTTAGGGTATTCCTCGTATTTCTTTTCATAATTCACATTTTTCTCCAAAAACAAGGCACACCTTACTTAGTGGTCACATTGGGCTCTTCCCTTGCGCATGTACCTCATGTGGCACAAGCAACATGAATTTCATATGGAAAATAAATGTTTGATATTTAAAACTTGTTTTAGAATAAGTGAGCATTAGGTCCGCACAACCACACATCGTAAGTACAAAGTAAAATGAAAATACATTAGGGATGACTTAGTTCCCTGTGCTTAATGGTAGCTACCTATCAAATATCGTCTATTATTATGGGCTTATAAGGAAGAAATTAATGAATCAGATGAGAACCCCAAAATATGGCATAAATGCCTAGCATAATACCACCTAATGGTAAGATAATTCTAGCTATCTCCAAGATCAAACGGAATGTGAACCCTACACTTTGGAAGAGAAGAACTCAAGAAGGGGGATTGGGGAAGCTCATGTGTGCCTTGGGATAAAGGAAAAGGGTTTTATTTATTTACCTTGATGTAAAACCCATTTATTTATTTATTTATTATTTTAAAAACATCCCAATTTTTTCATCACAATGTTGACATACCGATCATGACGTGACGATCCTCCAAAGCATACCAAACGCAACACTTTAGACTATTGTGATATGATATACCCATTCACGGTGCAAAGCACCTCTCAAGTCGAGCCTCATAATGGGACAACCCACCATTGTGCTCTCCCTCGACAATCCTCATTGTCTGGCTTCTTAGGTCACTATGTGACTCCCCATACCAAATCTCATGGCCAGTTCATTGTGATGTGACTCTCAACCCCATGACACAACTCAATTTGTTACAACCCTCATTACAGTGTGACCCAAGGATTCATAGTATGACCAACATATATAAGGTTTCTACCATAGTTAAACCTCTAGCGAGAACGTACCACACCACGACACCCATTGATCATGGCATGGCAATCCCCGGACTGAGAGAAAAATATAAATGTCTACAAACCCGTCACGATATGATCCCCAACTGTTGCATCATTACAGTAACTCTACAACCAATTTTATCAACCTACAACACCCATTTAACCCCAATCCAAGACTTACTTCCAAAATCAACTCAACTGTTGGTGGGGTTTACAACCTCCCCACCATATAGCCGATCGTCCTTGAGTTGTGTTCCTGAACATCATCAGACCTCATTAGCGAACAACCTCAACCACTACGTCCGCAAATCCAACTCTTTCTCCCACATATCCTCCTGGATATGCCCATGTTTCCACTGCAATCACACCAAAGTAACTATCTTACTACAGAGACATTTCACTCTCAACCACATTAATAATCGAATTCTCCTCAAGCATTGTTTCAGCCTCAAGATCAATGTCATCGGTATCGATTCTGTAACATGGGTTTGGATAATATCGTTGAGGATATTAAATTTAAAATACATCATGCATAGTAATAAAATTTCGTGGAAGATGTTGGTATACAACTATGCCTATTCTCACCGCAATCTTGAATAGTCCCATATATCTGAGTTCCAACTTACACTGCCTTCATATACGATGATGTTCCAATCAAGGAGACACTCGCAAAAAAACACGACCACCCACCTAGAACACCATAGGATGGAAGAACCAAACAAAAAGAATAATGACACTATTAAGTGAAAATACATTGGAATATGTGATGTCATGTGTTAATGACTAGAAAATGATTAATAACAAAGGAACGTCTAATGAGAGGATAGTGCATCGGGTTTTGGTTGAGAAACATCAATTAAACTTATCTTTCATCAATATCTTTTTGATTGTGAGATATCTTAAAGGGGTCAAAGGAGGCTTTAAATTGTGATTGCTTGGATTAGACATTAAGAGGTTGAATAGTGTGGATTTGGCTTTAAAGGTTCACCTCATAATAATTGAAAATAAGAGCACAATAATAAATAGGCAAAACTTAATAATCATAGCCCAACCTTAAAAGACGTAAAATGGTGGGAAAGAACAGGATTGGGAAGAATATACGAAGGGGTCGCAAGGAAGGAATCTTGGGATTAGAAAGTTCCTTCATAGCTGCCACCATGGGACTTTGGGATTTAAAGAGGGAAACTCTCATCCCTGCCACCTTCGATGTCTGCCCCCATCTGAACTGAAGGGCACGTCAATACACCCCAACCATCCAACTGTTCAAGGGGCATTCACTACAGACTACCATCCTCATAATCATAACAAGGATTGGACTTCCCTTTTGTTTTGTTTTGTTTTAAGTTTGTTTTTCAAAAAGAGAAAAAGGGATGGGGGAATCGTTGTGTGAGGCTGCTAGGAGGGAGACGATATAGAAAAGGGCTCGCCTCCTCAAGGTCTCACTGAAAATTGATGTGCGCCTGCAAACTAAGCCATTTGGGGAACCACAACGCCACCTTCAGATGACTACTCTTAACAGGCAAAAACAGCATGTTTTTTATAACCAACAATTTAAATAATCGATCCTCATAAAGCGACCAAGGTAACCAATCACAAGCACGTAGAACAATGACATGTGAATCATATGTGTTTCATATGATGCATCAACACACACCCTTTCCTTAGAACACGTTTTCATTCCTTAAACTATATGTGTATCATTTGTTTATTTTTCTTTAATATTAAAATATTTGAACATTGGAAGTAAGTTATACAAGAATCAAAATATACCATTTTATTCATTGATAATGTATAATTATAACAAAAGAACATGAAACCAAGTAGTACACACCATGGATTATCATATACCATTGATGATTACATCAATTAAAAGAGCATATTTTAAAACGATACAATAAATAAAAATAATAATATATTTAAAACTAGGAATTACCTGCAGATCATCTTCACTTCTGAAAATCGCCATTGGTAGAACAAAACCTATAATGAAAAAAAAATATCATGAAAGAAGAAAGTGTGCTGAAAATCTACAATGAAAACTACAAGAATTAGAAGTGTGATGAATTTATAGGATGTGATGGTGGTAATATAGACATTATATGACTAATATAAAAGACATGTAGTCGTTGGGTATAATAAAAGTAAACATGTAACTAGTTATATATAGTTAAAATACATTAAGTTCATTTACTCCAAATCCTTTTTTTATATTATTATATCCACTTTTTGGTTACATGGTAACCATACAAGGGATCCCTGCTGAAACATCAATGCACAATGCCAAAGTTCAGAACTCAAATTCAAACAATATGAGGCCAAATTTAAAATTCAACCAGATTGAAACCAAACAGTTGATCGTCAACGTGTCGGAACACCTTCCCCCAGAACCATACCAGCACCAAAACAAAGCCCACCAGAAGAACATTAGCCAAGACTTCTGAAACCTCATCATCTCTGAGGGATGAACTCCTGAGCCACCTTTCCAGACTAGCACGAGCAACAAGAGAAACAATAACCAGCAGAATCAGGGCACGAAGCCTGTGACAGTCGCATATCCGGGGAACACCTAAAACTGGTGAAACTACTCATCTGAAAACCTACAAAAAAATCACTGCACCATACCAACATTGTGTGGGAGCAATGATCAGGAAGCAAATGTAGAGTATAAAGCGGGCGGGACTTTGACAAGACCTCTAACCCCTTTTACAGAAACGCCCCCAGGAGTGCAGACACTAAAGAGCCAAATCTGTGAAATCCAGTGAAAAACCTCTGCGCCTAGACCGAATATCATCGAAACTAACATCGCAGAAACAACAGCCAAACACCGGCCGAAAGAACCAGGGATGCACAAAAACCAGCAAGCCTTCACTGAAATAGAAATACACCAAAATAAACAAATCCATACCATTAGATTCCACATGCATCAACAAAGAAAAGCTGAATCCCTGCATCGCAAGCGCAACCAACGATGCATCGTCCTATATCGGCAAATTCTACTCCACATTTGCACAGCGTCAACGCCACCACATGATCAGTGAGGGAATGAGCAATCCCATCGACATAAAAACGAAACGAACATCGAATGAACAAAAACCCTAACTCCGTCACCAGAGAGAGAACACCACGGAGCATTCGGATCCGTCGGGTATTGATAAATAGGCCAACGCCACTTTGTGGTGGGAGAACAGCTACTGAGATTAGACGAAACCACGAGGGGTGACTCCTGAATCAGGCCCGGATGACAGTCGCCTTAAAGGAATTGCCGCTGAACTGAGAACTGAAACCGGATGACCGACTGTAGCTAATGCATGAAGCAAGGAGGGAGCTATTGAGATCTACCGAGGAGCGAGACAGAGCATAAAATGGAAAGAAAATTCCAGACTATAATGGAAGTGAGACTATACTAGGGTGAGAGAAATGCGAACTGAGAATGGCCCTATGAGCCAACCACAAGGAATGGGAAAAGCTATGCTGAGCATATATGAGTGACGGGAAAACCCTAGAGCTCTGGAGAGAGAGCTTCGTCCAGCGAGTTGGTAATGTCCATAAAGTCTATTTAGATAAAAATTGAATCCAATAAAATTAATTTTTAACAGTTTTAAAAATTGAATTCAATAAAATTAATTTTCTATTTTGAATAAGAATGTATGAATTTGTTAATATATTCAATTATATTTTTAGTTATAAAAATAAGTTAGTGAGTTGAAATTGAGTGACCACGAAAAAGGTAGAAGGGTTATTTTCAAATAATTGTTTTTTAAGTGTTATGTATTTTTATATAAATAAACTAAATTGGTCGCTTTTAAATGATGACACTAATATAATGTTTATATATATAAACAAATAGATTACCACAAATTTAATTATTAATTGATAGGATATAAGAATAAAAAATGTTTAATATTTGAAGACTCGTTTTTCTACACACAAAAAAACAATTTCTTCAAAATGTTTATAATTCACATGATATTTAGAAATTATAGAAGTCATTTGTTGGGATTGGAAGTCAAACCTACATGCCTAAAATAACATTTCTTACCCAACTCACCCAACAACCGTGTAATTTCATCTTTACCCTTCATCTAACATAAACTTATGAAGAAATATCCCTCATTTTCACTTATAAAAGGAGATCGTCTCTACCCCATACAAAACAATCCTTTCATTCGAATATCTCTTGAATCTCAATCCATTTTTCATCTCCTAAAGTCATCTTAGACGTTTGGTTGCCTTTGGTCCCAAGAAGCAAGCCCAAATCCTTCCTAGTGAATGAACCTATGTTGGGAATGAGCAATTTCATCAAAGAAAGTACCTAGTTCTGCATAATATTTTTTTTCAATTACCTTCTCATCTCCATTCATTCTGAATCTCATTCTACACTATAGTGATGTTATATTAACATCATTATGGTTTTGATAAAATGATATTATTGCTATATAACTCTATACTCTTACTCATTTCATTAGTATAACATGTTCTTGTTTGGGTCCCAAATAATCCAAGATAATCAAGAATAATTCTTATTATTCTTTTTAATAATTCTAAATTGATATATTTGAAGATTTAATCAAACTATATTTTTAGAAAGCTTTAGAAAATCATATGATTTAATTCAACCATTTTTTTTCTAAGAGAGAATTATAAAATATTATGGTTTAATTCAGCCATTTTTTCCAAAAATCTTATTTCACAAAAAGCACATGAAATATCCAACCTGGAAACAATCCCTTCCAAGTGCTACACCTAGGAGGAGGAAGGAGGAAGTTCTTCCATGCTTGGAAATGGAAGAAGGGTTCAATTTGATCGAAGGAGGCTCCACTAATCACATGTAAAGGAACTCTGAGGCTGCTCGGACTCAAGAGGATAACCAAAACGAATGCAAAAGTGTTGGGATGATTTTAAGAAAGACAACCCTTGTAGAGGTTCTCAATAATGAAGAAGCCAAAAATTATATTACCTTTTAATTCATTTTCACACAAATATTGAAAGTAGACCGATTAAAATCATCCATAATAGGTGTTTTAAAACTAAACGAGTCAAAAGTATAATTCCTCGTGATTTTCAACCTTTAAAATCATGAAAATGAGTTATAGAAGCGTGTAAAGGAAGAAAAAGTGGAAAATCTGAAAAACTATGTAAAAATAACTACCCTTACATATAGAGTATGCGTTGTATAAGGGTAACTTTGTTTTACCCTTATGCGGCTTGTTACCCTTATGCAGGCTTTGGAAAAGCCAAGGTAACCTTACACAACCTTTGAAAAATTCATCTTACCTTTACATAGTGCTAGACTTACCCTTACACAGCCTATATAAATTGGGAGTTACCCTTACATAGCAGCTACTCACCCTTACACAACTCATATAAGAGGAGCTTTACCATTACGCAAAAGCCTGTTTACCCTTACACAAGTCAATCCTACCCCCCCCCCCTTACGCAAAGCACAAGTGTTGTGTAAGGGTAAGAAAAACATTGTAATTTTTAATTTTTTTTCACACAAGAGGATTATAAAATATAATAAACGGGTTTTAAGAACATTTTAATTTTGAGAATGTTACAATTCATCACCTCTAATGACTTATCAACCTCAAGAGGTGTCTTTAGCGGTCTTGCGCGAACAACCTAGGCCACTGAGCTCGAAAACCAGACTCTCACTCCTACATCTCTTCCTGGATCTGTCCATGCTTCCATATGATTCAAACAAGTGGTATCATCTTCCCTTGAATAAATTTATCACTCTGGTCTACAATCTTCACCAGGCACTCCTTGTATGATGGGTTAGGCTCCAGCCCAACATCCTCGCGCTCGATGATATGCGCAGGATCGGGTATATACCTCCAGAGTTGAGATAAATGAAACACATCAAACATACCTTGGTAACATGAAGGAAGATCCAGATGGAATGCCACTATCCTAACATCCTCAGTGATATCAAAGGGTCCAATAAAATGCGGGGTTAGATTTCCTTGTTTCCTTTAACGTCAGTGGCCTAACCAAAGAGTAACTCTCAAGAAAACCCAATCACCCACAATGAACTCCATAAGTCCCCTCCTATGGTCAGCATACAATCTCTGCATGTTTTGAGAAGTCATCAAACTCTTCTGAGTCAGTTGTACTCTCTCGGATGTCTCCTGAACCAAACTAAGCACCACAACAACTACCTTACCTACCTCATTCCAACAGAGCTGTGAACGACATGGCCTCCCGTAAAAAACCTCATAAGGTGCCATATGAATCAAAACATGGTAAATATTTTTGTACGAGAACTCAACCAAGGCCAAGTGATCATCTTAAGCTCCAACAAAGTCTATAACACAAGCACAAAGCATATCCGCTAATATGTGAATCGTTCATTCCAAATGTATTTCATTCTGAGAGTGGTATGCTGTACTCAATATTTGTTAGGTCCCTAGGGCCTTCTATAAGACCTACCAAAACCGTGATGTAAAGCATGTATCTCTATCAAATAAAATGATTGAGGGAACACCATGTAAGTGTATGATCTCATAGACATACAACTTTCTCATCTCATCCACTGTGTGAGCCTCTTGGATTGGTAATAAATGAGAAACCTTTGTCAACCAATCAAAAATCACCCAGACAGCATCATGAATCATTGGGGTCCTGGGTAACCCCATAAAAGTCTATCATGATTTCCTCCCACTTCCACATGGGCTTCATAGTGGCTAGATAAAACCACTAGGACATCGGTACTCAATCTTTACCCTCTGGTAGGTAAAGCATCGAGAAACAAATCCAACAATGTACCTCTTCATCTATGGACACCAAACTGTCTCTTGAAGTTGTGGTATATCTTTTTTTCACAAGGATATAACAAACATCTATATGTATTAAATTCCCTCATCATCTCCTCTTTGATGGAATAAAGGACTACTACTTTCCCATACACGAGGATCACATTGTCGTCATCTAATGACCACCCAGGTATCGGGTCAACTCCAACTTTCTTTTCCCACATCATAACAAACTCTCATTCAGTGTCTTATCCAAACTTTAACTGGTCTACTAGAGATTATTTGACCACTAATAGAGAACAAGTCATTGATCCTTGATTCTCAAAAGCATCTATCTTCTAATCGTCTAACAATATCATTAATCACTACTGCTCCTCAGAAGGCTGCTTGCAATCTCATTCTCAACATGTGTTTTAAGGTTGAGAGCGCCCTATATGATACTACCTTTACCAGGTTCATACTCCATCTCAAAGTCAAACATCTATGGATACTCCACTCAATTCATCTGACTCAAGTTCAGGTCATTCAGTGTGAATATATAATGGAGGCTCTTGTGGTCAGTGTAGAGACAATAAACCTATCACCAAAGAGATATTATCATCAACACATTAGAGTGTTGACTCATGAGTGGGGTAGTTCCGCTCATGGAGTCACAACTTCCATGACCCATAAGCTACCACCTTCTCTCTCTCCGCATTAGTACCACTCCCAAAAAATGCATGATGCATCATAATATACCGCATATCTAATCCAAGGCTTGGAAGTATCAGTAATAGAGTTTTATTCAACCTCCTCTTCATCTTAGGAAACCCTTCTTCAAATTGGTCCAACCACTATAAATTCACTCCTTTTTTTGTTTGTGCAGTCATCGATGCTGATCACCAGGAGAAATCCAAGATAAAACATCAGTAATATCCCACTAAGCACAAAAATCTCATGATCTCAAACATGTTCCAAGGACATGTCTATAACATCACTTCCTCTACTTTCACAATTTCCACATATATACCTATCTCATACACCACATTCCTCGATAAAATTACCTACTGAAACCAAAAGTTACACTTCAACACTTAGCATAAATTCGATGTGTGCGAAGCATACTAAGGACTATCTCAAGATGTTAGGAATGCTCCTCTGGTGCCAACGAGTAGATCAAGATGCCATAAATGAACATCATGATGAAAAAAAAACTATGTAAGGGTGAAAGATTTCATTCATGAGAGACATAAACACTACCAATGTGTTTTTCAATCGAAACGAAATCACAAAGTACTCATACAACCAATACCTATGTTGAAATATCATCTTTAGGATGTCCCGCACTCTAACACATAGCTAGTGATAGCCCGATCAAAGATAAATTTTGAAGATCCATCGGGATCCCCATAACTAATCAAAAATATAATTGATCCTGAGAATAGGATATATATTCTTCATTATCACCTGGCTCAACATCTTAATATCAATGTAGAGTCTAATACTATCATCTACCTTCTTGGAGAACAACATAGGTGCACCCCACGGTGAAGTACTCAACTTGATAAATCACTTATTCTCAAAGTCAGCAACCTTCACCTTAAGCACCTTCAGATCAACTGGTGTTATACAATAATGATGTATTGTAATGGCCTGCACACCTTGCATTAGATCTATCTCAAATTAAACTCCACTATTAGGAGTAAGTCATGTGAATTCCTTTTGAAAGACATCCTAAGAGATACCCATGACTAGAGGAAAATTCAAGGGGGTTGTCAATGATCCTTGTGAAAGAGCTAAGCTTTCCATTCGTGTTGTGATCATCTTGAAAAAAATCATATATGGACCAACTCTTTCTGCTCCTAGTTCCCATTCTCTAGTCATTACTTACCTCCCTCCCTCCAATGAAGTAAATGAAACACATCTTCGATATAAATCAACGTGATCTTGGAAGCTGGTCAGCTAATCCATACTGAGAACTATATCGAAGCATGTCATCTCCAGTATCAAGGGAAAGTTACTCATGAGGATAACTTGACCAGTAAGTCAAGTCCAGTGACTACTTGTGTTGGCATGAAAGAATGTGATGTACCAGTATCAGACAAGGAAATTGATAAAGTAGAGGTGATCAAAATAGTAAATTGAACAGTAGATGGTCCCTCACCACCATCTATTGGAGTTTGTTCCACTTCATAGACATGGACTGCCTCAGCTCTATGACCATGTCCTTGTGACTCGTGACAAATTTGAGTTGGCTACTGAGTACCTCAAAAAAATCCCTAGGCCATAGATCATGTCTATCCTCCGCCTATGTAGAACATCTCCCTTAACGCCCTAGAGAAAAACTATTGGATATTCCCCAGCATGCTGCAATTTTGAAACATTTTTTGAGGTGTTGTACAAAATATAATACATTTTTTGGCCATTCTACAGGTGAAGCACTATAAAACTCCTCCTGAGGAGACTGATGAAGCCATACTCTTCTTGGCCCACATTCCACTAACCTACTACACATCCCCATCCTTACTCTTATTTTTACCAAAGGAGGCACTCATCACACGAGTTAGAGGTCCATGAGAGTTGGAGGTCCATTAGTCTTTGTATCAAAGGGTGAAAGGAAACCAACTACTCGATCCTCATACAAACCCTTCTGTATCATCAGGGTATTATGGAGCACCTAAGTATAAGTCATCAGATCCTGGCTTCTCAATCCTGGCTTCTCAACTCTGGTCAAAGATTAATCTTTAAATTCCTAGATTTTTTCACCTCATCTCTAGCCAATATAGGAGAAAAGTAAAGAAGCTATATGAAGCATGCCAGGTAAGAAAAATATCATCACTCCCTGATTAAGCTCCATGAACTCCCGTGTTTGGTCCATCTTTATCATGCCCGGGAGGAACTCCTCAAAGAATACATCCTTGAACATTTCCCATGTGAGACCCTCTCACCTTCCAACCAAGAGAATAACATCCCACCAACACCCAGCAGTTCCCTAAATTATAATGGTTGCAAGATTCACCTTCGAATCCTCCGAGGTTTCTGCCAAGTCTGATATCCTCTAGAATATTAGCATCCATTCCTTAGAATCTCAAGGGTATCTAGTGACCTATAAAGATCGTGGATGTTAGATTTGAATTTATAAATCATAGTATACCATAGTCCAAGTGACCCCCCATCTTGGATGGGAATAAGGTATAATACTATTGAATGAAATAGTACTTCCCCCTGAACCACTAAAGTGTGTGTGGGAGTGTTCTCTACAGCACACTCCTACAAAGAAAGTGGTCACACCACTCATCTATATGGAATAATATTCTATAACATGTTGGTAGACATTAACACATAAGTAGTTATATCTTAACGAGTCCAAGGGGTCAAACAAAGGATTCTATAATAGTCTACCCATAACCCAAGGTATAACACTCCTAGTATTAACCCAAGTTCTATATCCCTGCATGTCAGTCACAATTATATATATATATATATACATACCTAATAACATTCTCAATTCAACTAATTAATTCCAATAAAGATATATCACAACTGCACAGACATACTCGTCTCCCTCATCAAACATAAACGATACTTTACAATGATAAACAGTTTATGTGAGTTCAACATTGTGTTGATAAATTCATCATGAAAATCACATCAAATCACTTTATCAAAAAGAAATCCCAGAGAAGTATAACTATAATTCACTATAGCACAATCCTTACACCTTTGAATACCCTCAAATTGTGTCCCTAAGGGCGTATCAATCAACATCACCCCCCATCCTGATACTATATAGATATCCCTAAGACATCAATAAACTAAAAATTTATGAAGGAGTGCAATGCACCCATATTAAATAAAGTTGATGCTAATGTAGAGGCTACACAAATCATACCTTGAATGGTAGATGGTTTAACACTTTAATAAATAGGAGTAGTCTTTACAGCATGTAATTATCTGGAACCCTGGCTCTATGCCTCTACCTGACTCCCCTAGAATGTACTCTCCTTCGGTCACTACTGCCACTGTCTCTGGGAACCATGACCTCCACTACAACCCAAACAACTAGGGGAACATGAACTACCATCCTTTTATGGTGTGAATGATCCATATTCTAATATAGAAACCTATCAGGATCCCTTTCCAACTTACCACTAGCTACCCACTAGCCATCCCTACAAAACTGCCGCATGTTCCCTATCATTTCGCATAAGAAACACTGAACTGCTAGTCATGGAACTGAACATCGATTTAAAATAATCTACCACACTTTTATCACTTCATAGTACTACCTCCCAAAGGTGTAAGGAATGGGCCACCATTATGGATACCATGTCCACCATCACCCTAGTGTGAACCATCAAACTGCCGCTTCCTACTGCCCAACAATCCACTATTGGTCCCCTCGATGGTAGTCAACCATAATGTATCTCTTCCCTCTTTTATGTTTCTCTCTATGATGTGGACCTCATTCATAACCTATGACATGGTAAGAAGGAAAAAACATTCACCTTCACCTGTACTCATATCGCATACGTAAAACTATCCTCAAAGCGCTTTGCTCTAGTTATCTCATTCCCAACTATCATCAAGGAAAAGAAATGAAATTATATAAAGTGTGCATTGTAGTCCATCATGGACATCCCTCTATGGGTCAATTGTAAGAACGATCCATCATGCCCTATCTCCCCTCATAGTTTGAGTGAAGAAACAATCAAAGAATCAAGTCTGCAAGTACCTCCATGTTAACCCAACATACTGATCTGTATGGACCATGATCTCCCACAATTACCCAGTGGATCCCCATAACATGTAAGTTATCAACTTCACCCTCCTCTCAGGGGGTGACTCCAAGTGGTTAAAAATAATATGGATAGACCACACAGAGCTCGATTGCCTAGGGTCCAACCTCACCGATAAACAATGTTGGGTGCTACATTTGCAACCCACATGTCAGCTCCAGCATGGAAGTTATAGATCATTGGGTCTCCCTCTCCATAGACTTTACAACATATAACAAGATCTCATGGAGATGATCATCCATCGTTGGACCTAGTGCAATAGGAGGCTCTGTCCCAACCACCAATGGAGCATTCTCATCCTCTCCCTCTAAGAGCTTCGCTAGGGGGTCTTCAAGAAAGCATCACTCTGTAATTCCAAAAACAGGCTCATAACACATTTTTATCACAATCCACAATATCATTGTTTAGGGAAATTAGTAACAAGAATAATAACCCATCGTCATATACACCCTCAAAACAAGAATAATAACACATTTCCCTATACACCCAATACCAATTGTTCTTTTTATTTTCTTTATCAAGAATGTCACCTTTGTAGTTCGACTAAATAAAATTCCAATCACAAGTTATAGGAAAACACTTAAGTTATTGACATTTTATTTAATCGATACCATCCATATACAATTTATCTGATCACTAGTAACAATAAGAAAACTATTTAAGGAATTGGTTATATAAGATGTCACAATCAAGTTAAATGAGGAAACACCATGTTTTTTATAAAAAAAATTATTACAACGCATGCAAGAAAATAAACCGGCTAAGAGACTCAACCCCACGACCGCTGCCCCAAACCCCTAACCCCCTGACACCACACCCCACCTGTGTGGGAAAAAAACACCATGATTTTTATAATCTTTAACAATGTGCTAGAGTCAGGAAGCCAGATGACCTCATGAAAGGGTAAAACATTTGTTCAGACATACTTGGGTGGAATACTTCAAAATCAAAAAGAATAATGACACTATTAAGTGAAAATACATTGGAATATGTGATGTCATGTGTTAATGACTAAAAAATAATTAATAACAAAGTAACATCTAATGAGATGATAGTACATCGAGTTTTGGTTGAGAAACATCAGTTAAACTTATCTTTCATCAAGATCTTTTTAATTGTGAGTTGCCTTGAAGGGGTTCAGAGGAGGATTTAAATCACGATTACTTGGATTAGGCATTAAGAGGTTTAATAGTGAGTTTGGATTTAAAGATTCTCCTCATAATAATTGAAAATAGGTGCCCAGTAATAAATAGGCTAAACTTAATAATCATAACCCCACCTTAAAAGACAAAAAATGGTGGGAAAGAACAGAATCGGGAAGAATATCCCAAGGGGTCGTAGGGAAGGAATCTTGGGATTAGAAAGTTCCTTCATAGAAGAAACCATGGGGCTTAGGGATTTAAGGTGGGAAACTCCCATCCCCGCCACCTTCGATGTCTGCCCCCATCTGAACCGAAGGACACGACAATACACCCTAGCCATCCGGTTATTCAAGGGGCATTCACTACAGGCTATCATCCTTGTAATCATAGCAAGGATTGGACTTCCCTCTTTTGTTTTATTTTGTTTTAGGTTTGTTTTTCAAAAAGAGAAGAAAGTATGGAGGAATCGTCGTGCAAGGCTACTTGGGGGAAGATGATATAGAAAAGAGCTCGTCCCCTCAAGAAGGTCTCACTGGTAATCGATGTGTGCCTGCGAACTAAGCCATCTGGGGAACCACAACGCCACCTTCAGATGACTACTCTTAACAGGAAAAAACACCGTGTTTTTTATAGGTGACACTTTAAATAATCAATCTTGATAATGCAACCAAGGTAACCAATCACAAGCATGTAGAAGAATGACGTGAATCATATGTGTCACATATGATGCATGAACACACACCCTCTTTCCTTAGAGTACATTTTCATTCATTAAACTATATGTGTATCATTTATTTATTTTTCTTTAATATTAAAATATTTGAACATTGGAAGTAAGTTATACAAGAATCAAAATATAACATTTTATTCATTGATAATGTAGAATTATAACAAAGGAACATGAAACCAAGTAGTACACACCATGGATAATCATATACCATTGATGATTACATCAATTAAAAAAGAATAATTTAAAATGATACAATAAATAAAAATAATAATATAATTAAAACTAGGAATTACCCCAGGATCATCTTCGCTTTTGAAAATCACCATCGGTAGAACAAAACCTATAATGAAAAAAATACATCGTGAAAGAAGAAAGTGTGCTGAAAATCTAAAATGAAAACTATAAGAATTAGAAGTGTGATGAATTTATAGGATGTGATGGTGGTAATATAGACATTATATGAATATTATAAAAGAGATATATAGTCATTGGGTATAATAAAAGTAAAAATGTAACTAGTTATATATAGTTAAAATACATTAAGTTCATTTACTCCAAATCCTTTTTTTATATTATTATATCCACTTTTTGGTTACATGGTAACCATACAAGGGATCCCTACTGAAACATCAATGCACAATGCCAAAGTTAATTACTCAAATTCAAACAATATGAGGCCAAATTTAAAATTCAAACAGATTGAAACCAAACCGTTGATCGTCAACATGTCAGAACACCTTCACCCAGAACCATACCAACACCAAAACAAATCCCACCAGAAGAACATTAGACAAGACTTCTGAAACCTCATCATCTCTGAGGGATGAACTCCTGAACCATCTTTCCACACTAGCAAGAGCACCAAGAGAAACAATAACCAACAGAATCAGGGCACGAAGCCTATGACAGTCGCATATCCGGGAACACCTAAAACTGGTGAAACTACTCATCTAAAAACCTACAAGAAAATCACTGCACCAGACCAACATTGTGTGGGAGTAATGACCAGGAAGCAAGAGTAGAGTATAAAGCGGGCAGGACTTCGACAAGACGTATAACCCCTTTTACAGAAACGCCCCCAAGAGTGTAGACACTAAAGAGCCAAATCTAAAAAATCCAGTGAAAAACCTATGTACCTGGACCGAATATCATCGAAACTAACACCGCAGAAACAACAGCCAAACATCGGCCAAAAGAACCTGGGATGGACAAAAACCAGAAAGCCTTCACTGAAATAGAAACACACCAAAAGAAACAAATCCATGCCATTAGATTCCACATGCATCAACAGAGAAAAGTTGAATCCCTGCATCATAAGCGCAACCAACGATGCATCGTCCTCTATCGACAAATTCTACTCCACATTTGCACAGCGACAACACCACTACATGATCAGTGAGGGAATGAGCAATCCCATCGACATGAAAATGAAACGAACATCAAAAGAAACAAAAACCCTAACTCCATCACCAGAGGGAGAACACCACGGAGCATTTACACTGTGTTTGGTGAGATTTTAGTAAAATAAAAAAAATGATTTGATATTTTATAAAAGAAAAGAAAAGAAAAGAAAAGATTGTGATTTCTCTCCTCGTGTTTGGATCAATAACTTAGTAAAAGAAAAGAAATGATTTGGATTTCTCTCCATCATGTTTGGTGACGATTTTTAAAAGAAAAGAAAAGAAATTGTTTTGGTGCAAATGACACAAATAACCTTTGTTAAAAAAATAACACATACACATGGAATTAAAGGGCATACTTGCTCAATATAAAAAACAAGTATCGATTAGATCCACATGGACACCACACCTACCACCATGTCTATCCAACATCAACAATTTATGTTAAATGACATAAATAACCTTTTGAAAAAATGTATTTTTATTACCTTTTGTATAACAAATCAAAAAATAATAATTTGAATTTTAATCAATCATTATCTTTCATATCACCAAAATTAGGTAGACATTAAACTACAACCATATATTAATACAAATTATAAAATTTAAAAAAAATAATTAAATATAATCAAAATTATTTATATAATTTATTAATTCAAAATTATTAATTCAAGGTAATCAAAATTATACATTAAAAATTATTAATTCAAAATAATTATCATTTCAAAATTATTAATTAAAAATAATTATTAATTCAAAATAGTTATTAATTCAAAATTATTAATTGAAAATATTTATTAATTAAAAATTAGTTATAAATTATTTATATAACCAAAATTAGGTAAACATTAAACTACAAACATATATTAATACAAATTATAAAATTTAAAAAAAATAATTAAAGCTATTCAAAATTATTTATATAATTTATTAATTCAAAATTATTAATTCAAGGTAATCAAAATTATACATTCAAAATTATTAATTAAAATAATTATTAATTAAAAATAATTATCAATTCAAAATTATTAATTAAAAATAACTATTAATTCAAAAATAGTTATTAATTCAAAATTATTAATTGAAAATATTTAATAATTCAAAATTAGTTATAAATTATTTATATAACTAAAATTAGGTAAACATTAAACTAAAAACATATATTAATACAAATTATAAAATTTAAAAAAAATTAATTAAAGATAATCAAAATTATTTATATAATTTATTAATTCAAAATTATTAATTCAAGGTAATCAAAATTATACATTCAAAATTATTAATTAAAAAAAATATTAATTCAAAATAAATATTAATTCAAAATAATTACTAATTCAAAATAGTTATTAATTCAAAATTATTAATTGAAAATATTTATTAATTCAAAATTAGTTATAAATTATTTATATAAAATATTAATTCAAGATAATCATAATTATTTATATTCAAAATTATCTATAATCAGAATTATTTGTAAATTATTTATGATTATTTATATACACATAATTATTTATAATCAAAATTATTTATATACACATTATCAAAATTATTTATACTTGATTGTTATTATTATTTATAAATTATGTTGAACTTTGAAAAATCATTATTTATAAATTACATCGAACAAAATATTTAGATACCCATGAAAATATTGATTGTTATTATTATTAATAATGAAAAATATGTTCATTTATATAAATATTAATTCAATAAAATATTATAGCCATGAATAAGACAAACATTTATATTTTTTTATGAAATTAAACACACCATAACTTTGAATTTATCAATCAAATATATTGTATTTCTCATTACAATGAGCGTGTATAAATTATCTAAGAAAATATTATAATCATGCATGTACTGCACAGGATATTTCATAAGTACCTCAAAAGTTTTAAAAATTAAACACGAATAAAGAAACAATTCAACAGGGTTGTATATCATTCAAACCGCAAACATAAAATAATCATAACACAACAAATTAAATGATAAAAGATGACAACATAAAAGAATCTAATCAAATGATACCATTGTTCGACATTTTAAAAAAATAATAATAACCAAAACATCTTTCATTGCAAACACAAGATGACATAACTCGAATAAATGACATTGTTTGAAACTAACAGTTACCAACAATTTTGAGGATCATGTATCATAGCATCTAAAGTCACCTTCCTAAACTCCACTGGGAAATTTAAGAATTGACTTGTCCTCTCTGGATTCTTGGTAAGAAACAGATATGCTTCGGTAATAAGTTCTGGAGAAATTCCTATTTCTTGTAGTGCTTGATGCACCTCTCTACCTGGTAACCATCCTTGAGGTCTGGCCAAATATGAATTTCCCTCCCTCATGACATCTACAACTTCATGCAATGTCGTATTTAGTATTTCAATGTCTTTTTCATTACCATTTGAGCTCTTTCGTTTCCTTTTTTTTCATAATATTTTCACCCGGAGAAGGCATTGCATCTGAATCCACATCTGCCGAGTTGAAATTATACAAGTTTGCTGCATTTTGAAACATCATTTCGTCAATATCTTCAATTGTATCTTCATTGGTGTTATTGGATGATTAATTCCACTCTTGCACTTTCTCTTTAGCGGTTTGAGCGTCTGCACCTGTCGCTCTGTCTTTTCCAAAAAAATTAGCAAGTTTCTCATAATTACCAATGGGAGTATGCTTCCATTTCTCAGTATAAGGCTTTACCTTTTATGGGAATATATACACACACACACAAGAAAAAAAATGATATAATTGTGCATAGTTTTAATTTTCAAGAAAAAAACATAAATTAAATTAAATTACAATGCATACCTCAATCAATGCCTTCCATACTTCAGGTTCAGCAGAAAAAATTTGCGAGATTGGACTCCATACAAAACCGCTAGTATGCTTAAATAAATCATAACATTCCGCAAAATGTTCTTTAACCGTCTTAAGTCGATTCTTTATCTTAGCCTCATCCAAAGATAAGTTAAACTTCTCTCATAGTTCTTTAACAATATTATCATATGTCGAAGTAGTGAAAGTACCATTGACCCTATTCCCTTCAACATGTTGATGATATAAAGCTTCAATCAGTCCATCGTCCATCTGATTTTTCCATGACAACTTTTCTCTTTTACAATCCTCTCGCTTTTGTATTTTTTCACTCATTGTAATAACCTACATTAAAAATAATTAATACAAAATAGTCATAACCAAGAAAAATTTCAAAATATTTGATATTTCTAACAATATATCAAGATGAAATAAAATCATAAAGATTAAAAATTAAAAACAAGGAATATAATACTTGAATAATGAAACCATGTTGGTAAAATAAGTACATAACATGAGACAAACATGGTTCGTCTTTAATTATTAACATAATCAAACCACATATGAGCTGCAATTTCATCTCTAATTTGCTCCCCTTTTTTGGTATCTTCATCAGTGTCTATTCACTCGCTAGCTGCTTGTTCAACTTCATAATGATTTTCAAGGTCATTATCCACCCCGACAAGAATATTTTCATCTGGATCTACACCCATTAGAAAGTTGTGTAGTATGCAACAAAATAATATTATATTTGATTGTGTCTTCAATGAGTAAATAGAGTCTATTGTAGTTGATATAATTGGAAATCGTTTCTTTAAAACGCCAAAATCTCTCTCAATAGCATTGCGCAAAGAAGCATGTCGATTATTAAATAACTCTCGAGCATTTTCTGGAGGATGATTGGCGTACTCTTTCAAATGATAACGTACACCTCTATAGGGTGGTATAAGTCCACTCCATAACATATACCCCGCATCAACGAGATAAAATTTTCCTATTTCAAATAAAAAATGTCGTTACACAAAATAAATCAATTTACTTATTTTAACAAGCAAAATTAAGTTGAGTAGAAATTACTGATCGGTAGTCTCAATTTGTCTTCTCTAGATAATGCATTTTTAATAATTCTTGAGTCTGATGCGGTTCCCTCCCATCCAGGCAATACATAGGTAAACTTTAGATCAAATGTACATGCACATAGTACGTTCAGCGTGGGATAACCTTTTCTACCGCGATATCTTGGTGCATCATTATTAGAAACTTTGACACGAACATGTGTTCCATCCAATGCTCCAATACAATCCTATCAGTTAATATATTTTATGATAATTTTTTAAAATATAAAGATAAAAAGAATTTTAAATTGAAATAATGATTGAATTATATAAAATGTACCTTAAAATATGGGTGAAATCTTCCACTATTGAGTATCATGGGAGAAACTTCAGATCCATCGGGTTGGCATAGAAATTTATCTTCTGATGAAATCATTGCTCTCAAAAAAGCATGAAAATGTCTACTTGTTGTTTCACCGGATCGACAGAAAAAAAAGGAAACATTTCTATTTTTTACATTATGTGACAAGATATAAAGACATTTTGCAACCTGTTCTTCAATTGTTGAAAACTTTGTCGGTTTCATACCACCATGTATTTCGAGCATTGAACACAAATTTGAAAAGGCATGTGGTCCCATACGAATTATGTTACGATAATCATTTTCACATTTAAGTTGATCCAAGAATTCAACTTGAACTTTTTGATGTTTCACGTAATCAATGGATTGGTTTATCTGTTTTTTATGATGATAGATTTTACGGGAATACCAAAAGACCACTACATGACATATGAGTTCAAAAACTGCTATCTTCCGGCTTACATCCCATTTAATTAAAGGATTATTCAATGCTTCATCTTGTTGATCCATAAGGCCTACAATTTAAAAAAAAAACGATTCAATAAAATTTATTTAATAAAACCATATAAAGAGAGATATATAATTGACAATTAAAATATAATGGAATATGACATGTAGAAAATAAACAATTAATATTTCATATAAAAAATTACCTTATAGATTTTTTAATATAATTTATAAAAGTATATTTATAATATTAATATTCTATATTAAATAAAAATATTTTTTTTATAGATAATGCATTAGTAATACTCATAATTTTACTTATTTTTATAAATAATAAATTTTATAATACAACCTAATAATAAATCTGTATAATACATTATAAACTATATAAATCATAAATTTTGTAATATAACCAAAAAATAAATCTATAATAAACCTATAAAAAACCTATGACAAACCTATAACACAAATATGATAAACCTGTAGTACAAATATAAAATATAATTGACAATAAATTTATGATATGTAATATAAAAAAATAAAAAAAATAAAATAATTTTTGTAATATAAAAAAATAAAATTGACAATAATTAATAAATATAATGTAACAAAATAAATTTTGTAACAAAATAAAATAATGTAACAAAATAAAATAATGTCACAAAAAAAGTTTAAATCATAAATTTTGTAAAATAACAAAATAATAAATCTATGATAGCACAAATATGAAATATAATTGACAATAATTAATAAAAATTTGATCTTGTGCAATTTTCAATAATATATAAATTAATATGACCCATATACCAATAAATAAACACAAGTTGTTGATTTCAATGCATTGTTTTTTCTTATAATCATTTCAATATGTATGACTATTTGTATTTCCATTACATAAATCTCTAAAGAATTAATATATTCATAATTTAAATAGTAATCGTATACTGAAATCGAAAAAAAGTTGCAAGTATAAATTATTAATCTAAAAAACAACTAATTGTAAATCAATATATCATTATAAAACAAAATATAAAAATTGCAACAAATAAATTACTTACAACAATGCAGAAGACGGAAGCTCTGAATGCGTGAAGATGAAGTGGTCGGCTGAAAACTGAATGTCGAAAAATAGTAGCTGGGATGGAGGGGCAGTATGAGGATTGTCTGGGTGTTGAATAGGAAGGAGTGTGGGAATGGTGGTCTGGGTGTTTATATAGAGGTGTAAGGCTAATATTGGAATATATAAAATATTGCAACAGGCTGATATATTTTTTTCCGAATCGTCCCGATTTTGGGACGATTTGAAAATCAATGAAATCTCGTGCGGGAGAGAAATCAATTTCTCTCCCATTCCGTCGCCTCGCATTTCCCTCCTTCACCTTGAGAAGGCCAAACAGAGGATTTCTATTTCTCTCCATTCAAATCCTTTCTTTTCTGTTCGAATCGCCCGTGCCAAACGAGCCCTTAGATCCGTCAGGTATTGATAGATAGGCTAACGCCACTTTGTCGTGGGAGGACAGCAACCGAGATTAGACAGAACCACGAGGGATGACTCGTGAATCAGGATAGGATGACACACGCCTTAAAGGAATTTCCACTGAACTGAGAACTGAAACTGGATGACCGACTGTGGCTGATGCACGAAGCTAGGATGAAGGAATTGAGATCTACCGAGAAGCGAGACAGAGCATGAAATGGAAAGAAAAATCCAAACTAGAATGAAAGTGAGACTATACTAGGGTGTGATAAATGCGAACCGATAATGGCCTGATGAGCCAACCACAAGGAATGGGGAAAGCTATGATGAGCACGAGTGACGGGGAAACCCTAGAGCTCTGGAGAGAGAGCTCCGCCCGGCGAGTTGGTAGTGTCCATAAAGTCTATTTTGATAAAAAAATGAATCGAATAAAATTAATTTTTAACATTTTTAAAAATTGAATTCAATAAAATTAATTTTTTATTTGGAATAAGAATGGATAAATTTGGTAATATATTCAATTATATTTTTAGTCACAAAAATAAGTTAGTGAGGTGAATGTGAGTTACCAAGGAAAAGGTAAAAGGGTTGTTTTCAAATAATTGTTTTTTAAGTGTTGTGTATTTTTATGTAAATAAACTAAATTGGTCACTTTTAAATGATGACTCTAATATAATATTTATATATAAAAACAAATATATTACCACAAATTTAATTATTAATTGATAGGATATAAGAATAAAATATTCTTAATATTTTAAAACTCATTTTTCTACAAAAAAAAACAGTTTCTTCAAAATGTATTATGTTTCAATTTAAAAGTTAGTTTTCTCCTATTTAGAATCATCACATGAAAATTGGGTAAGATTTTCCATCATATATTTTTAGTAGAAATAATAATTACCAAGGTAAATAATTAAACAATGTAAAAAGGGGTAAGAATAGGTAAATTATGATGGCTCACATTGTATATAATTCACATGATATTTAGAAATTATAGAAGTCATTTGTTGGGATTGGAAGTCAAACCTATGCGTCTAAAATTACATTTCTTACTCAACTCACCTAACAACTATGCGATCTCATCTTTACCCTTCATCTAACATAAACTTCTGAAGAAATATCCCTCATTTTCACTTATAAAGGGAGATCGCCTCTACCCCTTACAAAACAATATTTTCATTCAAATATCTCTTGAATCACAATACATTTTTCATCTCCAAGTCATCTTAGACGTTTGGTTGCCTTTGGTCCCAAGAAGCAATCCTAAATCCTTCCATATGAATGAACCTATGTTGGGAAGGAGCAATTTCATCAAAGAAAGTACATAGTTCCTAAAAAAAATCAATTACCTCTGTTGAAAGTGGGTTCCCTAGACCCAACTTGTATTGTACTTTGATTACTGTTACATGTATTCAGTTTATTTTTATACATGTGTTTATCTTTCCATGATATTGTAGATACTTCTGTATCCACTTCATTAATGACAATGTCCTTAGATTACCTATCGCATCAAATGGTTATAGCAGGTCCCAGGCTATAATGAGAACTCTGAGATGCCATGACAGAAATCTTAAAGTAACGTCCTATGGTCCAGTTTCATCATTCTGAAAGGACACAGATGATGTGTGACCATCAGGTGATGGGGGCTCATAAGCATTGAGATTTCTTCTTATAAAGTTTGCACTTGATGATCTCTAGCTATTGAGATTATGAGGACATACCCGCTTAATAGGAACACCACATGTTTCTGGTGTCATTGGTTGTTCCTATCTACAGACATGTGTAATGCTCTCCTGACTTGAGATCATTATCAATGAATGTCATTTAATTACGTACATTTGATATAAGGCGAAAACCATGGTGACAAAGTCTTGGTGAGGTAGTTTGTATCGGGTACATCATTAATGGCATGGCATTGATTGAATGATCGAGAAAGGATTCATCGCTTTCGAGTTTAGGAAGAGATATCTCGGGCCTGGTTGATTAGGATGGTTGCACCTTCAATAAATCCATGGTCATGGTTGTCAAATGTAAGACCGTCCAGACAAATCAACAAAAAAATAAAGAAAATAAAGAATGATGACACTAGTATGCATTCTGCTTTATTGAGATATTGATGATGAAGAGATTATATTACACGGACCGTGTTCGTAGGAAGGCAGTCGTTGCTTTGACTTTGTCTTATCTCTATAGGGGCCTTGATGGGTTGCTAGACCCCGCTCTAGGTCGGTGGTATTATTCACTGCTATTGAGATAAGGGCCTAGAGGGTCACACACAATAACGCATTGAGAATCTGCCCTATTCTGGGAATAGGAATTTAGAACTTGGCGGGCCCCGCCAAAGGGTCCGAGCACTATCCAAGTTCTATAGATCACTAAAGAATAAATAAATTCATTAATTATTCGAGTTTAGAATAATTCGTTGAATTTATTTATAACATGTATTTACAAGTTATATAGAAAATACAAGTATTAATATTATTCGAATGGATTTAAATATCCCAGGTTCGTTTAATATTAGCAAGAGGAATGGGCCGAGTTAAAGACTCAAATTTATCACGTAATATATTTATATATTACAGGTATGTGATAAATTGTAAATATTATTCATGGCATAATTTTATTTGTCATAAATAATTATTTATTTCACTTATATAGCAGGCGTCTATTACACGGGGGCTCGGAACCTACACCGCGTGTTTTAAACACTCCCTATATAAGTGAGAGAGAGGCTCTCCCATTATCACTATTCATGTGTCAAGATTGAGAGCATCTCTCTCCTCCTGGAATTTAGAGAGAGAGTCTCTCAAGCAAAGAAGGATCTTCAAGATCATCCATCCCGGATCGAAGCTTCCTTCTTTGCGGTGATCATTGTTGCGCTGAAGTGAGCGTCGAAGATCCACTCTAGCGCTCGGATCTTGACGAGCGACGCGCGATCAGATTCGTGAGGTGTGTGTGGACGATCCAGAGGGCTTCGACATCGGAGTTTTCGAGCAACGATCGTCGGCGTCCTACACGTCAATTCTGAACAAGGTAAATGTTCAATTTAATGTTTTTGATCCTTATGAACCTTGAGAGATCCTCGGACCAAGCCAGGATAAGATCACCATAGTTGACAGGGTTATGTCACTCTAGTGAAGCAGAAAATTTTAAATTCCCGGCCCACCGGCTTCCGCTGCGCAGCCCCGGTACCCAACAGTGGTATCAGAGGGATCGCAAGGTTTTTCTGAGTCAAAAAAATTAAAATGAATTAAATTTAATTGCGGGATGTTAAAACGGTTCATTCGGATTCGACCTCACGTTGTTTCGATTTCGAATGATCAAGTTACGATCATTTGAAATTTTTAAACGGATCGACGTCGCAAGTTATTTTGTTCATTTGATGTTAATCTCAATTTTATTGAGATAAAATTAAATGTTATATTTTATTATTATAAAATATAATATAATATTTTATTATAAAATATTATTTTAAAGACTTGGGTCAAGTCAAGTATAGTTTTAATTTTATTTTTTTTAAAGTGGGGGAAGAAAAGACCCCAAAATGGGGTCTTCTCCCTTTATATAATAATAATAATGAAAAAAGGGGGCTGGATTTTTTTGTCTAAAGGAAAAATAATAAAAAAAAAGGAGGAAGACCCTTACGGGTCTTCTCTCACATGGTGAATAGGAAGGGAGGGCCAAACCCTAGCGCCTCCCCCCTCCGCCGGACCTGCTCCACGCCGAGCCGTCTCCGGTCGGCCGCCGCCCTCCGCGCCGGCCTCCCCTTCGCCGGACCACCCCACCCGGCGGCCTCCGAGCCCCGTGCCGACCTCCTCCCCTCGCGTCGGCCTCCTCGCCTCCGCCCAGTGCACGCTGGCCACCCCGACCCCAAGTCGCGCTGACCTCCTCCTCCGTGCCAGACTGGTTCCGTCTGGCCGCCCAGAGCCCGAGTTGGCTGCCCGAGTCCGTCCGACCACCCCGAGCCCTCGCCGGGCTCCTCCTCCACGTCGGACCGGTTCTGTCCGGCCGACCCGAGCTCGTGCCAGACTGGACAACAGCTTCGTCGGCTCGCCGGAGCAGCGGGGTACTGTCCATGTGGCTTGCCAGCCTCTTTCCCGGCCTCCTTCTGTTCCCCTCAGACTACGCCGAGAGATGCAGCCGTCACAGGAATCGTTGGACGCCGCGGTCACGCCTCGATCACACCACGGTTCCAGGACGACATCCCGCAGCAGTACGCAGTCTCGTCGGACTCCTCTCTTTCTAGAGGTAACCCTGTACTGAATTAATTTTAATTAATTTAGTTTTTTTAAATTAAATTAATTGGAATTAATTTAGGGGTTTAAATTATTTTAATCTGAAATATTAATTTAATTTAAGTTTAATAATTAAATTAATGGTTTAATTTAATTTAATTTTTGGAATTAAAATTAAATTAAACAATTAGAACTGATAAAAATAAATTATTTGAATTTAATCAAATTCATTTAATTTATTAGAACACCCTCGCATAATTTAAATTTATTGCAATTTAATTTTATTACGCTTTTACCCCGACTGGTCTTGAGCTATTGACCGACTTGTGTATGTTTGACATGTATTTATTTATTTAATTATTTATTCAATGCGTGCGATGATTGTAATATTTAATTAGATAAGTGACGGTCTGTGAATCGTCTTTTAATTCAAATATGTATAAGGGTTTGCGCGTCCATTGCACTATTTGTATTTTGTACCCCAGACCCCCTCGCTTGCATGCGAGTATATTTGTAATTATTCAGTGACGATCTGAGAGGCAGACCCCGCCAAGTTGAGATGGTAGTCCAGACAGGAGTTGGGCGCTTTGCACTAGGGACAACAGCGACACGAGTCATGTATCGACTCAGGTATGGATGCCCCTAGGTGATGATTGATTAGTTATCGATCAATCATTATAGAATGCTCAAGACCAGTCAGAATGCATGATTTACTTTATGCACAATTTATTATTTTATGTGTCTTCATGATTATTGCATGATCACATAGGATAGTAAACAAGATAAAATGCATAAAGTTTTGACAAATAATTTTCTATTGCATGTTCAGTTGTGAGCGCGACAACCCTGTTTGAACATAATAAATAGAAAATGATTATATTCGTCAATCAATATTAAAAAAAATCCCTCAAAGATATATTAAGTCCAAAATGCCTTCCATTTCTCACATCTAAACCAAACCGGTTGTTTGGGTGCTCATCAACCTTAGTTGAGAGTGCCTCTTACTACCAGGGCGTTTCCATGTGAGAAATGAGTCGACTTAACTAAAGTGAGTAGTCAAGGATTGGCCTTAGCTAACTTGTTATCACTTTAGAGGAAAGAGGTTGAGGGAATCAAGTTCAGATTCCAAAATCTAGGACTTTACTCAACAACACAAGGAACCACAAGAACAAGTGGTTGGACAGCATAGTGCCTACCTTGAAACCCTCCAAGTAGTGTCGTAGCCCTAGATTGTAGACTACGAGGGAGGTTTCGAGGATCCTTGCCACTAGAATGATCAAGCAACATAGTATTCTGAATCTAATAGTGAGGGCTATTAAGGTTTGTTAAAATAGTGGGAGACATTAAATGATATAATAATTTATTAATCATAAAATGCCAAAAGGCAATCAAGACAAAGTACTAACTGCTAAATGTTTATCTGATGTAGATTCAAAATGGAAATCACCAACACCACAAGTACTTTATCACTGCGATCGATCTTGGATAAAGAAAATATCATGACCGGTAATAACTTCCAGGAGTGGTACAGGAGCTTGCACATAGTACTACGCCAAGAAAAAAAGTTATATGTGCTGGAATCCCCAATTCCTGCTGAGCCTCCTCAGGGAGCATGCAAGACGGAAAAAGATAAGTGGAAAAAGCATGTAGACGATGCGCTTGATGTACAATGAATCATGTTGTCATCCATGTCCATCCAATTGCAAAAAATGCATGAGGAAGAGGACGCCTACAAGATACTTTCACATCTCTAAGAACTATATGAGGAGAGGGCTAGGCAAGAAAGGTATGAGATCTCAAGTGCGCTTTATAAGTGTATGCTAGCATAAGGACACCAAGCCGATCCACACATACTCAAGATGATTGAGTATATTGAGAGGCTTGAAGCCCTTGGGTTCAAACTGAACCAAGAACTAGTAGTGGATCTCATTTTTGCCTCTTTACTGTCAAGCTTCTCGACTTTCATTGTCAATTATAATATGAATGATATGACAAAGTCACTCCCGGATCTTTTGGATTTAGTTCACCAAGCTGATAAGGACATGAAAAACACCAATTCAACTGTCCTTATGGTGAACAAGAAAAACAAGGGAAAGAAAAATGGGTCTAAGGCCAAGTCAAGGCCAAAGACACCAATGCATCATCCTACGAAGAAGCCAAAGATTCAGAGGCAAAGTAATGAGCATGAAGCTGTCTGATTTGGATGTGGAAAGAAAGGACACTGGAAGAAGAATTGTAGAGCTGGGAAGAAGAAGCAAACTAATGCTTCTACTTCAGGTATTTTTGTCATTGAATTCAATTTATATTTATCTACAAGTTAGGTATTGGATATGGCATGTGGTTTACACATTTGTATTCATATACAGGAACCAAGTAGGTTCAAAAAGATTACAAAAGTTCAAGTGGATCTCCGAGCTACAAATGGTGCAAGTCTGGCGACCTTGGAAGTGGGAGACTATCACTTGACTTTACCAACTGGTTTGGTTTTTGTTTTAAACAATTGTTATTATGTACTGTCTGTTACCAGGAACATTATCTCTGTGTCAAGTTTAGACACTATGGGTTTTTATTTCAAGTTTGGAAATAAAAGTTGTCTCTTTTATAGGGATAACATATGTTATGGTATGGCACATCCTAACAATGGTTTATATATGACAGAACTAGAAAACTCAGTAATGGAAATCAATGACAAAAACAACCAACATGACTCAAATAATACCCGCCTATGGCACTTCAGGCTTGGTCATGTAAACGAGAAGCGATTACAAAGATTACATCAAGAAGGATATCTAGACTCGGTACAGTTAGAACCCTTAGATGTATGTCAAGCTTGTTTACAAGGAAAGATGACCAAAGCACCTTTCTCAGGAAAGGGAGAAAGATCCAATGCAGTGCTGAAATTAATACATACTGATGTATGTGGTCCATTTCCAGTAGAGGCAAGGGCTGGTTTTCTATACTTCATTACTTTTACCAATGATTATAGTAGGTATGGATATATCTACTTAATGCGGTATAAGTTAGATTCCTTTCGATTATTTAAGGAATACCAAAATGAAGTAGAAATCCAACTTGGTAAGAAGATAAAAGCACTTCGCTCAGACCGAGGCAGAGAATATCTTAACCAAGCTTTCATTGATCACTTTAAGGAGTGTGGGATAGTATCCCAACTCACTCATCCTTATACACCACAATGGAATGGTGTTAGTGAAACCCAATATGACACACATGCATGTGTGGGGGTGAGAGGAATTTGTCAAGACTTTACCAAGTGACAAATTAGCATCCAGAAGCACTAAGTGCATCTTTATAGGTTATCCTAAGGAAACTAGAGGATACAACCTATATAAACCTTTAGATATAAAAGTCATTGTGGAAAGATACTCCACATTTCTAGAAAGGGATCACATTTCTACTAGAAATAGTGGGAGAAATATTGACTTCGATGAAGTTAATGCTCCAGATGCACAAGAGTTGGTAGAGGAACAATCTCCACAAGAGAAAGTGGAAGAAGAAATTGTTCCTGAGACACAGATACTACATAGGTCTACGCGAGAGGTTAGAGAACCAAAGTGTTATGGTTTTCTTTTCACCGAGTCAGGTGACACAATATCCTTGAGGATGATGAACCTCTAACCTACAAGGAAGCAGTAGAAGGCAAAGAAGCTACTACATGGCAAGATGCTATGAATTCTGAGATGAAGTCCATGTACCAAAATCAAGTTTGGATTTTGGTAGACCCTCCAGCTAATGTAAATCCCATTGGATGCAAATGGGTATTCAAGAAGAAGATGGACATGGATGGTAAGGTTAATACCTTTAAAGAAATACTGGTTGCAAAGGGTTTCAGACAACGTCAAGGCATTGACTATGATGAAACCTTCTCACCAGTGGAAATGCTTAAATCCATCAGAATATTTCTTGCAATAACAGCCTTTCATGATTATGAAATTTGGAAAATGGATGTCAAAACTTCTTTTCTAAATGGGAAGTTGGTTGAAGACGTCTATATGACTCAACCCGAAGGGTTTGTTAAGTCAAAGAATTCCAATAAAGTATGCAAGTTGTAGAGATCCATTTATGGATTAAAGCAGGCATCAAGATCATGGAATGTACGCTTTGATGAGGCCATAAGAGATTTTGGTTTTGTCAAAAATGAAATCGAGCCTTGTGTCTATAAAAAGGTTGAAGGGAATGCTATCGTTTTCCTAGTTTTATATGTTGATGACATATTAATCATGGGAAATGAGGTGCAAGTCTTACAGTCAGTTAAGACTTGGTTAAATGAATGCTTCTCCATGAAAGACTTAGGTGAAGCAGCCTACATTCTTGGGATCAAGATCTATCAAGATAGATCTCAAAGACTGCTTGGCCTAATTCAAAGTACATATATTGACAAGGTACTCAAAAGTTACAATATGGAACAATCCAATAGAGGATTGTTACCTATGTCACATGGTGTAAATCTCTCCAATAAAATGTGTCCACAAACACAGGAGGAGATTGAAAGAATGAGTAGAGCCCCTTATGGTTCGGTAGTGGGTTCTATCATGTATGCCATGCTATATACTAGGTTTGATGTTGCCTTTTCTTTAAGCATAGTGGGTAGATATCAAGCCAATCCAGGAGAGCTGCACTGGACATCTGTTAAAATTATCCTTAAGTACTTGAGGCGTACTAAGGATATGTTCCTGGTGTATGGAGGAGATTAGGAACTAGTTGTGAGGGGATACACTGATGCTAGTTTCCAGACAGATCATGATGATATGAAATCGCAGTCAGGCTACATATTTTGCCTGAATGGTGGTGCAGTGAGCTGGAGAAGCTCAAAGCAGGCTGTGGTTGCTGATTCTACAGCAGAGTCTGAATATATTTTAGCTTCCGATGCAGCAAAGGAAGCAGTCTGGATACGTAGCTCTATCTCAGACATTGGTGTTGTACCTAGTAGTGCAGACCATGTTCCAGTATATTGTGATAATATTGCTGCAGTGATGCTTGACAAGGAGCCCAGGTCTCACCAGAGGACAAAACATATTCTTCGAAAGTTTCATCTCTTGAGGGATTTTACTCAAAGAGGTGAAGTGACAGTTAGCAGAGTAGCCACAGAGGATAACGTGGAAGACCCCCTGACTAAATCCATTTCTCAGCAGAAGCATGATTCACATGTGAGAGCTAGTGGATTGAAACCGATTAGCAGTTGGCTCTAGTTCAAGTGGGAGTATTGAAAGTGGGTGCCCTAGACCCAACTTGTATTGTACTTTGATTACTGTTACATGTATTCAGTTTGTTTTTATACATGTGTTTATCTTTCTATGATAGTGTAGATACTTCTACATCCACTTCATTAATGGAAATGTCCTTAGATTACATGTCGCATCAAATGGTTATAGCAGGTCCCAGGCTATAATGAGAACCCTGAAATGCCATGACAGTAATCTTAAAGTAGCGTCCTATGGTCCAGTTACATCATTCTGAAAGGACACAGATGATGTGTGACCATCAGGTGTTGGGGGATCATAAGCATTGAGACTTCTTCTCATGAAGTTCGCACTTGATGATCTCTAGCTATTGCGATCATGAGGACAGCCCCTCTTAATAGGAACACCACATGTTTTTGGTGTCATTGGTTGTTACTATCTATGGACATGTGTAATGGTCTCCTTACTTGAGATCATTATCAATGAATTTCATTTAATTACGTACATTTGATATAAGGCAAAAACCATGGCGACAAAGTCGTGGTGAGGTAGTTTGTATCAGGTACATCATTAATGGCATGACATTGATTAAATGATCGAGAAAGGATTTGTCACTTCTGAGTTTAGGAAGAGATATATCGGGCCTTGTTGATTAGGATGGTTTCACCTTCAATAAATCCATGTCCATGGTAGTCGAAGGTAAGACCGTCCATACAAATCAACAAACAAAATAAAGAAAATAAAGAATGATGACACTAGTATGCATTCTGCTTTATTAAGATATTGATGACGAAGAGATTATATTACACGAACCGTGTTCGTAGGAAGGAAATCATTGCTTTGACTTTGCCTTATCTCTATAGGGGCCTCGATGGGTTGCTAGACCCTGCTCTAGGTCGGTGGTATTATTCACTGCTATTGAGATAAGGGCCTAGAGGGTCACACACAATAACGCCTCGAGAATCTGCCCTATTTTGGGAATAAGAATTTAGAACTTGGCAGGCCCTGCTAAAGGGTTCGAGCACTATCCAAGTTCTATGGATCACCAAAGAATAAATAAATTCATTAATTATTCGAGTTTATAATAATTTGTTGAATTTATTTATAACATGTATTTACAAGTTATATAGTAAATACAAGTATTAATATTATTCGAATAGATTTAAATATCCTAGGTTCGTTTAATATTAGCAGGAGGAATGAGTCGAGTTAAAGACTCAAATTTATCATGTAATATATTTATATATTACAGGTAAGTGATAAATTGTAAATATTATTTATGGCATAATTTTATTTTTCATAAATAATTATTTATATCACTTATATATCGGGCGTCTATTACACGGGGGTCGGGAACCTACACCGCGTGTTTTAAACACTCCCTATATAAGTGAGAGAGAGGCTCTCCCATTATCACTATTCATGTGTCAAGATTGAGATAATCTCTCTCCTCTTGGAATTTAGAGAGAGTCTCTCAAGAAAAGAAGGATCTTCAAGATCATCCATCCCGGATCGAAGCTTCCTCCTTTGCGGTGATCATCGCTGCGCTGAAGTGAGCGTCGAAGATCCGTGCTAGCACTCGGATCTTGACGAACGGCACACGAGCAGATTCGCGAGGTGTGTGTGGACGATCTAGAGGGCTTCGACGTCAGAGTCTTCGAGCAACGATCGCTGGCGTCCTACACGTCAATTTTGAACAAGGTAAATGTTCAGTTTAATTTTTGTGCTCCTTATGAACCTTGCGAGATCCTCGGACCAAGTCGGGACAAGATCACCGGAGTTGACAGAGTTATGTCACTCCGGTGAAGTAGAAAATTTTAAATTCCCGACCCACCGGCTTCCGCTGCGCAGTCCCGGTACCCAACAACCTCCTCATCTCCATTCGTTCTAAATCTGATTCTACACTATAGTGATGTTATATTAACATCACTATGATTTTGATAAAATGGTATTATTGTTATATAACTCTATACTCTTACTCATTTCATTAGTATAACATGTTCTTGTTTGGGTTTCAAATAATCCAAGATAATCAAGAATAATAATTATTCTTATTCTTTTTAATAATTATAAATTAATATATTTGAAGATTTAATCAAACTATATTTTTAAAAATCCTTAGAAAAGAATATGATTTAATTCAACCATTTTTTTCTTAGAAAGATTTATAAAATATCATTTTTTAATTCAACCAATTTTTCCATAAATCTTATTTCACAAAAAGCACATGAAATATCCTACTTGGAAATAATTCCTTCCAAGGGTTACACCCTAGGAGGAGGAAAGAGGAAGTTCTTCCATGCTTGGAAATGGAAGAAGGGTACGATTTGATCAAAGGAGGCTCCACCAATCATGTGCAAAGGAATTCTGAGGCTGCTCGGACTCAAGAGGATAACTAAAATGAATGCAAAAGTGTTGGGATAATTTTAAGGAAGAAAGCTCGTGTATATGTTCTCAATAATGAAGAACCCAAAAATTATATTACATTTTAATTCATTTTTCACATGGATATTGAAAGCATACTGATTAAAATAATCCATAATAGGTGTTTTAAAACTAAACGAGTCAAAAGTATAATACCCCATACTTTTCAACCATTAAAATCATGAAAAAGGATTTATAGAAGCGTATAGAGGAAGAAGAAGTGGAAAATCTGAAAAACTATGTAAAAATAATTACCCTTACATATAGAGTATGTGTTGTATAAGGGTAACTTTGTTTTACCCTTATGCAGCTGGTTACCCTTATGCAGGATTTGGAAAAGCCAAGGTAACCTTACACAACCTTTAAAAAATCCATCTTACCTTTACATAGTGTTGGAATTACCCTTACACAACCTATATAAATCAGGATTTACCCTTACATAGCAGCTACTCACCCTTACACAACTCATATAAGAAGAGATCTACCATTACACAAAGGCATGTTTACCCCTACACAAGTCAATCCTACCCTTACATAGCACATGGAAATGTGTCTTTAACCTTATGAAACTCAAGGAAAACCTCTATTCCCTTACATATCCTTTGAAAAACATAAGTTACCCTTATGCAAAGCAGAGATTTTGCATAAGGGAAAGAATAACATTGCAATTTTTAAATTTTTCACACAAGAGGATTATAAAATATAATAAACGGGGTTTTAAGAACATTTTAATTTTGAGAATTTTACAATTCATCACCTCTAATGACTTCTCAACCTCAAGAGGTTTATTTAGTGGTCTTTCTTGAACAACTTAGGCCACTGATATCGAAAATCAGACTCCCACTCCCACATCTCTTCCTGGATCTGTCCATGCTTCCATAGGATTCAAACAAGTGGTACCATATTTTCTTGAATAAATTCATCACTTTGGTCTACAATCTTCACCAGGAAATCCTCGTATGATGGGTTAGGCTCCAGACCAACATCCTCGCACTTGATGATATGCGCAGGATCGGGTATATACCTCCAGAGTTGAGATAAATGAAACACATCAGATATACCTTGGTAATATGAGGGAAGATCCAAATGGTATGCCACTATCCTAACATCCTCAGTGAGATCAAAGGGTCCAATATAATGTGAGGCTAACTTTCCTTATTTCCTCTAACGTTAGTGGACTAACCAAAGAGTAACTCTCAAGAAAACCCAATCACCCATAATGAACTCCATAGGTCCCCTCCTATGGTCAACATACAATCTCTGCATGTTTTGAGAAGTCACCAAACTCTTTTGAATCAGTTGTACTCTATCAGATGTCTCCTAAACCAAACTAATCACCACAAAAACTACCGTACCTACCTCATTCCAACAGAGTTGGGAATGACATGGCCTCCTGTAAAAATCCTCATAAGGTGCCATATGAATCGAAACATGATAAATATTTTTTATGAGAACTCAACCAAGTCTATGTGATCATATGAAGCTCTAACAAAGTCTATAACACAAGCATGAAGCATATCTACTAATATGTGAATCGTTCATTCCAAATGTATGTCATTCTGAGGGTGGTATGTTGTGCTCAATATTTGTTCGATCCGTAGGGCCTTCTATAAGACCCACCAAAATCGTTATGTAAAACATGCATCTTTATCAAATAAAATGATTGAGGGAACACTATGTAAGTTTATGATCTCATAGACATAAAACTTTACCATCACATCCACTGTGTGAGCCTCTTGGATTAGTAATAATTGTGATAAACCTTTGTCAACTAATCAAAAATCACCTAGACAACATCATAAATTGTCGGGGTCCTGGGTAACCCCATAAAAAAATCTATCATGATTTTCTCCCACTTCCACATGGGCTTCACAGTGGCTAGATAAAACCACTAGGACACTGGTACTCAATATTTACCCTATGGTTGGTAAAGCATCGAGAAACAAATCCAACAATGTCCCTCTTCATCTATGGACACCAAAACTATCTCTTGAAGTTGTGGTATATCTTTTTTGAACTAGGATATACCAACCATAAAGATATATTAAATTCCTTCATCATCTTCTCTTCAATGGAATAAAGGACTACTACTCTCCCATACACAAGGATCACATTGTCGTCATCCAACGACCACCCGGGTATCAGGTCAACTCCAACTTTATTTTCCTACATCATAACAGACTCACATTCAGTGTCCTATCCAACTTTTATTTGGTATACTAGAGATGATTTCACCACTAATAGAGAACAATTCATTGATCATTGATTCACAAAAGCATCTATCCTATAATCGTCCGACAATCTCATTAAACACCACTACTCCTTAGAAGGCTGATTGCAATCTCATTTTCAACATGTGTTTTACGGCTAAGAGAGCCCTCTATGATGCTACTTTTACCAGGTTCATACTCCATCTCAAAGTCAAAAATTTATGGATTCTCCACTCAATTCATCTGACTCAATTTCAGGTCATGCAGTGTGAATATATAATGGAGGATCTTGTGGTCAGTGTAGACAATAAACCTATCACTGAAGAGATATTATCATCAACACACTAGAACGTTTACTATGACCACCAACTCTAATTCATGAGTGGGGTAGTTCCACTCATGGAGTCACAACTTCCATGACCCATAAGCTACCACCTTCTCTCTCTGAATTAGTACCACTCCCAAAAAAATGCATGATGCATCATAATATACCGCATATCTGATCCAAGGCTTGGAAGTATTAGTAATATAGTTTTATTCAACCTCCTCTTCATCTTAGGAAACCCTTATTCAAATTGGTCTGACCACTAGAAATTCACTCCTTTATTTGTCTGTATAGTCATCAGTGCTGATCACCAGGAGAAGTCCAAGATAAAAATCAATAATATCCCACTAAGCACAAAAATCTCATGATCTCAAACATGTTCCAAGGACATGTCTAGAACATCACTTCCTCTACTTTCACAATTTCCACATATATACCTATCTCATACACCACATTCCCCGATAAAATTAACTACTGAAACCAAAAGTTACACTTCAACAACTTGGCATAAATTCGATGCGTTCAAAGTATACTAAGGACTATCTGAAGGTGTTAGGCATGATCCTCTGGTGCTATAAAGTAGATCAGGATGTCATCAATGAACACCGTGATGAAAAAAACTATGTAAGGGTAAAAGATATAGTTCATGAGAGACATGAACACTACCAGCGTGTTTTTCAGTCGAAATAGAATCACAAAGTACTCATACAACCAATACCTATGTTGAAATGTCATCTTCGGGATGTCCCACACTCTAACCCATAGCTAGTGATATCCCGATCAAAGATAAATTTTGAAGATCCATCGGGATCCCCATAACTAATCAAAAAGATCATCGATCCTGAGAATAGGATATATATTCTTCATTATCACCTAGCTCAACATCTTAATATCAATGTCGAGTCTAATACTACCATCTACCTTCTTGGAGAACAACACAGGTTCTCCCCACAGTTATGTACTCAGCTTGATATATCACTTACTCTCAAAGTCGGCAAGCATCACCTTAAGCACCTTCAAATCAATGGGTGTTATACAAAAATGATGTATCGTAATGGCCTACACACCTTTCATGAGATCTATTTCAAATTAAACTCCTCTATTAGGAGTAAGTCATGTGAATTCCATTTGAAATATATCCTAAGAGATATCCATGACTAGAGGAAAATTCGAGGGGGTTGTCGATGATCCTTGTGAAAGAGCCAAGCTTTCCATTCGTGTTGTGATCATCTTGAAGAAAATCACATACAGACCAACTCTTTATGCTCCTAGTTCCCATTATCTAGTCATTACTTACCTCCCTACCTCCAGCGAAGTACATGAAACACATCTTTGATATAAATCAATGTGATCTTGGAAGCTGGTCAACTAATCCATACTGAGAACCAAATCGAAGCATGTCATCTCCAATATCATAGAGTCCCATAGATGTTTATAGCCAGTAACAACTATAGAACATTATGGGAATCACTAAAGATAGTTAACTTTCATTCCTAATTGTGTATCAAGGGAAAGTTACTTAGCGGATAACTTGGACAGTAAGTCAAGTCCAGTGACTACTTGTATTGGCATGAAAGAATGTGATGTACCAGTATCAGACAAATAAATTGATAAAGTAGAGGTGATCAAAACAGTAAATTGGACATTAGATGGTCCCTTGCCACCATATATTGGAGTTTTTTCCACTTCATAAACATGGACTACCTCATCTTTGTGACCATTTCCCTATGACTCATGACAAATTTAAGTCGGCTACTGAGTACCTGTCACACCCTGACTTTTTTTAAAATTATTTATTTTATTATTTTTGGCTTCAGTTAGCCTTGTCAGGGTGTGGGTTGAGCGTTGGTCTAAAATTTTTTATGTTTAATATTTTTATTGGGTTTTGGACTGGTGCACGGGCACCACATGATTGGCAGTAACGGTGTGGTCACCAGGTGACCGTGCGGTTTCCAATGCTTAAATAATAATAATAATAATAATAATAATTTTTTATAAGGGTAAAATGTGGTGAATATTTAAACCATGATAATAATAAAATTATTATGCCAATAACAATAATAATATTATTGAATCGTTATTTTTATTATTTTTGTAATTATTTAAAATGAAATGAGAAAGGAAAAATAAAAATTAAGAGGATGTTTTGATAATAATAATAAAGATATTATTATTATTATTGTGACATTTTATTATTATTATTGTGATATTTTATTATTATTATTATTATTATTATTAAGAAATAAAATTATTATTATTTTATTGTTATTATTATTATTATTATTATTATTATGAGGTCATTATTATTATTAACATAACAATTATTATTATTATTATATTATTATTTTGTTTTTTTAACCCTAAAACTACCCTTTCCCCCTCCCTCTTCCCCTACCCGCGACGCACACCCCCTGATTGGCACAACCCTACCCCCTGCCCTGCTCGGCTTGCAGCACACCAACTCATCCTCATCGGAGCTCCACTCTTCATTGACCTCATTCGGCGCAGCCTCGCTCCCTCGTACTCGCGCAACCCCTAGCCCGGGTCCCCCTCTCACTCGTCGGCCAAATTCCCTCCCGGTGCGCCCTGTTCCTGATGACCCACTGCTTTGGCTTGTGTGCAACGACCTCACTCTGACTCCCTCTTCCCATGGTCGGACCTCTCCTACAGTTCCCATTTTTAGTGTGCAGCCCTTCTATGGTCGATTCCTCTCAGATCCTCCGTGAATGAGGTTCGATTGCGGTCCGATTCTTCGAGGTAATACCATCTCCAATGTCCTCCTTTATCAAGTTCTCATTTTTTTTCTCTTTCGATACCCAGTTTGGATTCAATAGGAACCCTAAGGTTGGTATAATATGTGATTGTTTTATTATTCTTTAAATAGGGTATGCAATTGAAGTATCGGGACCCGTTGGTTCATTTTCTAGCATCCGCTGCCAAGGGCGAGGCAGATGGACTCGTTTCGCTATGCCGCCAATGTTTCAGGTAAGGTTCTAAACCTTCTATTTGGCGTCACACCTTTATTTAAGGGTATTAAAGTGTTTATGGTTTCTTAATAATTTAGTTAGGTGTGCATTGATCCTTACTGCTTACTTTTTATGGTCCTTGTAATTGTTGTAGTGAGTTTTGGCCAACTTTTAAGGTGTGCACACGCATATACTAAGGTATGAATATATATAATATATATGTATCTTCCATGTGCATATTCCCTCATGGTGTGGGGAATACGTTCATTGTGTTAAGGGATATATATATATATATTTATATGAAGGTATGTTCATGTGTGCAGAGTAGTTCCGAGCAGTCACTGATAAATCGGTCAACTAATGAATGTTAAATTGGTTCTTCTTTTGAGGTAGTCATTTCCATCCTTTCCCTCATCCGGAGCTTTCCATGTGCACTTTCATTATTTCATTTAATTTATAAATGTTATTCTCACCTTTATAAGCATGATAGTTTATTCATTTCAGTGTTTTTATGATGGTTAGAATTGTTAAAAACCGCTTTGAAATAGTTTCCTGGTTATATGTAGGTGTTTCGATGCCCTTTCTCCCATTTTAATCCATTTAATGCTTTTTTTCTTAATTAAATCTTATATTATGTTTTTCACCTCTATTATGTTTATATTTAACTTATGGTAGTGTCTTCTTGTTGAAAAATTTGATTAAAAATGGATTTTAGGATGATCCTCTATTTATGAACATGTTTATGCCTTGACAACATGATTTTAACTAAATTCCTTTATCTTCAAATGGTATTGTTTGATGTCTTGAGTGGTGTTTTCTTATAGAAAAATTTTATGGAACTTTTTTGTCCTTCGTTGTTTGGTTTTATGAAACTTAGTGTTTTTGTAGAAATGATTTCACGTGTCTCTTTGGAGGTTCGACGCACCATTAGATGTTGGCACATCCATGGGTGCACTAAGTGCACACATGGACGTGCCCTCAAATGAAGTTGATGATTTGAATTGTTATTTTTCTCTAATCCTTAGTTTTATAAGCAATTATTGTTTTCTAAATGTTTTGGGTCTCTTTGTACGGCTATTTAAATTGGTTTGAAAAGAAATCCATGAGTATATGCCTGTTTGGCTTTTGGTGTATATTTTTTTGAGTGTGTGGTGTAAGGTGTTGTTTGGTTTGTTTTTTTTATGAAATTGTACATAGTATCACTAAATAATTTTATGGCAATGCTTTGAAACTTGGAACCTAAGGGCCCATTTGGCTTTTTAAATACAAAAGTGGTGTCTATAGTTGTTTTAAAAGATCTTGTACAATATTTTCATAAAGGCATTTGATTATGTAAAACTAAAGGCCTGATTTACAACTCCAAGTGTTTAATAAAGTGATTTTGATAACTGAATGATGTGACGGTCCATTTGTCACTTTTTATGTTTGACATGTATGTATTTATGTGTGTGTATATATATATATATATAAGTATATGGGGAACTCCTATCTAGGGTAAACTTCATGGTTGAATGCATAGGAAGCGTCCTTGTTTGGGGTAGGCAAGTGCGATGACGGCATGGTGAGGTGAGTTAGGCGTACAAGGGCCTCCTACTTACACAATATGATTATTATAACCACCATGGGTTCCTGAGCGTCTTTTAGTTTATCAAGTTATGGTTTCTTACCAACCCCGATTAGATGGGTTGGTACCTACTAGTAGGTATAAAGGCCAGATGGGGAGTGCTGCTGATTTCTTTTGTCGCGAGGGTGATCAGTTGGTTATAGACTATGGGGCTTCACCATACACCAACAAGTGGTTTTGAACCATGTACATCCAAGGGTCTTCTAGGGATGTTTAGGATCGCCCATGGTTACTTAATTATTTACATTGCTTGTCAACTTTCAGCTATACCTGTTAGTTTATTCCAAGCTTGCATTGTTTACCTGTTTTGTTTTAGCACAACCTTGGTCTTTCGTTCTTGGTTTTTTTTATAAAATTAAAAATGGTTTTGGGAATGGTACGAATCATGTGTTGGGTTTACTCTAAATGGAAAAAACATGTTACTTATTTTAAAATTTGAAAAACTTACTTTCATACTTGTATTTTAAACATGTGTTTATGGACTGCTTCGGAAAAGAGAACTTTTAGATTCAGTGGTTTATTCCTGGCATCCCTACTGAGCATCTCAGTGATCACACCTATTATATCTTTTCAGTTGTAGGTTCGGTTTCTTATTCAGGTTCCTGGTTCAGTTGTTCAATTTTGGAGTAGACTTGGTTCTGAGTTGGGTGGTGACCTGAAAGGTCATAAGTAGGTAGGTACAATTTATTTTCTTTCTGCTTCTAGTTTTACTTTCTTGTCGTCAATCTTTATTTATTTGGTTATCTTTTGTTCATAGGCCAAATCATTCCCAATAGTTAGATTTTGATGCCCAGTGCTAGTTGCCAGCCCGTGGGGATCGGGAATGCCTCTCGGGACATACCGCGGGCCGGCTCGGGTGACTGGTTCAGGGTTGACCCAGGTTGGTTCGTGAAAAAATGGTATCAAATTTAGGTTCTTGATATTTGGGGTGTCTGGTAGAAATATATTAGGACTATTGGGACTCAGGAGGTAGGTGTGGGGAGAGCATCGTGAACTCTTTCTCGCACTGATCCTCGAGTCGTCAGGGGTAGTCTGAGATTTGAGTCTTTTGTCTTGGGTTGTTTTGGATTGAGGGATGAAAATGGAGGTGAATCATTTTATTTTGTGGCCTCATGTGGGGGGGGAGGGTGACCCATGTGGAGTCCAAGTGCATGATTCAATGTTCTCTTAGTGTTATGCCTTACATGGGGCATGGATCACCACCATGTCGTCGGGTTAGGCGTATACACTAGTTTCTCATTCTGATGGTTTATCGTTGGTTGTTTTTCATTTTGATTTTATTTGATTTGAGTGTGTATTGAAATTTAAAGTGAACTTTTAAAGTGAAAATGGTTTTGGAATGGGAGTTCTTTCCTCAATTTTTTTTAAATGGGTAAAGTGGGTTTTTAAAAGGGAAAGTGTTTTGATTTGGAAGGTTTGGTATGTGTTTGGATTTGATAAGGAAAAGAGATTTTTGGACCTTGGTATTCTTTATGGAGGGTCACATGTGCGTGGGTATGTAGGGAGAGTGTGTGGAGGCACTTGTCCGTGGTAGGTGTAAGCAGAATCAGATGAACGTGCATGTGACGGTTCATAAGGTGCCATAGGTGAGTTTTAAAATTTAAAATAAATGGAGGTTTTTGAAAAAATAATCATTGCTTGTGTTTTTATATGTTTGGATTATGGGTTTGTTTCCCTTAGATTGCGCTATTTCTTTGATTGAGTTTTGGATTGATGCTGATTTTAGTTGTATTTTTTGTGTTGTTTGGAGTATGATGCCCAGGAAGTTTTCTAATGTTGCCAGCAAGTCATGCCCAATTTTCAGTCCATCTCGGGTGTTGCTTTCCCTTTGAGGCATTTGAGTTCTGTTATAAGTAGTGGAGTGGTTTTATAGGAGCAGAGCATGTCTTCGAGTGGTTGGGAACTCCCGAGGGTGTTAAAGTTTGTATCATCTCGGGTTTATTTGAGGGTCCAGTTTTGGGCTAGTAAAGATAGGACGTCTCATCATCATTAGAGTTTGGGGTTTAGTTGGTGGGGGTCGGCTCTCGCGAAGGTTCCCCATCTAGAAATGAGGCCATGCCAGAGGAACCTATCTACAAGAATCTATCTTCTTCTGTACCGACTCCCAGTTTGTTGGACCATTCTCTTGCATGCCACTAATATGGCCGGTTCAGACATTCTAAGCCACCTTGTCGCATCCCTCCAAAGTCTTACTACCATGAGACTGTTTGGGCCACCAGGGAGAGTTCTTAAAGGATCATCATTCAGGAGGAAGGATTTGGGGACCAGAGGATGAAAATTCCCAACTGTGAGGCAGGAGATGCTTCAACCATCTGGGACCCAACCACAGGTCTCAAGGTAAAGCTCGCACACAATCAGGAGTTGCTGAGGGTGTGTGGAACCTCATTCTGGATCATGTTTTCATCTTGGGGATGGAAATATATAAAGTTTCCTTGTTCTATTCTTGTCCCATCGTAAGCTCATCCTTGTTGTGGTGGTGTGATGATATCATTCTACCACAATCAAAGTGGCCTTATCTGCTCTTAGTGTGGTTTCTAAATCATTAAAATTCTTTGAAGCGTGTGGGTTCTGTGAATAAACAGACCCATTCTGATTTTGAGTTGGCCTTAGTTGTGTTTGTTAGGGTGATGTATGGTTTCGTGAAATTAATGGGCAGTGTTTTTGGTCCCTTTATTAGTTCAGATGCCTCTCCATGTGTTTTTCTCTAGTGTGTTCCCGTTTTGTAGGGTGTTCCTCCATCCCAGTGTCTTGGTGTGTTGGTTTTCCTCACAATGGTTTTAATTCTAGTGGTGGAGTTGTTCTATTAGCGTTGAGAAAGTGGATTGAGTTTGGGCTAGGAATTCCCTAGTCTCCGGTTGTAGTGAGGATTTTATTCGGTCGGTGTGGGAGATGTTTGAGTTAATTTCATATCCTTAGGTAGCTGGGTCATCTCATAGAAATCTTCCCATCTCAGTCTATGGTGTGTGGTTTAGTCCTTGCGGAGGAGTTGAATGAGTTTGGTTTGAGATTTCCCGCGCCCCCCAGGGGTGGTGTTTTTGGGTTTCAAGGTTTCCGTATTAGTAAATTCTCGTGGTGGGGAGACCCCTCCTGTGTTCTCCCCTCAATCTCGGGCAGTGAGTTTTTCTTGAATGGGTCGGGTGTGACGTTCATTAGGAATGGTTAGCCCAAGGCTCTCGGTTTTCTTCAACTTTGTTTGGGCATGGAATCGAGTTGTATTAGCTATGGGCTTGGTGACTTTCTAGGGGCATAATGTTTTGTGGTGGGGAGAACTGTCACATCCCAATTTTTTTTTAAATTATTTATTTTATTATTTCTTGGCTTTGTTTAGCCTTGTTAGGGTGCTGGTAGAGCACTGGTCTAAAAATTTTGATATTTAATATTTTATTGGGTTTCAGACTCGTGCATAGGCACTGCATGGTTTGCGGTAATAGTGTGGTTGCCAATTCTTAAAAAAATTAATAATAAATTTTATGAGGGTAAAATATGATGAATGTTTAAACCATGATAATAATAAAATTATTATGCTGATAACAATAATATTATTATTAAATCGTTATTTTTATTATTATTGTTATTACTTAAAATGAAACGAGAAAGGCAAAATAAAAATCAAGAGGATGTTTAGATAATAATAATAATAAAGATATTATTATTATTATTATTATGACATTTTATTATTATTATTGTGATATTTTATTATTATTATTATTATTAAGAAATAAAATTATTATTATTATATTGTTTTTTATAATAATTATTATTATGAGTAGGTTATTATTATTATTAACATATCAATTATTATTATTATATTATTATTTTGTTTTTTTACCTTAAAACTGCCCTTTCCCCCTCCCTCTTCCCCTAACTATGACACACACCCCCAGATTGGCGCAGCCCTACCCCTTGCCATGCTCGTCTTGAAGCGCACCAACCCATCCTCGTCAGAGCTCTGCCTTGAATTGACCTCATCTGGCGCAGCCTCACTCCCTCGTCCGTGCGCAACCCCCAGCCCGGGTTTCCCTCTCGCTCACCGACCATCTTCCCTCCCAACGCGCCTAGTTCCCGGTGACCCAATGCTTCATCTTGTGCATGAAGACCTCAATCTGGCTCCCTCTTCCCATGGTCGGACCTCCCCTACAACGCCCCTTTTTAGCGCACGACCCTTCCGCAATCGATTCCTCTCAGATACTCTATGAATGAGGTTTGATTAAGGTTTGATTCTTCGAGGTAATACCATCTCCAATGTCCTCCTTTATCACATTGACATTTTTTTTCTCTTTTGATACCCGGTTTGGATTCAACCGGAACCCTAAGGTTGGTCTAATATTCAATTGTTGTGTTCTTCCTTCAATAGGGTATGCAATTGAAGTATCAGGACCCATTGGTCCATGTTCCGACATTTTCCACCAAGGGTGAGGCGGATGGATTCATTTTGTTATGTTTCCAATGTTTTAGGTAAGGTTCTAAACCCACTAAAAGACACCCAGGAACCCATAGTGGTTATAATAATACTGTGTAAGTAGGAGGTCCTCGCACGTGTGACTCATCTCACCGCACTTGCCTACCCCAAACACGGAAAATCTATATGATAACCCATAAAGGGATATCCCCCCTATAGAGGTGACCTATATATACATACATACTTTTATTATATCACCAAAGGTTCCAATCGGTCCTTCACGCCATACCATCATCAGAACCATTTAAAGTTTTTTTTACAAAACAATAGAGTTTCCAAACTGGAACACAGTTATCAAAACACCATCCTTTCAAGGAATCAACACAAAAATCACACTTAAACTGGAAGTTCCAAATAAGCCTTAACCTTGATGTAACTATAACGTTACCAAAACATCACACAAATATTTTTTCTTATTTTCAAAGCCAAACGGGCCATTGAGTTCCAAAATGCACACCAAATCATTTCACAACTACCAAACGAGCCTTTACCATTTTCAAACTCACGTCAAAACACATTTCAAAGGAAAACTACCATGTTTTAAAGAAAACATTGTTTAAGAATCACAACTCATTACTTTAAAACCACAAAACCATTGCCTTATAATCACAAAACCTTTCCAAAACAATTTAACACAAACAATAAGGTTGTCAACCAGTTACACGGTTTTTAAACACAATAATTTCTAAAAGTTCATACAAACATCATCATTTGAGTTGAAGGTACCAAACGGGTAATCACATTACTTAAACAAACAAATCACTTCTTTGAAAACACAAGTGTTTCCAATCATACCTTTAGCTTCACATAGCCAAAACATTACCCAAAATATCATGCAAAAAGAACTTTTTTCATTTTCAATGTCAAACAATTTATTAAAAATTTTATAAATAGATGAAACAATCTATAAAAAATTTAGTAAACATACCAAATAATTTATAGACAATTTTATAATGAACCCAACAATTTATTAAAAACATTTATAAACAAACGAAACAATTTATGAACAATTCAATAAAAAACCGAATAAATTTTAAACAATTCATTCAAACAAGAAACACTTTCAAAAACTATTTCATAGTATATCAAAGGTGTGTGTGATGCTTAAAAAATCATAAAAAAAAATATTTGACATCCAGCGAACACATTTTTTTCATAAGAACACGTAAATATGACTAGAGAAAGTACTTCAAAACTATTTTTCTCAAAACCGACTAACTTGAAAACACTATAGAAAGTTAACTAAGTGCATTGCGAAGGTATGAACTAAGTCAAAAATTTAATTAAAAACACTCATGTATTAAGTGGACTTAATCGGAAAGGAAAATGCGGATTCTCCTACCTCAATGGTGTGAAAACGTGATGTCACTTCCATGGAAATAGGAACAACCTCCTGTGCACCAATTGTACACCTAAAACAAATAGAAAACCGCACAAATTACCTACCACGACACTAGGGTTTGGTTAAACTGAAGGAAAACATGAATTCAAAGGGGAGACACACCGATAGGGAGGAAACCGTGCGCAGGGGAGGGGGAGAAGGTGTTGCGATTTGCACCAAAAGACCGCTGGACAGCGGGGTTCAGGTCACTGAAAAGTATGGATGGAAAGGGAGGAGGGGAGGCTGGTGCTGGGGGTCGAGGGTGGAGGCGGCCTGGATGGAGCAAGGGAGGTCGTAGGTGGGTGAGGGCCTGGCTGGTGGTGCGGAGGGCAGAGGCCAGAGTCAGCTGGAGGCGCGAGGAGACGAGGGTCAAGGTGGCTGGGTGGAGGTGGGTGTTGGGTGTGGGGAGGGTCGGAGCAAGGCAAGTGCGGCATAACAGGAAAAGGCGGCTGGCCGGATGCATGGGAGGCTGGAGCGGTGAAGCGAGGGTGACGGGTGAAGGCACCAGAGGTGGCTGGGCATGGTGCAGGTGAGGGTGATGGTCGCTGGGGCTGGTCGGTAGGTTGATGAGGGCGAAGGGCGACTGAGGTGGGGTCAAACGCGGAGGGGCTGCGAGGGGTTGGGGGTCGGGTGTAGTGCCGCTACGCAGAGGGTAATCGGGGGGGCGGCGGGATGAGTTGAGTAGCGCTAGGATTAGGGTTATTTTTCTTTTTCATTTTATTATAATAACAATAATTATAATAATAAAACCAATAATAATAATAATAATACCAAAAATAACAATAATAAAATTAATAATAATAAAAAGTAAGAACAATAATAATAATAATAATACAAATAATAATGATTATAATAATAATAATAATAATTAGAATAATTAGAAATTTATCGACTCCTGGGCCAGCTGCGCGGCTACCGCCAACCGTGCGGTGACCGCGCATAGGTCCAAAACCGAGTAGATATATTAAATGATAAAAAAATTAATTCAGGACCCAGCTCGGACCTTGACGCAAGAACTCGAATCCAAAAATTAATAAAATAAAAATTAATTTAAAAAGTCAGGTGTGATAATTCTCCCCACCACAGACACTTTCTGCCCCTAGAAAGTCACTCAGCCGAACAATAGACAAAACAAGAATCCATGCCTGATTGAAACCAAAAGAAACCACAACACAAGAGAATGGGAGAACACAAGTGGGTTCTCCCCACCACAAGAACTCAACTAGTGCGGAAATTTAACACCCAAACATATCACCCCAGGAAGGGGGCCGATGTGGGAAGTCCCAACTAATCCAACTAACTTCTATAGTACGAGCGAAACAACACCCCCACTCAAACTTGGAACTCTCGACCCAGACCAGAAACCCTGAACACTAGAGAAAAAAATAACCTCCGAGAAGAACTTAATCTCAAAAGTGAACCTGAGAATAACTACAAACATCGATTCATCCACAAGCACTTACATCTCCAAACGAACACAACCAAACCAAGATTAACCCACAAATGGTCCAAACACACTTTTAAGAAAAACACACGATTCAAAAGACTCTATTCAGAAAAACAAGACTGTTTGGATTATAATCGAACATGTCCATACTAATTTTATGACAAAACAATGAACTTACAACAACGTCAAAACTTTAATAGCAGATAAACAAGAACTAAAAGACTTTAAATGTTTCACCACCAAGATGGAACACAAAACCCAAACTGAGGTTCCACACCCCTGAAAACTCCTGATTGTGCGCAAGCTTTACCCCATGACCTGTGGCTAGGGATCTGATGGCTGAAGCATGCCCTACCTCACAGTCAGGCACTGTAATTTCTCTTGTCATAGAGTCTTCCTCAGGCGACGGTTCCTGAAAAACTTCTCCAAGTGACTCAAACAACCGCAATGATGACACGTCTTTGGAGGGATGCGACATGACAGTTTCACATGCTCGAACTGGCCACACTGGTGGAACACCACTGAATGGTTTGATGAACTAGAAGCCAGAACCATTGTAGAGGACTCTTTAGAAATATGTTCCTCTGGCACACCCTACTCACCAGATGGGGAACCTTTGCAAGCAACCAGATATGCTGGATTTCCAACCATCTGTGCTCTGGATCCCAACTCATCTAAAAACACCTCATCCACCAACTTCTCAAAATGATGGTCCCTAGAAGGGAGGGCCTACTCCTTAATCTCTAGACAAAGACCCTCAATGAAGATAGAAGTCTTAATCAAATCCTATGATGCTACCACCAAAGAAAAGGACACAAGCTCCTTGAAATGGTCAACATATGCCTTCACCGTCCGTTGTCCTTGTTAAATACGCATGAACTCTTCCATTTTATTCATATTAGCCGTTTCAGGTATAAACCACCGGACAAAGATAGATTTAAAGACATCTCATGTCATCCTAACTTGTAGTGATGGTGGGGTGAGAAACTCCCATTTTTTCAAATCCAGACCATCAAATAGACCCAAAACAGCACACACTCTAATAGCTTTGGGAGTTCCCAATACCCTAAAGATGCGTTCAACCTCTTCAAGCCACTCTGCTGCTTCTAACAGACCCTGTTCACTGTGAAGGATAGGCAATGTCCAAGAAGGAAAAAAACGGGCATGACTTATCAAAAACTCTGGGGACCTTTATGGGCAGCATTTTCTGAACAACATATAAAACACCAAGCCGAAACTAATATCAAATCAAAGTATAATTAAAAGTAACATCCTAAGCCAAAATGACCGGCTCAAAAACCAAAAAAACACAAACACAACCCAAAATCCCCTTTTCATTTTAGAGCTCAAAACTGCCTTCTTTCAAGGCCACTTTCTGAATACCAATCCCACTTTTCAAACCAAACTCAATTTCCAAAATCATTTCCCCTTTAAAAAAACACTTTATAAAAACAAGGTCAATCCTTTAATTCCAAGTACACACCCCAGTAATCCCATGAACCATTGCGCATGTCTTCATCTGCTTTCATCCACACACACCAACACGTACTTTCCATGCATCCCCTCACATATGCAAATGTTAATAAAGAGTACCCGAGGTTACACCCAAACCATTTCTTTACCAGTTCTAAGAAAACAAAAGATTTTTAGACCAAGAGATTTTGGTTTTAAAATCCATTTAAAAAATTTAAATCCATTTAAAAGAAATCATTATCATTTAAAAAACTCATTTTCATTTTCAAAAGCACACTCACACCCACTAGAACCAAGATGAAACTTAAGTTTCATCGAACTACCAGAGTGAGGGATTAGTAACCATGCTTAACCTGGAGACATGGTAGTGGGCCATGACCCAAGTAAGTGTCAACAACTAGGAGGAACTTAACCCATGTACTCAGACTCCACATGGTTCAATACTCCATGTGAAAACACAATATAACAACGGCTTGCCTCCGTTGTCATCCCTCAATCTAAAACAAACCATAATGAAACAAGGACTCAATTCCCGAACTACCCCTGGCGACTCGAGGTTCAGAACGGGAGAGGGTTTATGAAGTCCTTATCATACCTACCACTCAAGTCCCGATGGTCCTAATATCTATCTACCAGACACCCTAAATAACAAGGTCCTCCTTTGATACCATTTTGTCATGAACCCACTCGGGTCGACCCTGAACCGGTCACCCGAGACGGTCTACAACATGTCCCAAGGGGATTTACCGATCCCCATAGGCTGGAAACTAGTGTCGGGCATCAAAACCTAATCGTTGGGAACAATTTGGCTCAAAAAGATAAATAAAAACCAGGAATAAATAGAATAATAAAACTGATCTCGAGCAGCGGAAAAAGAAATAGACAGAACAACTCAACATACCTCCATGTGACCTTCCAGGTCACCTCCCAACCAAAGGTCGACCTTGCTCCAATAATGATAAAATCATCCAAGAAACCCAGAGCAAAGGAAACCTACAACTGAAATGATAAAATCAAAAAGGAGTGATCATTAAAAATGCTCAGTAGGGTTTTGAAGATAAACCACATAATCCAACGTCTCCTATCCCGAAACAATCCACTAACACAAGTTTCAAATACAAATATAAAATTATGGATTTCACATTTTAAAAAAAGAAACATGTTTTTATCATTTAAAAATCCAACACATGTGATATACCATTTCCAAAATCATTTTTCTTTTTATAAACTAAAATAAAAACAAAATATATCAAAGCTAGGCTAAAGTAGAATAGGTAAACAATGAAAGATGGAAATAAACTGGTATAAATGAAAGTAAACAAGCAATAAAAATAATCTAGTAACCATGGGTGATCATAAACATCCCTAGAAGACCCCTGGATGTACTCAGTTTCAGAACCACCTGTCAGTGTATGGTGAAGCTCCTAAGTCTATAACCAACTGGCTGGCCTAAACTGACCAATCCAGTGGAAAAACTCACCTGACCTAAGAACCAATCCAGGGGGTACCAACCCATTTAATCAGGGTTGATCAGAAACCGTCTCTCGATCATCTAAAAGATGCCCAGGAACCCATGATGGTTATAATAATACTATGTAAGTAGGAGGCCCTCGCATGCATGACTCATCTCACCGCACTTTCCTACCCCAAACACGGACACTCTATACGATAACCCATAAAGGGATATCCCCCCTACAGAGGTTCCCAATATATATATACATACATACTTGTATTATATCATCAAAGGTGACAATAGGGTCATCACGCCATACCATCATCAGAACCATTTAATGTTTTTTTACAAAACAATAGAGTTTCCAAACTGGTACACAGTTATCAAAACACCATCCTTTCAAGGAATCAACACAAACATCTTTTATTTCTTCTATGTTTTGAATTTCAAGAAACTATCATCTACAATTGTGTTCAGTATGTTATTTCGAGTCTGATAGAACAAACTTGTTTTTTTTGGTGAATAGTAACATGCCCTTATGAATAGTAATATGAATAGTAATATGAATAGTAATATGACCTCATGAATAGTAAATAATATTATTATTTTATTTTCCCATGGAAATAGGATAATGGGATCTTAATTAATTTTCCAATGTCACATAAAACTAATTGCACTTCAATTTTGTTATTTTTCGAATTAACTGTGACCTTATTTTAAAATTAAATTAATAATATTTAGAAAATTATTTTTGAAAAATGGAGTTCATTTTTGAATTCTACACATCGAAAAATGGTTGGGGTAAATTTTTAGTATTTTTCTGAAACTCTTGAATTTTCGGTGAATAGTGAAATACGGTAAAATACCGTATAATCAATTTATCAGTAAAAATGCACTATTTATGACATCATAAGTGATGCAAGGCCACTTGCTTCGAAATCAGATGATAGTTTCACTAATTAAGGCCACTTGATTTGAGATTATTCATAGTCTTGATAAAAATATTATAATAATAATTAAAATAATCTAAAATACCTCCCCTCCTCCACTATAAATACCACCCTCACTCCCCTCTTCCTCCCACACCTCTCAAGCCTTGAGCATTGTCTAATTTCTGCCAAATTCCCTCCTCAATCTTCTTCCCCACGTCCTAGAGCTGCTGGTCTCACCAAAAGACCAAAATCAAAGCCCTTAAGAAGGATCTCAAGGAGAAGAGATCAAGAGGTAAACATCCTCTTTCATTTTCATTCTTTCCATCCATTTTATGTTATTATCTTCCTTTCCCTTTGTCTTTTGTTGGGATATTTCATTAAATATTTTCCCTTACAGTCCAAATTTTGTATGATTGATGAGATATTCCATTCCTCTCATCAATCTTGTTTTTATGAAATTTTTAGAGGCGCCGTTAGGCTGCCGAATTTTTTGTAAGAAATTTCTCATGTTTTCTTTATTTCATGATTCCTTCCACTTCTTTATTCACCCCCTCTTATCCAAGAGGCATGAAATCTCCAGAATCATGTATATTCTGGATGTTTTCATGTTTATGGAAAATTACAAATCATTATTCCTCTCCTCTTTCACTTATTTAAAGAATCAAAAAACATTGTACATTTGTGTCGAATTACCGATATCGTGGACGATGTATTTTCAATTTCCATTAATTATTTCAAGTCTGGTCATGAAACCATTTATATGGTTGAACCAGGTTATAATATAAGTTTTATGAATCATATATGGTTCTATAATTCTTTTGTACTCATGATTCAAACTTATAAGACTAAATGAAATTGTAATTATCAAAGAACCACTTAAATTATCTAAACGAACATAATTAATGTTTTAACTTATAAATCATCATCATATAAGGCACCAAAGTGATGAATGGTATAATTTATGGTACTGGAGTTATGTAACTAATACTCCATTCCAATTCTGGAGTTTCACTTCCAATCAACAAGAACGATTCATCATGAACCGATCGTGAAAATCACAAAAGACCTCACCCAAAATAATGCAAGGAACAAAATACTAACAAATAAGGGGTGAAATGAGGTTATGAAATGACCATATAAGATGTTATAAACATGAACACGTTTCTTTAAAATCCTATTAACACTCCTTTAACCATTATACAGGAGGTTCAAACAATTTTGAAGTAGGACAAGCCCAAGGTAAGGGAATTCTTAACCCGATTTCCATTCTTTGGGTTAACCTTCTACTTTATAATTTATGTGCTATTTAAATTGTTTGTGTGATGGGTTCTGTTTATATTATGTTTAATTATGTGTATTTACAGAGTATATACATATTCCATCCACTCAATTAAGTATCACTTCAAGTATATGATGTTTATAAGGGACTTTTCTTCTAAAATCCTCTTTTAAAATTCTGTTTTATAAGATTCAAAGGCAATGTTTTTATGCTATTATTTATGTTGAATGATTATGTTTTGGCTATTGTGCATTGTTTATGATGAAGGGTGGGACCTATATTTCCCTCCAATGCATTGGGTATGAGTAAGTTGGAGGTCGGCCGTATGGTTACTCCAAGTGTAACTGTGATGGTTACACAAAGTAAGGTAGTCGTGAGGGTTACAAATTTTAAGGTAGCCAAGATGGTTACAAGATTATGTAAGTAATGCCCCAATATACCTTTATGATTATAATTATGTTTGTATGGATCTTGTGTAAATCTCATGTTACGCTAAGTAAGATTTTATGGGTGTAAATCATGTATTTTAAAAATGTTTTCATATGTCTTGTGTATTCATGGACTAATGAGATTTTTCCTTCTTTTTCATACCTTACTGAGCTTTTGTGCTCATCCCAAGTTTTTAAATGATTTTTCACAGGTTAATGGATGAATAATACAAGGAATGAAGACATGTTAAATGTTGAAGAATTGTCAAGGAGTCTTGTTTTATGTTTAAATGTTTTATATTCTGAGGAAAATGGAAACTGATTTTATGGTATCCACTATGTAACAATGTGTAATGTTATGAATATTTTGTCTTAATTCTATAAAGCTCTAAAATTGAAAAGATCCTCAATGTAAAATGAATTGTTTTCTTGAATAAATTCAAGATTATGTGTGAAATAAGTGCGGGTCCTTACAGTTGGTATCAGAGGTCGGTTTAGACAACTTTAGGGATTAGGAGTTCTTGTGAGACACGTGATTAGTCCCTATATCTATTATTTCTGTTAAATCCTTGTTTTATAACTTTTTTTTTTCAGGTCAAGTAAAGTCGGTTACGAATGGAAGGAGAAGGATCTCAAACGACATTCCTATCTCTTCCTGATGACATGCTTGCAATAATTATTGCAAAGTCATCTTCGGATGATTGTGAAACTTTTTCTAGCATACAACTCACTTGCAAGCAGTTTTTTGAGATATCAAACACCTCCTCTATACCTCGTTATCATCGTGGATCATGGGTTGTTTTTAGACAAATACTATTTTCACAATATTCACATAATTTCAAGAAAGGTAAATATTATCAAGGTATTTTCAAATATTTTACCTTATCACAAGAATTTGAAGCATATTATGATTTTAAAAATGGTGCTGAGGAAGGAGACCCTTGTGCAACCTATTTATATTTGCTTTTAAACTATAGTCTCACATCACATACTTATGGTATTTTAAAAGGACCAATAATAGAAAGTTTCAACTCAATTTCGGTCCGACTATTTTATAGAAATCATGTTTTATCAGATGTTTTGGAATTATATGTCCTACATGATTATTTTCCAAAACTGTTTTTCTGTGAACACCCATATGACCCATGTTGTACGAGGTGTATTTGGATGGAGGAAGCAAATGATTTTGAAGGATCTCTAAATCATTGTTGTAATGCATGGGACTTTTACCTACGTGAACAAGATGATGATGAAACTGAGTGGACACCTTGATCAAGGTACCCTTAGTTGTTTAATAAGTAAATAAAATTGCGAGGACGCAATTTCAAGAAGGTGGGGATAATGTAACATCCCAAGGTTTTCTAAAAATAAATTGAAAATGCTTGAAATTTTGTTTAAGGTATATATTTATAAGTATCCTTTAAACATAATTTTATTTCTTCTATGTTTTGAATTTCAAGAAACTATCATCTACAATTGTGTTCAGTATGTTATTTCGAGTCTGATGGAACAAACTTGTTTTTTTTGGTGAATAGTAACATGCCCTTATGAATAGTAATATGAATAGTAATATGAATAGTAATATGACCTCATGAATAGTAAATAATATTATTATTTTATTTTCCCATGGCAATAGGATAATGGGATCTTAATTAATTTTCCAATGTCACATAAAACTAATTGCACTTCAATTTTGTTATTTTTCGAATTAACTGTGACCTTATTTTAAAATTAAATTAATAATATTTAGAAAATTATTTTTGAAAAATGGAGTTCATTTTTGAATTCTACACATCGAAAAATGGTTGGGGTAAATTTTTAGTATTTTTCTGAAACTCTTGAATTTTCGGTGAATAGTGAAATACGGTAAAATACCGTATAATCAATTTATCAGTAAAAATGCACTATTTATGACATCATAAGTGATGCAAGGCCACTTGCTTAGAAATCAGATGATAGTTTCACTAATTAAGGCCACTTGATTTGAGATTATTCATAGTCTTGATAAAAATATTATAATAATAATTAAAATAATCTAAAATACCTCCCCTCCTCCACTATAAATACCACCCTCACTCCCCTCTTCCTCCCACACCTCTCAAGCCTTGAGCATTGTCTAATTTCTGCCAAATTCCCTCCTCAATCTTCTTCCCCACGTCCTAGAGCTGCTGGTCTCACCAAAAGACCAAAATCAAAGCCCTTAAGAAGGATCTCAAGGAGAAGAGATCAAGAGGTAAACATCCTCTTTCATTTTCATTCTTTCCATCCATTTTATGTTATTATCTTCCTTTCCCTTTGTCTTTTGTTGGGATATTTCATTAAATATTTTCCCTTACAGTCCAAATTTTGTATGATTGATGAGATATTCCATTCCTCTCATCAATCTTGTTTTTATGAAATTTTTAGAGGCGCCGTTAGGCTGCCGAATTTTTTGTAAGAAATTTCTCATGTTTTCTTTATTTCATGATTCCTTCCACTTCTTTATTCACCCCCTCTTATCCAAGAGGCATGAAATCTCCAGAATCATGTATATTCTGGATGTTTTCATGTTTATGGAAAATTACAAATCATTATTCCTCTCCTCTTTCACTTATTTAAAGAATCAAAAAACATTGTACATTTGTGTCGAATTACCGATATCGTGGACGATGTATTTTCAATTTCCATTAATTATTTCAAGTCTGGTCATGAAACCATTTATATGGTTGAACCAGGTTATAATATAAGTTTTATGAATCATATATGGTTCTATAATTCTTTTGTACTCATGATTCAAACTTATAAGACTAAATGAAATTGTAATTATCAAAGAACCACTTAAATTATCTAAACGAACATAATTAATGTTTTAACTTATAAATCATCATCATATAAGGCACCAAAGTGATGAATGGTATAATTTATGGTACTGGAGTTATGTAACTAATACTCCATTCCAATTCTGGAGTTTCACTTCCAATCAACAAGAACGATTCATCATGAACCGATCGTGAAAATCACAAAAGACCTCACCCAAAATAATGCAAGGAACAAAATACTAACAAATAAGGGGTGAAATGAGGTTATGAAATGACCATATAAGATGTTATAAACATGAACACGTTTCTTTAAAATCCTATTAACACTCCTTTAACCATTATACAGGAGGTTCAAACAATTTTGAAGTAGGACAAGCCCAAGGTAAGGGAATTCTTAACCCGATTTCCATTCTTTGGGTTAACCTTCTACTTTATAATTTATGTGCTATTTAAATTGTTTGTGTGATGGGTTCTGTTTATATTATGTTTAATTATGTGTATTTACAGAGTATATACATATTCCATCCACTCAATTAAGTATCACTTCAAGTATATGATGTTTATAAGGGACTTTTCTTCTAAAATCCTCTTTTAAAATTCTGTTTTATAAGATTCAAAGGCAATGTTTTTATGCTATTATTTATGTTGAATGATTATGTTTTGGCTATTGGGCATTGTTTATGATGAAGGGTGGGACCTATATTTCCCTCCAATGCATTGGGTATGAGTAAGTTGGAGGTCGGCCGTATGGTTACTCCAAGTGTAACTGTGATGGTTACACGAAGTAAGGTAGTCGTGAGGGTTACAAATTTTAAGGTAGCCAAGATGGTTACAAGATTATGTAAGTAATGCCCCAATATACCTTTATGATTATAATTATGTTTGTATGGATCTTGTGTAAATCTCATGTTACGCTAAGTAAGATTTTATGGGTGTAAATCATGTATTTTAAAAATGTTTTCATATGTCTTGTGTATTCATGGACTAATGAGATTTTTCCTTCTTTTTCATACCTTACTGAGCTTTTGTGCTCATCCCAAGTTTTTAAATGATTTTTCACAGGTTAATGGATGAATAATACAAGGAATGAAGACATGTTAAATGTTGAAGAATTGTCAAGGAGTCTTGTTTTATGTTTAAATGTTTTATATTCTGAGGAAAATGGAAACTGATTTTATGGTATCCACTATGTAACAATGTGTAATGTTATGAATATTTTGTCTTAATTCTCTAAAGCTCTAAAATTGAAAAGATCCTCAATGTAAAATGAATTGTTTTCTTGAATAAATTCAAGATTATGTGTGAAATAAGTGCGGGTCCTTACAAAATCATTTCACAACTACCAAACGAACCTTTACCATTTTCAAACTCGCATCAAAACACATTTCAAAGGAAAACAACCATGATTTAAAGAAAACATTTTTTAGGAAGCACAACTCATTACTTTAAAACCACAAAACCATTGCCTTATAATCACAAAACCTTTCCAAAACAATTTAAGACAAACAATAAGGTTGTCAAGCAGGTACATAGTTTTTAAACACAATCGTTTCTAAAAGTTCATACAAACATAATCATTTGAGTTGAAGGTACCAAACGGGTCATCACATTACTTAAACAAACAAATAACTTCTTTTAAAACACAAGTGTTTCCAATCGGACCTTTAGATTCACATAACCAAAACATTACCCAAAATATCACGCAAAAACCACTTTTTTCATTTTCAATGTCAAATAGTTTATTAAAAAATTTATAAACAGATGAAACAATCTATAAAAAATTTAGTAAAAATACCAAATAATTTATAAACAATTTTATAATGAACCCAACAATTTATTAAAAACAATTATAAATAGACAAAACAATTTATAAACAATTCAATAAACAAACCGAATAAATTTTAAACAATTCATTTAAACTGGAAACACTTTCACAACTTATTTCATAGTATATAGAAGGTGAGTGTGATGCTTAAAACATCATAAAAACAATATTTGACATCCATTGAACACATTTTTTTCATTAGCACATGTAAATATGACTAGAGAAAGTACTTCAAAACTATTTTTCTCAAAACTAACTAACTTGAAAACACTATAGAAAGTTAACTAAGTGCATTGTGAAGCTACAAAATAAGTAAAAAATTTAATTAAAAATACTCATGTATTAAATGGACTTAATCAGAAAGTAAAATGTGGATTTGCCTACCTCAATGGTGTGAAAACGTGACATCGCTTCTGCAGAAAGAGGAATAACCTCCTGCACACCAATCATATACCTAAAACAACTAGCAAAGCGCTCCAATTACCTAAAAAGGGGAGACACACCGAGAGGGAGGAAATCGCACGCTGGGGAGGGGGAGGAGGCACTGCAATCCGCACCGAAAGACTGCTGGATAGCGGGGTATGGGTCACCAGAAAGTACGCCTAGAAAGGGAGGAGGGGAGGCCGGTGCTGGGGGTCAAGAGTGGAGGTGGCCTGGCTGGAGCAAGGGAGGCTAGAGGCGGGTGAGGGCCTGGCCGGTGGTGTGGAGGGCGGAGTCCAGAGTCGGCTAGAGGCACGAGGAGACGAGGGTCAAGACAGCTGGGCCGAGGTAGGTGCTGGTGCAGGGAGTGCCGGAGTAAGGCGAGGGTGGTAGAGCGGGCGAAGGCGGCTGGGCGGATGCACGAGAGGCTGGAGAGGGGAAGCGATGGCAGCAGGCGAAGGCACCGAAGTCGGATGGGCACGGTGCAGGTGAGGGTGATGGCCGCTGGGGCTAGTTGGCATGCCACTGGGGGTGAAGGGCTATGGAGGCGGGGTCAAGCATGGAGGGGCCGCGAGGGGATGGGGGTCGGGTGTAGCTCCACTGTGCAGAGGGTAATAGGGGGCGACGGGATGAGTCAGGCAGTGATAGGGTTAGGGTTATTTTTTTTATTATAATAACAATAATTATAATAATAAAACCAATAATAAAAATAAAAATAATAATAATAATAATTCCAAAAATAAAAATAATATAAATAACAATAATAAAATTAATAATAATAAAAAGTAAAACAATAATAATAATAATAATAATACAAAGAATAATAATAATAATAAAAATAATAATAACAAGAAGAAGAAGAAGAATAATACAAATAATAATAATAATACAAATAATATAATAATAATAATAATAATAATAATAATTAGCAATTGCCCGACTCTTGGGTCAGTTGCGCGGCTACTGCCAACTGCCCGGTGACCGCGCACGGGTCCGAAACCCAATAGATATATTAAACGACAAAAAATTTAATTCGGGACCCAGCCCAGACCTTGATACGAGAACTTGAATCCAACAATTAATAAAATAAAAATTAATTTAGAAAGTTGGGTGTGACATCTTAAGTCCTAACAAGATATTATAAACTGCATACTAACATCAAGGAAAGATGTTAAACCTTCACCTCTGATACCAATTTTTCATGAACCAGCCTGGATACCCTGGTACCCTAATAACTGAGCAAGATTTAACATGGATAAAGTGTGTTCTAGATCCCTATGGGTTGATGATCATCACCTGGCATCATACAAGATAAAAGAGGGAACAAATTTTCCATAAAACAGTGGGAGATAAAAGATACAAGTCGGTATGCTCAACACTCCAAAAAAGAGAAAGTACTAGAAACCAAATAGGTATATTAAGAATCAAAACAATACATCATCAATGTACATAGTATAAATACAAACACCCCAAAAGAAACATTACTCTAATCCCAAAGGATCAAGAACATCCACCACCTCCAAGTTGCACTTCCCCTTTGTTCATACTCGACAAAAGGAAATCTACAAATTCCTAAAGGAAATGGTAGGGTGTGATCTATAAATACTAGTAGGGTCTCACCATGATTTCTATAAAAAGATTATATAATAATAATAAAATAATTCTTTCAATTTTAATAAAACAGGGCATGGTAATACATTTTCATATTTAAAAAAAACATGTTTTCATTTAAAAAATGATGGAAAACATTTCAAACATGTCTTAAATAAAAATTTTATATAAAAAAGTTTATATAAATAAAATATAATGAATAAAAAATTTCTATAATCAATATAATATATATCAAAACAATAACAAAATCACTATGATCATCTTACTTGTGGTACTTTAGTTTCTAGTTAAAGGATCTATACACTTCTCATATTAGTGATCCTGGAAAGTATGTGTACACACATCCCTTAGTCTCGGACCGAATAGAACTCATCAACATCACATCATGGATATGATCTTCCTAACTAGTTTTTTTATTTTTCATCATCAATCCATTTCTAGGTAATCATTATACTAACATTCTTGTCCCAAATAGCCCACTAACTTCTAAGGCTCGCACGTGCTCAATCAATCAATAGAAAAGGTCAAATCATCTCATTTTAAATCATACATCATTTACAATTCAATTCCTAACTCTCAATTTCAATATGCCAATTCAATTTCAAATATAAAACAATAGTTTTTCATCAATTCATTCATTTTCAATACAAAACCAATCATAGGTTTTTATCAATTCAATTTAATAATTTTTTTCTAAAATAAATTCTCAAACCAATTCATTAATTCCTTCAAATTGAAAATATGCCTCAAATTACAATTCTATTAGAATTGAGGGTTTTTCTAAAAATCCATTCCATATTCAATTCTAATTCCAAATAATATAAAATTTTGTTTTTATAAATCAATTGAAAGTAATTTCAAGAAACTCAAGGATTTAATTGCATGGAAAATCTCAAACGGAACCTCTTGTCTTTAATCATAGAAATCATAATGCACAACACCTGCAACATGATTTTACAATAAAGAACGAAGGTGACAAAGATCATGGAATCAAACCTAGATTCAAGATACAATTAAATGGATATTAGAATAATAAAAAACATTATAATCCAACACTTTATAAGTGTTAGAGGATAATAGAGTAGGATGGAACATATGAGTGGAGATTCACTTACCCATAGGAGAGAGAATGAGATCCACCACACTTTGATCCACCAAGAGAAGGGTTTAGAAGGCCTAAATCGCTTCTTAAGGGACTTAAAATCCTAGGAAAAAAAATTTAGGATGAGTGGAGATCAAGATATAGTTAAACTGAGGGGTTTAGGAATATTAAACAATTTTTAGAAATAATAAATTCCCATGCACATGGTTGGTTGGTCATGGTCGATCGATTAGACAAATTGTGCGCCCCTACTTTGGGGTGCACAATTTTTAATAGGTGGGTGCATAGTTTGTCAAACTGTGCAACAACCATGAAAAACCCTACTATACAGGGTTGCATAGTTTGTATTGGTGGGTGCACGGTTTGGGAAACCCATTTTCCAATCTTGCACAGCATAGAAAACCTCAAAAATTTCCAAATTTCACCCCAAACAACCTGAGACAAATCCCAACCAAAGAATGATAAAAATAAGGGTTGAGAAGTACCTGAAAACAATTAATGGGATGTTAAAATTTTGAAAGTTAATATATATGAATATGGTTTTTAAATAAGTGATTAATATGGTTATTTTTATTATACAGAAGCTTAAATCTCATCCTTGGAGGTTTGAAGTAAAGGTAATACTTTTCTCATCTCAATTTCCCTTTATTGGGATACACTATGTATTTAAAACTTTATTTATTTTGTGTGTTACCTACACTTACCATATATTTTTTCATCATGAAATTTAATGGATTTATAAATCCATATAAGGTTCTCTCTTTCATAGGAGTCTAATTCAAATTTTACCAAGGCATAAATGGTTTTATCATCTCAATTTTCATTCTTTGGGATATGTTAAATATTCACCACTAAATTTATTATTATATTTTTTATAATACCACATAAATTTCTTTTACTATATCATTCACATTATTTATGTGACTTCCAAATCCATATCATGTTCTTTATTTCAATGGATTTTGATTCAATAGTCACCAAAGCTTCAATGGGTTCTTTAACGATCTCATTTTGAAATCGAGATTATTTATGTTTGAAATTAAATATGGGGAAATTATATATTATTTCCCTCTAAATACAATATATTTTATTATATATTGGTTATTATTATTTTTTTTACTTTTCTTTATACCATTTCGACTCCTTTTGGTTCATAGTTCGACTGAAAGGATGTTTATAAGTGGGTTGACTTTATCTCTTATTTTTATGCTAGGAATCATTCTACTACATTTCCATATTCATTATATTATTTTAGGAATGTATTTATATCTACTTATATTATTTATTGAGGTCATTTTCAATGGACTTGATTTCTACTACAAAATCCATTTTCTTTTAACATTTTTGATATGGTATTTTTCCTACAACTTTTACCATCTTTACAAAAGTGTGAAATAAATATCCTTTTTAATAAAAATTCCACATGAACACATCTTCCCACCATCTTTGTTGGTTTTATTTAAGAAATATCCTCTCAAATATTCCTTGGTTTTCCTAATTAATTTTTCTTTATATTGTTTTATAAATTAATTTATTTTAAAATAAAATATATCTAAAGTAAAGGATATTTCTAATTATTTTTTAAATAAATTTTTTTAGTGATATTATAAAATTATTTTACATCTATGTAATCATCCTTTAATGTTTCTATGCATCACTATGGATGTTCTCTAATGAAACTATCCACCTTCCTTCTTTGTATGGAGTATGATAATATCTTATAGAGGTTTTAATGAATCCCATTTATTTATCATGGGTTAATCATGGTATGATGGAATTATGAATGTTTTCAGGTTCAAATGTCTCATGTAAGTAGGTTTATCATTATATGAAGGGTACGCCCAATATATCCCTATGGTGAATTAAGTGAAGTTTTATATCTCATGAGATAATGATGATTGTGTGTGGACATGATTGTAGCTAATGTTCTTATAAGAATATTCATGGACATGATTAAAGATAACTTTGTTCATAAATTTAGGCATGAAAATGAGTAAGGATACATTTACTCATAAGCTTGTGCATGGATATGATTGTGGATAGATTTGTTTACAATTTTGTGTGTGAACATGTTTATAGATAGAATTGTTCACAAATTTTTTTATGGACATGATTAAGGATATATTTAATCACATGTTTTTGAGTGGACAAGATTATGTATATATTTGTTTACAAGTTTATGAATGGTAATGATTTTAGATATATTTTTTCACATGTTTGTGAATTAAAATGATTGTAGATATATTTGATCACAATTTTGTTTATTGACATGATTGTAAATATCTTTGATCAAAAGTTTGTGTGTGCACATGGTTATATATAGATTTGTTAAAAAATTTGTGCATAGATATGAATGAAGATAGATTTGTTCAAAAAAATTATATGAACATGATTATGTATAGCTATGTTAACAAGTATGTGTGTAGACATGATTGATGGTATCTATGTTCACAAGTATGTGTGTGGACATGATTGCTGGTAGTTATGTTCACAAGTATGTGTGTGGACATGATTGTGGTTAGATATGTTCACATTGTTTTGATTTTTTAAAATTATGTATATGCCACATTCTTTTTCTACTGTTATGTTTTCATGGTTATTTTATCATGTTTACAGACTCCTGTTACTCATGAATTATGTTGTTCTGAATTATTTATTCCATGAATCATGATTCAAAATCTATGTTTTAATGGGTATGATTATTTATTATTATATCCATTCATGTTGATTATGTTCTCATACCCATATTATCATTTTATTCTCACTTATGATCTTTGATTGCTATATCTTATGTTTTCCCTTAATAAGAATATGATTTCACCCCTTTTTATGATTTCATTACCATGGGTATGAAGGAGAGAGTAAAGTGTGACATTTCTAGAAGGGGGTCTAGTGGGTGCATGTCACTCCCTGACCATGGTTTCTTCTTTTATTTTATTCTTTTATTAGTGTTGGATCTTTTGTTTGAGGTCTGGGTTGAGTTCTCATTGATAGTTTTTTATTTTGGGAAGTTTTGGGTGTGTTTTGGCCCTGTTTATGGTTTGATCACGGTTTGTCCCAAACTGTGTGAGGCTAAGGGAAAATCATGCGACATGTGGATGGTGCCTAGGACAAAGCACATGGATTGTGAACAGTTAGAGGAAACTATGTGGAAAGTATGTGGGGAATATTTTCAATTTGATAGATCAATTTTTCATGGTTGGTGCAAGGTTTTTCAAACCATGCCTCCAACCCATGAGGGTGTCCCCTTTTTCTATTAGGGTGTGCACAATTATCACACAGTTTGGAAAACCTTGTGGCCAAACCATGCAAGTTACCCAGTTCTTTAAAATCTTGAAATTCCTCTTTTTCCTCTCCTTTTTAACCCATTTTGGGTTCTCCTCCCTTTTTTTTGACCTAGGCCTATCCAAGTTCCTCTCCCTTGGCTCCTCCACCAACCTTGGTGCTCATCTAATCTTCTAATGTGAGTTAATCTTGGTTTTTGGTTGATTTTATCTTCTTCTTCTTCCTCTTTCTAGTCTTATTGGTTTCTCTTTCCTTAATTCTCTCTTTATCAAACCCTATAAGTTAGGTTTTATGTTTGGATTGTATTTCTTTAATGTTATGGTGTGAAAAATTGTCTCTTGAGACTTGTTCTCCCTTCTCTAAGAGTTTCATCACATCTTCACATCGTTGAGGTAGGGGTTTCTATCCATTTCCTTTCCAAAACATTACATTTTATTCTTGAGTGTTTCTAATTAATTTATAAATGTTATTTTCATTATTTTTTCATGTTTGTTTGAAATTTTGTGATGTGATCATGTTATAAATTTGGAGAAGATGGATTTTCAAAGGATTTATCCAATTATTCCTATATATATACATAAAAAGTGTTTGATGAAATTATAAATTGGGTTTTAAAAGTAAAATTGGGTGATTTGGGATATATTTTCCTTGGTTATGCTTTGGTATCTTAGTTTACATTGTGAATTGAGCTTTTGTGTGGTTGTAATGTATTTTTGTGCTGTAGTGCTTATGTGTGGGTTGTTGTACTACTTTTATTTATTTAATAAAAAACATTTGGTATGCTATGAATTTTAAAGGGTGTTCCATTGGATGTGGGCATATCCATATGTGCATGGGGTTCACATATATATAGTCACAAAAATTATAATGGAATTATAAAATGTTGTTCACCTGAAACATCAAATTTCAAAGCACCATTCCTCATTCCCCCTTCTCTTCTTTTAGTCCTCCTCTTGTAAAATGATTCCTTTGAAATTAAAATGGTTCCTAAATGGTTTCTAGGTTTTAAAATGATCTAAAATGTGGTTTCCAAATGTGTTTCTTAATGTTTGGCTCGTTTGGAACCTTGGAATATGGGGTTTTGACTAAATGATATAAAGGCCTATTTTGGAATCTTTCAAGCATATTGTACATTTTCATCTTGGTTTTGGAAATGTATATGAATTGTGAATGTTAAGTCTTGGTTGGTATATTTTGAAATTTTGTAAAATTGGTTTTAAAGTGACATGATGTGTAGGCCCGATTGGCACCTTGATTGGATGTATGTGTGGGGGCACCCTATATTCGTCGTTTTGAGGAGAGGGTCATTACATAGTTGGTGTCGGGGTTTGAGAAAGGCATGACTAAGGGTATCTGTGAATTATTAGTTTATTCCATGCATGTGATGAACTCCCAATTCCACTTTATACAATTATCATGAGATTCCTAGATTACATCTAGAGGGTTGAGTGACGGTTTATTACTAGTCTTGGTTAGATTGAATGGAACCCCTAGATTAGTTGAGATGATAGGTGGGATACAACACTAGTGAGGCTAGTTTAGAGAATCTAGGTTGGTTATTTACTATAGAGCATTACCATATGTTGATAGGTGATTCCAAACCAATTACATCCAAGGATTTATTTTATAGATGTTTATAAAATGTCCATGATTATTATTTGTATATTCTATTCTATCTTGATTCACTTTGGTTATATGATCTTATAGTAATTTTCCCATTTGTATTGTCTTCTTTATTTCTTATATAACAATGTTTATCACTTAGGTCAAATTCTTCTTTTGGTTTTGGGTTTTTAAATTGGGTTTTAGAATGGTAAACCATGTTTTGTTTTCAAATTATCATTTTCTAGAAAATGGTATTGGCTGTTTAAAAATTTTAACACGCCTATTTGCATTAGATTTATTTCAAACTAGAGTTTATGGGATTTTTTGGGAAAGAAAATGTGTGGACTCTGTGGTGCTTACCTATAGAGCTATTTTTGCTCACACCCTACTTGTGTCACTCAACATCAGTAGAACGAAGATTTTTTGTAGGTTCATGTTTTGTTCAGGTTTTCCTATGGAGTAGGTTGGACTTATGGATAGTGGTGACAATGAGGTCACATGGAGATTTGGTCAGATTCCACTTTGGTCCTAATTTAGTTTTACAGTTTCAGTTCGTTTCTCTATTATTCTATCTAATTTTGGTTATTTATTTATTGATGTTCAGTTATTATAGTTTCTTGTTGCATGATATATTTGATTTATTTGTATCAGTTTATATTGGGATAAATCATTCCCACAGTGATATATTTGTAATGAACCAAGATCCATGTCACTTTATTCGCCTATTGAGCCTTGTCATGAACCGGGTCGGATGCCAGGTCAGATAGAAGACCGACCTGGTTCATGAAAAACTACTACCAGAGCAGCCCTTTATAATTTGGGACTTCAAGTAGTTGGGAGATTATGACTATCAGTACTCGAGAGGTAGGTATGGTAAGGACTTCATGAACCCTTGTTCATCCTGATCCTTGAGTTTCCAAGGGTAGTCTGGGACTTGATTCTTTTTTTTGGTTTGTGTGGATGGAGAATGACAATGGTGGTGATCTATTTTTATATAATGGTATTTCATGGAGTAGAAACCCATGTGGAGCCCGATTTTATGGTTCAGGATTCTCCCAATGGTCGGTTCTTGCATGAGGAATGGTTTTCTAAACAATGTTGTCAGGTTATGCATGGCCAGTAGTTCCTCATCATGGGATTTTGTTGTGAGTTGTGTTTTGGATTTATTTTAATCAGTTTAAGTGTATTTAAAATGGAAAATGGGTTTTTATGAAAATTATTTTCAAAAGGAAAATGAATTTGGGGCATTGGTTTTGTATTGAAAGTAGACTTTGGCATTTAAATTGGTTTTTTAAGTGAGTTGTTTTTTTAAAATTGGATTTGGAATGAAATGGTTTTGGTCTTAAAGTAGAAATAGTGGTTCTTGGATTAGGAATTTGGTTTTATTTTGTGATTTTTGGTTTATGAGTTTGGTATTTCATTTAATGGTGTTGTTTTGATTGATATTTGGTGGAGTTTTTTTTTTGATGTTGGATTGGTTTTATGTTTTTTTTAAATAGAGTGTGCCACCTAGAAAGGTCCCCAAGGTTTCCAGTGAGTTCTATTTAGTTGTTATCCCTGCCTAGACTCCTAGTGGATTCATGGAGTCAAGCTTCTAGTGTGGTAGTTTTGGGAATTTGAATTCATCTTTCCATAATCATTCTAATGCTTTTCGACGATGTGGCCATTTGGGTCACTTGGAAAAGTTCTATAAGTAGTTACAAAAAAGAGGAAGTCTCATCCATAGGATGTCAGGTTTTGGTTATGGGGAAGTATATGCTTCAAGACATCAGGGATCCAGCCACAAGCCCCAGGGTGAATCTCTTTATGCAGTTAGAAATCGTTGGGTGTGGGGAAAATTGGTCCAACTATTGTCTCTATTGTTAGAGTGGAGACAGTTTTAGATTCCTTGTTTTAGCTTCCATTGTCCCTAAAAGTTCCTATGTTGTAGTTTTTTTAGGTTTAAAATTTATCCCTTCAAAGTAAAAGGCTTTGTAATATTGTATTCTTGCTAGTCGTGTGGTTGTGATTTCTTTTGAGAAACCTGTGTGGTTAGCCCTATGGATCAGTTCTGGTTTTTGGTTATGTTTAGTTTTTAGATTATCATATCTTATGAAAATAATGAATCATGGTTTGTTTTTTTATTTAGTTTGAGATCCTTCCCTCAGTTTCCCATTGTGTCAGGGATTTTTGTTCTGTGTTGGGAGTTCTCATGTCGGTGCCATTGAGTAGATTGGAAGTTCCCTTGCGAGTATCATGGTGTCACCTGGTTTCTTGTGGTGGTGATAAATCCTTTGTTTCCATTATTCGTGGTTCTCCTTTTCATGGTTTACCTTAGATCTGGTCATGTGTGACTTTTGGAGTGAATGGTTAACTTGAGGGTCATGGTCTTGATTGGCCTTGTTTGTTTTTGAGTTTGAGTTTTGTTCTCATTTGTTTGGGTGACTTTATGGGGGCATATTTTTTTCGTGGTGGGGATAATTGTCACACCCCAAACATGATTTTTTTAATCTTTTCTTTGTGTTAGATATTTTGGTTGAGTTCTGAGTTGAGTTCATGTCGAGAGTTTTTGAGTTTGGAAGTTTGAGGTGTGTTTCGACCTAAACCATGTGAGGCCAAGGGAAAACCATGTAGTGTGTGGTTGGTGCATGGGACAAAGCTCATGTCTTGTTCATAGTTAGAGGAAACCTTGTGGAAAGCATGTAGGGAGGCTCTGTAATTTGATAGATCTATTTTACATGGTTGACGCATGGTTTCCCAAACGGTGTGGCTAGACCATGTAGGTGTCTCATCTTTCCAGTAAGGTGCACATGGTTGGCGCATGGTTTGGAAAACTATGTGGACAAACCATGCGAGTTACCCAGGTTATTTAAAATCTTGAAATTTCTCTTTTTCCCCTCCCTCTATTTAACCCATTTTGGGTACTCCATTTTTCTCTAGGAACACAAGAGGGATTCCCAAGATCCTCTCCCTTGGTTCCTCCTCCCTTGGTGCTCCTCTAATCTTCTAAGGCGAGTTCCTCTTGGGTTTCAGTCAATTTTCTCTTCTTCTTCTTCATCTATCTTGGCTTCATGGTTTCTCTTGCCTTGTTTCTCTCTTGGACGAACCCTAGAGGCTAAGGTTGATGTTTGTCTTATCTTTATTTGATTTTAGGGTGTGTGGATTATCTCTTAAGCCTTTTTTTCCTTCTCTGAGTGTTTTGTCACATATGCACATCATTAAGGTAGGTGTTTCCATCTATTTCCATTTCAGAACATTCCATTTGATACTTGAGTGTTTCTAATTAATTTATAAATGTGATTTCCATGCTTGTGTTGTGTTTTTTTGAGTTTTTTCAGTTTGATCATGTTATAAATTTTGAGAAGATATATTTTCAAAGGATTTCCACAATTATGCCTATATATATGTATAAAAAGTGTTTGATGAAATTCCAAATTGGTTTTTAAAAGTGAAATTGAGTGTTTTGAGATATATTGTCCTTGGTTATGTTTTGGTATCATAGTTTCCATTGTGAATTGATCTTGTTCGTGGTTGTAATGTATTTTTTTATGCTTTAGTGCTTATGTGTGCGTTGTTGTGTTATTTATATTTCTTTAATTAAAAACCTTTGGTACTCTATGAATTTTAATGGATGTGTCATTAGATGTGGGAATATCTATATGTGCATGAGGTGCACATATGGATAGGAACATAAATGATAACGTCATTGTAAAATGATGTTCTCCTTAAAATTTGAATTTCAGAACACCTGTCCTACTTCCCTCTTCTCTAATTTTAGTCCCCATCTTTTTAAACAATTCCTTTAAAATCCCAATAATTCATAAATGGTTTCTTGGTTTCCAAATGATCTCAAATGTTGTTTCCAAATGTGTTGCATAAATTTTGGACCTCTTGGAACCTTGGAATGTGGGTTGGTGACTAAATGATATAAAGGCCCATTTGGTATCTTTCAAGCATGTTGTACGTTTTCATCTTGGTTTTAAAAATGGATCTAAATTGTGAATGTTAAGACCTGATTGGTATATTGTGATATTTTTGGAATTTTTTTTAAAGTGACACGACTTGTAGTCCCAATTGGAACCTTTATTGGCTCTATGTGTGGTGGGAAACCTATGGTCATCCTTCCGAGGAGAGGGTTAACACATTATTGTTGTCAGGGTTTGGGAAAGGCATGCACAATGGAATTTGTGGGTTATTGGTTTATACCACACATGTGATGAACTCCCAATTACCCTTTATACTATTATCATGGTATTCTTGGATTCCATCTAGAGGGTTGAGTTATGGTTGCCTTCTAGTCCTGATTAGATGGATCGGTAACCCTGGATTTGTTGAGAGGTCAGGTGGGTCGTGCCACTGGTGAGGCTAGTTTATAGAAGTTAGGTTGGTTATTAACTATGGAGATGAACCATATTTCAGAAGGTGAATCCCAACCGAGTACATTCGGGTATTTCTTCTAGATATGTTTAGAAAATTCCCATGATTATCATCTGTATGTTCTATTATTTATTGTTGTACTTTGGTTATCTCTCTGATAGTATTTTTCCTATTTTTACAGTATTTATTTCATGTATATCACTATTTATCAATTGGGTTGAATTCTGGTTTGGGTTTTGGGTTGTTAAAATGGTTTTTAAAATGGTAAACCATGTTTTGTTTTTAAATCGGTAATTTCTAGAAAATGGTGTTGATTTGTTAAAAATGATATCACCATTATTTTCATTAGATGTATTTCAAACTAGCATTTATGGACTATTTTATGAAAGTAAATATATGGAATATGTGGTTCTTACCTATTGAGTTGTTTTATGATCACACCATACTTGTGTCACTCGACATCGATAGACTTGAGATGTTTTGCAGGTTCAAGTTTTGTTTAGGTTTTCCTATGGAGAGAGCTATTATTATGGATGGTGGTGATTATGAGGTCACATGGAGTTTTGGTAGGATTTTGGTTTGGTCCTAGTTTAGTTTTTTAGTTTCAGTTCATTCCACTGTTATTGTATCTGATTTTGGTTATGCATTTATTGATGTTCGGTTATTATAGTTTCTTTTTGTGGGAACTATTTGGTTCATTTGTATTTGTTTATATTGGGATCAATCATTCCCACTATGATATATTTGTTTCTCGGTGCTAGTCGTTATCCTGAGAGGATTGGGAACAATTATCAGTCCTTGTAGTGGATTGGGTTGGGTGTCGGGTTGCATTACAACCCGACCTGGTTTGTGATAGTGCGACTATAGAGAAATGTTCACGATATTTAAAATAACTTTTTTTGTATATAATCTCAAAGGAAACCTTGGGTTCTTACATTGTGTTAATTTATGATTTGAAATGTCTAAATTATGGAAATTATATATAATATATGTGTGTAATGTTAATGTTGTCTCACTTGGTATCAAATAATATGTGTGAAGTTTTTTATTTTGGAACTGAATTTGGGAGTGCAGGTCTGGGGAGTCTTAGATGGTATTAGAGTGGTGTTTAGTTATTTTTTTGGATTAGGATATTATAAATAAGAGGATATAACCTAAAACAACCTATACTAAACCAAAAGTGATGTAGGATAAACCTAAAATGTCATAGGTTTAAATGAAGGTGTCGTAGTTTTGGATATCCTAGGATTTATTTCCCTTATCCTATTATTTCATACTTTTACTATTGTTTCTTGATATTATCACTTACCTTTTTGGTTTTAATAAACAGATATAACTAGGAGGAACCGAGTTAAAAATGAGTGTGATGGACCATGCAGTGATTTTCCAAATGAGAAACCAAATGGGATGGGAAAAGGAGTGGAACCCATAATCAAAATGTTATATCGGGTTATAAATAATATCTTGGACCATGTTGACCTCCAAAATTAAAAAAAAAGAATAAATTCACAATTGATTCTTTTATGTATCAATATATACCCTCATTTATTGGGTCTTATGATCTACTAATTATCGAGTAGTGGATCAACACAATAGAAAAAATATTTTCCATTCTGCATTTCTCAAATCATGAGAAGGTTTTTTTGTTTTTTTCATTATATTTAAGGTGAGGAATATCAATGGTGAACCCACATTATGAATACAAGGCCAAATGAAGTTGTTGACTCCATATAATAGGAGTAATTTATGAAAATATTCTTCCCCATATATTTTTCTCAAAATATTCACATAAAAACATAGTAAAAATTATTTGAGTTAAAGCAAAAGGAGGATGAATCAATTGGTTCATATGAATAAAACACAATTAAATTCACAATGTCTGCCTCTAGTTTTATTATTTACCCCAAAATCAAGATATATTATTTATTTAGTGGCACAAAACCAATTCATCGAAAGAAATTAGCTTTAAGAAACCTTGATAGTTATAGAGAAATTGATTGATGTTCACTTACGATGGAAATAGAAACTAGAGACCCTCATTATGATCATGAACTTTTTTATGAGAATAATAAAATGGATTCATAAAGAATGAATAATATTTCATATGTAGAAATGAAAATTCACTTACCTATATGCCCAAAATGTGGGAAGAAGCACCCAAAAAATTAATGGAAAGAGACATGAAAATGTTTCAAGTGTAGAAGGCTTATCCATCAAGCTCATAATTGTTTATGAGAGATAAATAGTTCATCCAATAGACGGTATAGAGGTCCTAACTAATGCACTACCCACACTTCAATGCTTCAATTGCAAGTAATTTGTACATTATAAAAATTGATGCCCTAATCTAAGGGCTTATGAGGAAAATATATACAAGAAACCTTCTAAGACAAATAAAAAAGGGAAATGTTGTGAAATCATAACTAATGAAATATGTAATGAGGACGAAGTGGTGTAAAGTACACTCATTATTCACATAAAAACTGAAAATATCATATTTTAGTTTATTTTTTACCAACTCCTTTATATATACAAATATTTCTATGGAAATTAAATCACTACCCCAATAACTAGATATTGAATTATCTATGAAAAATCATAGAGTTAAAACAAATTCATCCCATGTCTGTAACTCATCTCTAATAGAATATCATGGGAATGTACTTTCTACAAAACTTATTATCCACCATTTTATACAATTCAATGTGATATTAGTCATGGATTGTCTCTATTTACACAGAGGTCATATTAATTAGGGAAATATCATTTAATAACCCAAATCATTCCTTGATCAAATATTGATTCAAGAATGATAATAAAATTACTTTGGAAACAAATTCCTCAATATAGGTCTCGATAGAAAATAATGTAAGATACTTAGATCAAATGGTTAGTGAAGAACTCAACATTTATGGTATTTCAATTATAACATTGGGCATGAAAATGTAGGATTAGTTTTTATATTCATATGGTAATTTACTTTAATTCTATTGGATATTATTAAAACCATTTTTGTTTCATATTTTTTTTGTTTGTAGGATCATTAAAATGAATCCATGAAAGATATGTCTCTAGAAACACATAAGTCTTATAACCAATTATGGAAGCATATTTTTCACAGATGGTTAAGATAAATGAAAATCTTAAAATATTCCATTTATGAGGGAAAATATGAGTTTCTTAGTCTTTTCTTAGATAGTAAGATAAATATCTCATTATAAATTGTATCTCTAGTACTATCTATCATACATATACCCTCAACTATTTTAATTAGTGAGAGATAACTAAAATTTTGAGGATGTGATTTATTTAAGGTGTGTAACACCCCAAGTTTTAGGACAAATTTTAATTATTTAAACTATATGTCTATGATTCATATATTTTTATTTACTATTAAAAGATTTTAACTTTAGTAGTAAGTGAGTCATAAAAAATCAAACTAATAAAATTTTATTCACTTATGATGGATAATTACAACAAAAGTACATGTAACCAAGTAGTACACACCATATACTATTCCATACCATGTAATATTACATCCCATAAAAGTGAAAAAAATTAAAATGGGACAATAAATAAAAACAATTAATATCTTTATTACTAAGAAATACCCTAGATCATCATCACTCTTGAGATTCACCATTAGTAGAATAAGACTTATAATGAGAAAAAACATTATGAAAGGAGAACGAATGCTGAAAATATAAAATGAAAAATATAGGAATGATAAGTGTTCTTTTTGATGTGATGAATTTATAGGATATGGGGGGTAATATAGTCATTATATGACCATTATAAAAGGGGCATAGATTCGTTGGGTATAATATCAATAGATGTGTTACTAGTTTGGAATTAATGGTATGTAGTAAATATAGATAAAAATTATTTAGATATAAATTTTCATTATAAATAATTTACTTAAAATAAAATAAATGATTTTATAATGGAATTATGGGATACTAATTCATTTGTGAAAATATATTTTATTTTAAATAAATTATTTTTATAAAACACACCTTTTAATAAAATTATTAAATTTTTATTTTTATTTTTATAAAATTAATTGATAAAAATGAATTATTATTTAAGTGAATAAATAACACCCAATAAATAATTAAGTAATTATAATGAATACAATTTTAATTATTCATAGCTAAAAAATGTTTTATATAAAAACAATATTTATATATATATTATATGTTTCTCTTTAAAAGTAAAATTTATCACATTTTGAATACAAAATGAAATGTGTTGTTTATAACTATAAAAAAATAATAATCATTTACACATTGATTATAAATTTGTTAGAAATGTAGATAAAACCATTTAATAGTAAAGAGGTATTTTTTTTAATAAATTTTCTTTGTATATACAATGTATCTTTATCTTAATATATTAAATTAATCATTGATAAATAACAGTTTTAATGAAATATGTTAATAATATAACATCCATATATTTTTTATTAAATGGAAAGGAATAATAATAAATTAATTTTAGGTTTAAAATATATTTTTCTAAAAATAATATCACGTGTTATGTGTTCTTATATTAAAATTAATTTTGATCACATTTGTAAATTGAATCCAATAAAATGGATTTATTATTTAGAATCAAAAAAATTTAATAGGTTCAATTTTATTTTTAGACACAAAAATAAATTATCGAGGTAAAAGTTAGTTAACATGGTAATGGTAAAAGTGTTATTTTCAACGAATTTTTTAAGCTTTATGTATTTTCGTGTAATTAAATTAAATTCATCACTTATAAATTATAGATTGAATTTAATTTTTATATATATATAATATATTAACAATTATTTAATTAGTAATTTATAAGAAATAAAAATAAAAAATTATTAATATTTAAAAACTCATTTTTCTACAAATCATATGTTTTAATTTAAATGTTATTTTTTTATATTTAGAAAATATATTATATTAATTGGAGTCAAAATTTAGAATAATCAAGTAAAAATTGGGTAATAAGTTTCATCATATATTTTTAGTAAAAATAATAATTACCATGGTAAATAATTAAACAAGATAAAAGGGGGTAAAAAGAGGTAAACTATCATGGCTTGAATTTTTAAAATCAACCTGCTATTTTGATATTATAGAAGTTATTTGTTAGGTGTGTGAGTTAAAAATACATGTCTCACCAATATTTCTTACCAAAATCACTTAACACTCTTATGATCCCATCTTTACCTTTTTACCCAATTAAAGATTCCAAAGAAGTGTCCCTCATTTTCACCTATAAAAGGAGATCCACTCTTCCCCTTCCAAACCACTGTTTTTATTCAAATATCTCATGAATTCCTTCAAATTTTTCCTCTCATAAATTCTTATTTGGAATTTGGGATCCTCTGGTCCTAAGAAGGATTCCTAAATCCTTTTTTGTGAATGAAACCATGTAGAGGATGAGAGAATTAATCAAAGTAAGTACCCAATTCTTTAAAATATTTTTTAATTTCCTTCTCATATCTATTATTACTAAATATCATTCCCCACTATAATTATATTATATTAGCATCATTATGATTTTGATAAAATGATTTTACTACTATGTAACTCTATACTCGTACCCATTTAATTACTATAGCTTGTTCTTGATTTGGCCAGTTCAAACACCAACATGAATGATGCTATAACAACATCATCATTTTAATCATGAATAAGTATCAAGACATTAAAACATGTTATATATGATATTAAATAGTACTTTATGTTCTGAATATTATTTAATAAGTGTGACATGAAAATAAATGATTGATAATAAGTAACATATTATTATCAAAAAAAATACCAAAAAACATGCTCATCATAGATTACATTCTCACAGAATATACCTGTAAATTTCATCAATTGATCACGGGATAGAATAAATAATCCGAAAATATTGATTCCACAACCTTAACTAATCTAGTAATTATGAACTTAGTATCATTTAATGGGGATCTACATCACCATTTTGAAACTTTTATATAATAATCAAAATTATTAATATTTGATGATGAAAATAAACAATAACTAACTAGAATATATGAAATGAAATAATATAATTGAAGAGTATAAATTGAAATATACATGAATAAGGTTTTTAAATAAGTGATTAATATGGTGATTTTTTTTATACAGGAGGTTGATGGACTTTTACGAAAGTTAGGAGTAAAGGTAGAAGTTTTCTCATCTCAATTACCCTTTATTGATATACCATCCATATTAAAAAATTTATTTTTTAGTGAATACAATAAACATGGATGTGTTTCATTAGGATTTTCATGTAATACATGGGATTTAAAAATCCATCTAAGTTTCTATCATTCATGGGTTTTTTATTCAAAAGTTACCAAAGAAGTAAGGGTTTTATCATCTCAATATTCTTTCAATGGCATATGTTTTAAATTCACCACCATCTTTATTATTATGGTGTATGTATTACCTCATGAAATTAATCTAGATTATATTTATATTTATTCATTGTATTTTTAAATCCAAATAATGTTATTTCTTCTGATAGATTTTGATTCCAAAGTTACCAAATCCACATGGTTTTCTTTACCAATCTCATTTTGAAATCAAGATTGTTTTTGTTCTAACATCCATCTAGGGAAGTTTTATGTTCTTTATCTCTAAAAACCATATATTTTCTTCTCCACTGGGGAAATTGTACGTGTATTCATAAGATTTCTCTTCCCTTTGGTTCCTAATTCGAATGAATAAATGTTTGTAATTAGAGTCAACCATATCTCTTCTTTTGGGTAGAGAATATTTCTTCTCCATGTCTATGTTATTTATGTTGTTTTATAAATGTAATAATATATATTTATATGATTTATTAAGGTCTTCCAATGGAATATAATTTCATTACAAAGGGAATTTTCTTTCAAATTTTTTGATATGGTCATCTTCCACTAACTTTGATATTCTTTACAAGAGTGTGAAATGAATATCCTATTTAACATATTTTCTGCATGATCATATTTTCCAACTATCATCAATGATTTTATTTAATAAAACTACTCTACATGTTTTCATGGTCTTCCTCAGTAATTTATATTCCCATTTTTATAAAAAAAATCTTTTAAAATAAAATTGATCAAAAATAAAGGTTATTCATCATTTTTTTCATAGAAATTTTCTAATTCTCTAATAAAAGTGTTTTCATTATGTTTCACCATCCTTTAATGCTTATTAGGATTCACTGGGGATGTTCTCAAATGACACCATTCACCTTCTTTCATTGGATTTATTATAATAATATCACAGAGAAGTTTTCATAAAAATCATTTATTTCTCATGGGTTAATCAAGTTGTGATGGGATTATGAATGTTTTCATGTTTAAATGGAACTCATGTGTATAATTTATCATTATTTGAAGGGTGGATCTGATATATCCCTCCAATGAATTAAGTAAAGTATTATATCTAATTAGAAAATTATGTTTTTGCATAGATATGATTGAAGATTTATTTTTAAACAAGTTTTTGTGTGGGAGTGATTATGGATAACAGTGTTCACAAGTTTTTACATGAAAATGACTACAAATAGATTTGTTCACAAGTTTGTGAATGAGCATGATTTCATATTGTTTTTTTCAAAAGATTGTTCATGGAAATGATTGATGATAGTTTTTTACAAGTTTTTGAAGGACGTGATTTTAGATAACATTATACACAATTTTGTTGATGTAAATCATTGAAGATAACATCGTTTATATGTTTATGCCTGAACATGAGTGTGGATATATTTATTCATAAGTTGTGAATGAACATGATCATGGATAACTTTCTCTACATGTTTATGTCTAGAAATGATTCGCAATATCTTTTTTCACAAGTTTGTGCATGGATGTGATTATGGATAGCTTTGTTCACAAGTTTGGGTGTATAATTTTTCAAAGAGCTATGCTCATAAGTATGTTCATGAACATGATTACATGTAGCTATATTAAAAAGTATTTTCATGGTCACAGTTTTGGTTATCTTTGTTCACAATTATTCATGTGGACATGATTGTAGTTAGATATGTTCACAAGGTTATTATTTCCTATGATTATGTATATACCATGTTCTTATGCTTATGCTTATGTTTTCATTATTATTGTATAATGTTTCCACCCTCCAATTACTCATGTTTTATGTTGTGCAAATGCTTTATGCCATGACTCGTGAATTAGGATATATGTTCTATTGGGTATGATTCTATTTTTTATATCGATGCACCTTGATTATGTTCTCACACTCAAATACGCATCTTATAATCACTTATGATCTTTAATTTTTATTTCTTATATCCACCCTTATTGAAAATCTAATCTCACCACATTCTTATGTTTCCATTTCCTATGGTGTAAATAAATGTGTTGCATGTGACTTGTATAGAAGGGGATCTAGTGTGGTGTGACTATTGATAAATGTTCAAAATGTTATAAAAGAAGTTTCTTATGTATTTAATCTAAGTAAACCAAAAAATCGTGTTTTGTGATTGTGAATTTGTGAGATGAAAGGAAATTATAAAATATGTGTGTGTATTATGCCCATGTTATCACACTTGGTATCAAAGAATATGTGTAAGTTTTTATTTTGGAAGTGACTCTAAGATTTCAATTCTAGAGCGTATTTATTGGTATCATAGTTGGGTTAATTTATTTTTGTGATTAGGATATAAAGAATAAGAGGATAAAACCTAAAACAACCTACAATAAACCAAAAGGGGTGTACGATGAACATAAAATTTCATAGATTTAAATGAAGGTTCATAGTTTAGGATATCTTAGGATTGATTTCTATTTTTATATTTTTGCTTACTCTAATTATTGTTCCATGATACTTACACTAACCATTTTGGTTTTAGTCAATGGGAATTATAAGGAGGAATCGAGTTAACAATGACTATGATGGAAAATGCAGTGATTGTCCCAATGAGCAACCAAATGGGATGGGAGTAGAAACCTTTTGAGAAATTCTTCCTCAAGTTATCAATAATAACCTAAACCATTTTGAGCTCTTGAATGCACTAATGAAAAAGAAGTTCACTATCGATCCTTTCATGCATCATTGTCCATCCACATTTATTGGGACTTTAAATACACTAATTAGTGAGAAGTGGATTATCACAACATAAAATATATGTTCCCTTCTACAGTGCTCAAAGTATGAAATGGTTTTTTAGCTGTTTATCATTTTTAGGTGAGGTAGATCAATGTTGGACCCTCATTAAGAATACAAAGCCAAAGGAAGTTATTAACTTCATGGAATGTGAGGAGTTTAAGAAAATATTTTTCACCAAATATTTTCCCCTGACACTTTGTATTGAAATGGATTGATAATTTTTTTAGTTAAATTAAGGGGAGGATGAATCTATTAGTTTATATGATGAAAACATTATGAAACTCATAGGGTACACCAATGGTTTTATTATTGACTCTGAAAGTAAGATCTATTATTTCACTAGTTGCATAAAACCAATCATTTGAAATGAATTAGACATAAAATACTTTGGTAGGGATGAATAAATTTTATGATGTTCACTTATGGTGGAAATAAAAATTTGATTCTCATTATGCTCATTTATTCTTTCATAAATGTGGTAAATTGGAGTTTTATATAAAATTCCATGATAAGTCACAAGGAAAGAAAATTATCTTACCTAGTTGGCCAAAATGTGGGTAGAAGCACCTAGAAAATTTCCAAAATAGAACAAAAAAATGTATCAAGTTTTTAAGGAATAAACATGGAGGTCATGATTAACTAAGAGATAAAATAGTTTATCCAATACAATTGAGGTTATAAAGGTCCAAACAAATGGATCACCCATACTTCAATGCTTCAATTGTAGGTAATTTAGGAATTACACAAATTAATTCCCCTATATAAGGGATTATAAGGATAATCAACTACATAAGGCTTATAAGCCTAATAAAAAGGGAAATCTTTGGTAATAAAAATAGTTTAAATGGTACATGATGATAAGGTGTTGTAAGGTACACTCATTCACATAAAAACTAAAAATTTCCTATTTGATTTTGGTTCTACCAACTCCTTTATGTTTGGAAATTATGTTAAGTGCATAAAATCACCACCCAAAAAACAATATATTGAGTTTTGAGAGAACTCATAGTGGTACAATAATTGAATCCAATGGATATAACTCCTCTTCAATAAAGTTTGTGAGAATATTCTTCATGAAAAACTTATCCTTCTCCATTTTATAGAAGTCAATGTGATATTAGGAATGGATTCACTCTTTGTATATGACTCATATCAATTAGTTAAATCTTATTTTATATAGATAATAAATCCTTGATAAAATATTGATGAACGTGTGATAATAAAATCCCTTTCGAAAAAATTTGTTATTATGGTTCTTGATAACCAATAATGCAGGATACATAGCTCAAATGGATTATGAAGAACTCAATAACAAAAACATTCAAAATGTGACATTAGATATGAAACCATGGGATTAGTTTTCATATTACTATAACCATTTACTGTAATTTTATTTGATATTATTATAACCATTTTTGTTTCAAATTTGGTTTGGTATAGGATCATGAGAATGAATATGTGAACGGTAATTCCCCAGGAACTCTTAAGTATTATAACAAACTATGGAAGCACATTTTTTACAAATGGTTGAGAAAAGTGATAATCTCAATATTTTCCAATTGTGAGGGAAAATATAAGTTTCTTAGTCTTTCACAAGATAGAAAGGTATATATTTCATCAAAAATTATATCTTCAGTCATGTCGATCTAATATACACCCATATCCGCTTTCATTAGTGAGAGATAATTAATATTGTGAGGTTATATTTTATTTAATGGTGGATAATGTTACACTATAATTAGGGCACATTTTCATTCCATAAACTATATGTCTATCATTCATATGTTTTTATATTCTATTAATATATTTGATACTTGGTAGGATGTAAGTCATTTAAGAATCCAATTAACAACATTTAATTCACTCATAATAGAGAATTATAGTAAAGGTGCATGGAATAAAGTAATGCATACCATGAATTGTTACATACCATAGATGATTAAATCTCTTAAAAGTTCATAAATTAAAATGAGACAACAAATAAAAAATAAAAATATCTTTATAATTAGAAAAATCACCTTCACTCTTGAGAATCAGCATTAGTAGAAAAAACTTCTAATGAAAAAATCATGATAGGAAAAAGCATGTTGAAAATATAAAATGAAAACTATAGAAATGAGAAGTGTTCATTGTGAATATAGTATGGGTTGAATTTATAGGATGTGATGGGGGCAATATAGTCATTTTATGACTGTTATAAAAGGGTTTTATAGTCATTGGGTGCAATAATAGTAAACATGATACTAGTTTAAAATAACTGATATATAGTTAGTATACATTAATTTTATTTAAATATAATTTTTTGTTAAGAATACTTTTCATGAAATAACATAAATAAATTTGTAATGGAATTAAAGAATCCTAATTCATTTGTGGAAAAATCTTTTATTTTAAAAAATTCTTTTTATGAAATTATCATTTTTACTAAACTTGTTACATTTAAAGAATGATTTCAATAAAATGGACTACTGAAAATGAAGGATTAGCTATGTAAATGTATAATATCCATGAATTAATTAAATATAATGAATACTAATTTAAATTTTCATATCTAATTAAAAAAATACTTAAAAACATTTTTTATTATATATTATATGTTTTTAGTTAGAATATAAAATTTTCACATTTGAAATGTTTAATGAAATGTTTTTTGATGAAACTAAAATCTGAATACATTATATTCTATAATTAAAATTTTAATTACCAAAATTTTATATTTTAATGGAATGTTTCCCATTTTAGGTTTTTGAATATTTTTGAGTCACTTGTGAAGATGGCTTAATTTTTATTTTTTTATATTTGACATGGAATTTCAGGCATAAATTTTTATACTAAAATTAAAATAGTGAATTTTTATTACCCTTGTTGGCTTTCTATGATACATTTCATCCAATTGTAGAAAGAGCTAAATCCAAATATTTGAGGCCCAAATAAAGCACATAAGTTTGGCATTTGAATTTGAGCCCAAATTAAATGAATTTTAAATATTGGAGTATATCTCCAAAATAGAAAAGGAAATGAGTGGATATTTTTTAAATAAACATAAAATATATAGGGGAACATTTTTCATAAAGAACCACACCACGACACCCACTAGTCATGGCATGGCCATCCCCAAACTGAGAAAAATATACATGTATGCAAACCCGTCACGGTATGATCCCTAACTGTTGCATCATTACAATAACTCTACATCCAATTTTATCAACCTACAACACTCATTGAGCCCTAATCCAAGGCTTACTTCCCAAATCAACTCCTGAACTCCCAACCAAAACCCTAAACATTTATTTATAAGAAAAATACATGAAATTTGGATATAATTTAAATGGGTTTATACATTAATAATTTCTAGGGGTTTACAACCTCCCCACCATATGATCATCCTTGAGTTGTGTTCCTAGACATCATCAGACCTCATTAGCGAACAACCTCAACCACTAAGTCTGCATATCCAACTCTTTCTTCCACATATCCTCCTGGATATGGCCATGTTTCCACTGCAATCACACCAAATAACTATCTTACTACATAGAGACATTTCACTCTGAACCACGTTAACAATCAGATTCTCCTCAGACATTGTTTCAGCCTCAAAATCAATGTCATCGATACCGATTCTGTGACATGGGTTTGGATAATATCTTTGAAGATATTAAATTTAAAATACATCATGCATAATAATAAAATTTTGTGGAAGATCCAACTGGTATACAACTATGCCTATCCTCTCCACAATCTTGAATAGTCCCATATATCTAGGTTCCAACTTACACTACCTTCATATACAATGATGTTCCAATCGAGGAGACACTCGCAAGAAAACTCAACCACCCACCTAGAACACCATATGATGGAATAACCAATCAAAAAGAATAATGACACTATTAAGTGAAAATACATTGGAATATGTGATGTCATGTGTTGATGACTAGAAAATGATTAATAACAAAGGAACATCTAATGAGAGGATAGTGCATCGAGTTTTGGTTGAGAAACAAAAGTTAAACTTATCTGTCATAAAGATCTTTTTGATTGTGAGCAACCTTAAAGGGGTCCAAATGAGGCTTTAAATTGTGATTACTTGGATTAGACATTAAGAGGTTGAATAGTGTGGATCTGGCTTTAAAGGTTCACCTCATAATAATTGAAAATAGGAGCACAATAATAAATAGGCAAAACTTAATAATCATAGCCCAACCTTAAAAGACGAAAAATGGTGGGAAAGAACAGGATCAGGAAGAATATCCCAAGGGGTCGCACATAAGGAATCTCCAGATTAGAAAGTTCCTTCATAGCTGACACCATGGGGCTTCGGGATTTAAGGAGGGAAACTCTCATCCCTGCCACCCTCAATGTATGCCCCCGTCTGAACCAAAGGGCACGGCGAACACCCCAGCCATCCGATTATTCGAGGGGCATTCACTATAGACCACCATCCTCATAATCATAAGAAGGATTGGACTTCCCTTTTGTTTTGTTTTGTTTTAGGTTTGTTTTTCATAAAGAGAAAAAAGGATGGGGGAATCGTTGTGCGAGGCTACTTGTAGGGAGACGATATAGAAAAGGGCTCGTCCCCTCAAGAAGGCCTCACTGGTAATTGATGTGCACCTGCAAACTAAGTCATCTGGGGAACCACAACGCCACCTTCAAATGACTACTCTTAACAGGCAAAAACACAATGTTTTTAATAGCTAACGCTTTAAATAATCGATCCTAATAATGCAACCAAAGTAACCAATCACAAACATGTACAAGAATGACATGTGAATCATATGTGTTTCATATGATGCATGAACACACACCCTCTTTCCTTAGAACACATTTTCATTCCTTAAACTATATGTGTATCATTTGTTTATTTTTCTTTAAAATTAAAAATTTTGAACATTGGAAGTAAGTTGAAAAAGAATCAAAATATAACATTTTATTCATTGATAATGTAGAATTATAACAAAAGAACATGAAACCAAGTAGTACACACCATGGATTATCATATACCATTGATGATTACATCAATTAAAAGAGCATAATTTAAAATGATACAATAAATAAAAATAATAATATATTTAAAACTAGGAATTACCTGCGAATCATCTTCACTTTTGAAAATCACCATTGGTAGAACAAAACCTATAATGAAAAAAAAATATCATGAAAGAAGAAAATGTGCTGAAAATCTAAAATGAAAACTATAAGAATTAGAAGTGTGATGAATTTATAGGATGTGATGGTGGTAATATAGACATTATATGACTATTATAAAAGAGATGTAGTCATTGGGTATAATAAAAGTAAACATGTAACTGGTTATATATAGTTAAAATACATTAAGTTCATTTACTCCAGATCCTTTTTTTATATTATTATATCCACTTTTTGGTTACATGGTAACCATACAAGGGATCCCTACTGAAACATCAATGCACAATGCCAAAGTTCAGAACTCAAATTCAAACAATATGAGGCCAAATTTAAAATTCAAAAAGATTGAAACCAAACAGTTGATCGTCAACGCGTCGGAACACCTTCACCCAGAACCATACCAACACCAAAACAAAGCCCACCAGAAGAACATTAGAGAGCCAAATCGATGAAATCCAGTGAAAAACCTCTGCGGGCCAAATCGATGGAAATCCAGTGAAAAACCTCTGCGGGCCCAATCGACAGGACCTCCAACCCCTTTTACAGAAACGCCCGCAGAGGTCTAGACACTAGAGAGCCAAATCGATGAAATCCAGTGAAAAACCTCTGCGCCTGAACCGAATATCATCGAAACTAACACCGCAGAAACAACAGCCAAACACCGGCCGAAAGAATCTGAATCCCTGCATCGCAAGCGCAACAAACGATGCATCGTCCTCTATCGGCAAATTCTACTCCACATTTGCACAGCGTCAACACCACCACATGATCAGTGAGGGAATGAGCAATCCCATCGACATGAAAACGAAACGAACATCGAAAGAAATATCCCTCATTTTCACCTATAAAAGGAGATCGCCTCTACCCCTTACAAAACAATCTTTTCATTCGAATATCTCTTGAATCCCAATCCATTTTTCATCTCCTAAAGTCATCTTAGACGTTTAGTTGCCTTTGGTCCCAAGAAGCAATCCTAAATCATTCCCTCTAAATGAACCTGTGTTGGGAAGGAGATCAAAGAAAGCACCTAGTTCCTCAAAAAAAAAATCAATTACCTTCTCATCTGCATTCATTCTAAATCTCATTCTACACTATAGTGATGTTATATTAACATCATTAGGATTTTGATAAAATGATATTATTGCTATATAACTCTATAATCTTACTAATTTCATTAGTATAACATGTTCTTGTTTGGGTCCCACATAATCCAAGATAATCAAGAACAATTCTTATTATTCTTTTTAATAATTATAAATTATTATATTTGAAGATTTAATCAAACTATATTTTTAGAAAGCCTAAGAAAAGCACATGATTTAATTCAACCATTTTTTTCTCATAAAAATTTATAAAATATTATGGTTTAATTCAGCAATTTTTTTCTTTCAGAAATCTTATTTCACAAAAAGCACGTGAAATATCCTACTTGGAAATAATTCATTCCAAGTGTTGCACCCTACACTAGTACAAAAACGGGTAAGGGAAGCGCCACCTTTTATCAGCGCTAAGCAAAAAGCGCTGATAAAGAAACTCCGTATAAGCGCTTTTTTAGCGCTGATAAAACCGTAGTCCCATATTTTATAAAATCGAGTGCATAGTATCCTCTGTTTATCGCGCCCTCAAGCTCTCGCGGTACTGTACCCCTGCGACAACTCCCCTCGATCTTCTCGTTGTCGGACCTCCGCCGCTAGCCCTACTCCTTATCCTCCCCCTCGAACCCCTTCCGCGGATCCTCCTCCCCGCAAACCCTACTTCTCCTCCTCTCTCGCTCGACCCTACTCCCTGCGAACCCTACTCCTCCATTTCTCAACTGTTGGCAGCTCCTCCCACGCACCTCCTCCTCTGGCGGTTGCGCCTTCTCCTCCCGACGTAGCGCAGAAGGCTTCCTGACCGCTCGACGCCTCTTCTCTCCCTCCATCGCGGGTGCGATCTACTCTAGGTAAATCTCACACTTCTCCTTTTAGGTTTATTTTTGGTGGATAGGTTTTGAAGTGTAATTCTGGTTATTGCATGAAGTAGTTTTGTCATGGTGTAAAGATCACTAGGTTATTCTTATATAGAGATGTCCCTAGATTAATCTGATATACTCCCTTTTGGGTTTATCCTATGCGATCTTAGTTGTGTTGTGAGGGGTGGTAATACAGTGTGATGTTCTTAAGTTGTTTTAAGTTCATCTTACACGAGCCTTTTGGTTAATCTTGTAAGAACCCGGTTTTTGGCTATAAAGGACTTTGGAATATTCTTGATGTTATTCCAGAGCAGCACCTTCAGACGACGTGCGATTCCGAGCCCCGGTGTGGCCAAAATTAAATTTTCAGTGCGTTCACAATGGACACGCCAAATAAATGGGATAACTCCTAAACGGTGATTCATATCAGAGATCTGAGTGTACGGATGAGTTCGAAATGAGACGTTTACCTTAGGAACGACATAAAGCATGTCGGCGCGGGATGTTTGGATCCCTCACCCGCTACTAGAACGTTAAACAGATATATTAATTAATTGATTTATTCGTTTAATGGTTAAACTTAAATATCTCTTAAACGGTGGCTCAAATGGGAAAACTGAGGGCACCGTTGAGTTCGGAGCGTGCCGTTTAACCTAGGAGGGGTGTAATCTTCACGGGTGTGGGCCGTCAGTGAAAAATGGCCCCGGGGGAGTTTTCGTAATTTGGCGGCCTCGGGCGTTGAGTTTAATAACTTTCGAACGGAGACTTGGATTATAATTTCGAGACCGCCGTTGTGCTCGGTAGGTGGTGTTTGCCCCATGGGAGACTTAATCTCGACCCCGTCGAGAGATTCAGATGCAGGTTAAATTAAGGATGAAATTAATTAAATTTTAATTAATTAATTTTCTTTTCCTTACTTAAACACCTCACCACCCTCTCCCCTTCCCCCTAATTCTCTGGCGGAGGAACTCCCAAGCAACCAAGGAGCCCTCCCATCGACCTCCTCCACCACCCTCCTCCGATCAAGGCAGCATCGAGCGGCGGGGCGCAGATCGACCGAGAAGCTTCGGTCTGCGCCCACGAGGTAGGAGGTTTTGGTTTGCGTTTTCATTTCCGAACCTTTCTTTCAATTCAATTATAGCGTCGAATTGTCGTCAAATTTGCAATCAAAGCCCATGGTCGTGTATTATATTTTATGAGCTTTCCATTAGACTCTTCGGAATTGAAATCGGAGTTCGGAGGCGATCGCCGTCGTCCGTCGAAGTCTGCGGGTTTTGGAGGTCATTTGGGGGTTCTGACGGGTTTCTGGCGATCCGGGGCGGCGGCGGAGCGCGCTACGGCGGCGGCGGCGTGAGGCCGAGCGGAGGAGGTCGGGGGCGTCGGCAGCCGGTTGAGGCGGAGAGGCCGGGTGAGCTGGGGGCGCGACGAGCCTCCAACGGAGGAGGCGGCCGGGGTCAGGCGGCCGGGCGAGTGCAGCAAGGCGCGGGCGGCGGGCTTCGGCGCGGCGGCGAGCCGCCGGGGCGCGGCGACCACGAGGTCGTGGCGCGCGACCCCCCGCGCGGGGACAAGACCCGCGAGACACGGGTCTTCACGTGCACTACGGGAAAAATGAGCAATTGCGACGGGTTATTTGCGACGGGAATAAATCCCGTCGCAAATTGTCATGTTAAAAACTTATTTGCGACGGGAGTATTTCCCCGTCGCAAATAAGGAGGCTTTTGCGACGAGATTGCTTTTCCCGTCGCAAATAGTTTTCCCGCGATGCGCGCCAAATCGCGGGAAACTTATTTGCGACGGGGGAATATTCCCGTCGCAAATAACCGGCGGCGGTAAAAGGTAGTTGCGACGGGAATATTCCCCCGTCGCTAATACTATGTCGGCAGGGGTTATTTGCGACGGGACCCGTCGCAAATAACTATTTACCGGTTGACCGTAATAAATGTTGGCTAAGGTATTTGCGACGGGTACCGTCGCAAATAATACTATTTGCGACGGGATTCCCGTCGCAAATGGGCCCGTCGCAAATAATCTAACCTATAAATACCCCCATCCGTTTTTTTCATTTCATTCTCATTCCTTATCTTCTCCTTCTCTCAAAATTATATTTCTAGAGTTGAGTTTTTCTCCAGTTTAATTTTTTTCTCCAGAGCTGATATTAAAGTTTTGAAGAACGATCAGAACAGATCAATTTTCAAGGTATTTATCTTCATTTTAATTTTTTATTTATTTTTAATTTTTTATTTATTTTCAATTTTTTATTAGTTTCAATTATTATTAATTAGTTGTAATTTAATTATGTTTACATTGTTTTATTACTTAATAAATTTAAATTATTAGTATTGTTTATAGTTAATGGTAATTAGGAATAATTAGTAATAATTTTTAATAATTAAGAATAAATATTAATAATTAGTAATAAATACCAATAATTAGGAATAAGAACATTATTACATTATTAGTTTATTTTATTATTAATATTAAAATAATATAATTTTTTATATATATACAATTCTTTTTTGATCTGTGTGTTTGCTGTCTTCACATGTATTATTTGTATGTGGAGATAGAAAACGCACAGATCAAAAAAGAATTGTATATAAATTAGAAAATTATATTATTTTAATATTAATAATAAAATATATTAATAATGTTATTATTTGTAATTATTGGTAATTATTTCTAATTATTGATAATTATTCATTTAATTACTAATAATTAGGAACAATTATCAATAATTATCAATAATTAAGAATAATTAGTAATAATTAGTAATAATTACCAATAATTAGTATTAATTACCTATAATTAGTATTAATTCCCAATAATTAGTATTAATTACCAATAATTAGTAATAATTAGGAATAATTAACAATAATTAGTAATAATTAACAATAATTAACAATAATTAGTAATAATTACCTATAATTAGTATTAATTACCAATAATTAGTATTAATTAACAATAATTAGTAATAATTAGGAATAATTAACAATAATTAGTAATAATTAGTAATAATTAGGAATAATTAGTATTAATTAGGAATAATTAGTAATAATTACCAATAATTAGTATTAATTACCAATAATTAGTATTAATTACCAATAATTAGTATTAATTACCAATAATTAGTATTAATTACCAATAATTAGTATTAATTACCAATAATTAGTATTAATTACCAATAATTAGTATTAATTATTAATAATTACCAATAATTATCACTATTTAGTAATAATTAACAATAATTGCCAATAATTACCAATAATTAGTAATAATTATCAATAATTATCAATAATTACTAATAATTATCAATAATTAATAATAATTAGCAATAATTAGTAATAATTAGTAATAATTAGTAATAATTAGCAATAATTAGTAATAATTAGAAATAATTAGTAATAATTAGAAATAATTAGTAATAATTAGTAATAATTAACAATAATTAGTAATAATTAACAATAATTAGTAATAATTAGGAATAATTAGGAATAATTAGAATTAATTAGGAATAATTAGGATTAATTAGGAATAATTAGTATTAATTAGGAATAATTAGTAATAATTACCAATAATTAGTAATAATAATTATTAATTACCAATAATTAGTATTAATTACCAATAATTAGTATTAATTACCAATAATTAGTATTAATTACCAATAATTAGTATTAATTACCAATAATTAGTATTAATTACCAATAATTAGTATTAATTACCAATAATTAGTATTAATTACCAATGTTTAGTAATAATTACCAATGTTTAGTAATAATTAACAATAATTGCCAATAATTAACAATAATTAGTAATAATTAACAATAATTAGTAATAATTACCAATAATTATCAATAATTACTAATAATTATCAATAATTACTAATAATTATCAATAATTAATAATAATTAGCAATAATTAATAATAATTAGCAATAATTACTAATAATTAGCAATAATTACTAATAATTAGCAATAATTACTAATAATTAGCAATAATTAGTAATAATTAGAAATAATTAGTAATAATTAGAAATAATTAGTAATAATTAGCAATAATTAGTAATAATTAGCAATAATTAGTAATAATTAGGAATAATTAGGAATAATTAGTATTAATTAGGAATAATTAGTATTAATTATGAATAATTAGTAATAATTACCAATAATTAGTAATAATGATTATTAATTACCAATAATTAGTATTAATTACCAATAATTAGTATTTATTACCAATAATTAGTATTAATTACTAATAATTAGTATTAATTATCAATAATTAGTATTAATTACCAATATTTAGTATTAATTACCAATATTTAGTAATAATTACCAATATTTAGTAATAATTAACAATAATTGCCAATAATTAGCAATAATTAGTAATAATTACCAATAATTATCAATAATTACTAATAATTATCAATAATTATTAATAATTACCAATAATTAGTAATAATGAGTATTAATTACCAATAATTAGTATTAATTACCAATAATTAGTATTAATTACCAATAATTAGTATTAATTATCAATAATTTGTATTAATTACCAATAATTAGTATTAATTACCAATATTTAGTAATAATTACCAATATTTAGTAATAATTAACAATAATTGCCAATAATTAACAATAATTAGTAATAATTACCAATAATTATCAATAATTATTAATAATTATCAATAATTAATAATAATTAGCAATAATTAGTAATAATTAGCAATAATTACTAATAATTAGCAATAATTAGTAATAATTAGAAATAATTAGTAATAATTAGAAATAATTAGTAATAATTAGTAATAATTAACAATAATTAGTAATAATTAACAATAATTAGTAATAATTAGGAATAATTAGGAATAATTAGTATTAATTAGGAATAATTAGTAATAATTACCAATAATTAGTAATAATGATTATTAATTACCAATAATTAGTATTAATTACCAATAATTAGTATTAATTACCAATAATTAGTATTAATTACCAATAATCAGTATTAATTACCAATAATCACCAATAATTACCAATAATCACCAATGATTACCAATAATCACCAATAATTACCAATAATCACCAATAATTACCAATAATCATCAATAATCACCAATAATGACCAATAATGACCAATATTTTCCAATATTTTCCAATAATTACCAATAATTACCAATATTTTCTAATAATTACCAATATTTACCAATAATTACCAATATTTACCAATAATTAGGAATAACTACCAAAAATTAAGAATAACTACCAATAATTTGGAATAATTACCAATAATTTGGAATAATTACCAATAATTTGGAATAATTACCAATAATTTGGAATAATTACCAATAATTTGAAATACTTACCAATAATTTGAAATACTTACCAATAATTTGGAATAATTACCTTATTACATTATTTGTATATTTTATTATTAATATTAAAATAATATAATTTTCTATATTATATACAATTCTCTTTTCATCTGTGTGTTTTCTGTCTCCACATGTAATATTCGCATTCTTTTTCAAAATTATCAACCTACTCGCCAATGGAGAGGTGAAAGTGAATGCGAATATTACATGTGGAGACATAATGTTAAACACACAGATGAAAGGAGAATTGTATATAATATAAAAAATTATGTTATTTTAATATTAATAATAAAATATACTAATAATGTAATAATGTTATTATTATATAATTAATGTTTATGAAAAAATTATATTAGTATTATTAAAATAATAAAAAATCAATATAATATTAAAATTATCAATATTTGTAACATGTTTTGCTTTATTCTCAATATATTCAATCTTTAATTGAGTGTTTTTTCTAACAAATTATTCAAAACCGGTAATGCTTTTATATTTTATAGAGAAATATGGAACAACGAGGTCGTCAACAATCATTATTAGGTGACCGCATATGGATAAATCAACGTAGAAATCCAAACGGTTCTGGTTTAAATCCAGTATATGTTGAGGGTGTGGAGACTTTTTTATCATTTGCGGAATCAAATTCAGAATTTGTTTCAGAAGGAAAAATAAAATGCCCTTGCAGAAAATGTGTATTGAGAACGTTTGACACGTTTGACAAAGTGGGGGAACATCTCTTGCGTTTTGGTTTTCAAGCAGATTATGTTTTTTGGTATCAACACGGTGAACGCAGTTCCAGAGCAGGTGATACCAACTTGATTCCGGATCCATCCCAGTTTCAAGATTTAGTACATGATGTTGCAGGTTCATCTGTTCAACATACAGAAACTCCGGCTGATATAGCTTCAAATCCTGAGTTGGGACCGTCTGAATTTTATGAGTTGTTGAAGTCTGCTGAGGATGCATTATATCCTGGCTGCAAGATGAGAAAATTAGAAGCAGTTGCAAAATTTATGGCTATCAAATCAGATAACGGAATGTCAAACACCTGTTTTGACCAGATATTTTCTTTGCTGAAAACACTGTTACCCGAAGGAAATGTGTTACCTGCAAATTACTATGAAAGTAAGAGGTTGGTTCGAAATTTGGGACTTACTTGTCAGAAGATTCATGCATGTTCAAATGACTGCATTTTATATTCAGGGGAAAATGAGTCGTTGGATAGTTGTCCCACATGTGGGCAACTGAGATATAAAGAAGGACAACACGGGAAGTCTGGTTTGATTCCTGTAAAACAGTTGAGATATTTTCCGCTTACATCCAGACTTCAGCGTTTATTCATGTCTAAGAATACAGCGACAATGATGTCATGGCATAAAGAGAATAGTTCAACCGATAAAAGCTTGAATCATCCAGCCGATGGTGATTCATGGAAACATTTTGATAGAGTGCATCCATCATTTGCTTTAGAAGCTAGAAATGTTCGACTGGGCCTTTCCACTGATGGTTTCTGCCCGTTTGGATCTTATGGTAGTCAATATTCATGTTGGCCTGTTTTTTTAACTCCGTATAATTTACCTCCATGGATGTTGATGAAGGATCCATATATCTTTTTGACTTTACTAATTCCAGGACATCCGAAGAAAAATATTGATGTTTATTTGAAGCCATTGATTGATGAATTAAATTTATTGTGGAGTACTGGTGTCAGTACATATGATGTTGCAACGAAACAGAATTTCATACTGAGAGCAGCATTGATGTGGACAATAAGTGACTTCCCAACTTATGGGATGTTATCTGGCTGGAGTACACATGGTCAGAAATCATGTCCTTACTGTATGGGAGAGAACAAAGCATTTGTGCTCATTCATGGAAAGAAACCGTGTTATTTTGACTGTCATCGCAGATTTCTTCCAGCTGATCATCCTTTTCACAGAAACAGATCTCATTTCAGAAAAGGAACAACTGAAAGGGATGGACCTCCAAAAATGCTATCAGGTTCGGAGTTAAAATCGGTTGTATTTTCATTACCTCCCATCACTTTTGGTCCCACAATAAACCAACAGAAAATTTCTGGTTTTGGGAAAGAACACAATTGGATTAAACGTAGCATATTTTGGGATTTTCCATATTGGTCTGATTTGTTGGTCCGACACATGTTAGATGTCATGCATATTGAGAAGAACTGTTTTGATAATTTGTTTCATACAGTTTTGGATACGCCAGGAAAGAGCAAAGACAATGTAAATGCACGTTTAGATCTTGCCCAAATTTGCAGGCGTCCAGAATTGGAACTATTTGAGAATGTCAGAACAGAAAGGTTACTGAAACCAAAAGCAGCTTATACACTGTCTAAAGAAAACCGTTTATTATTTTGTCAGTGGATTGCAGATTTGAGACTTCCAGATGGCTGTGCTTCCAATTTGGGTAGATGTGTAAAGAATGGTCATATTACTGGATTAAAAAGTCATGATTGTCATGTTATAATGGAGAGACTTCTACCCATTGGATTAAGAGGTCTGTTGAATTCTGTGATTTGGGATTCCATAACAGACATGTCTCATTTTTTTCGGGAAATTTGTGCGGCTACGGCAGATTATGATGCTCTAGGCAAACTTGAAAAAGATGTTGTTGTAATTATATGTAAACTTGAAAAAATATTTCCGCCGTCTTTCTTCGACTCAATGGAACATTTGATGTTACATTTGCCATATGAAGCCAAATGTGGAGGTCCGGTACAGTTTCGATGGATGTACCCATTTGAAAGATGCATGCAAAAATTGAAAAGAAAAGTACGCAACAAAACATCTGTTGAAGGATCTATTGCAGAAGCTTATTTGCAAGAGGAAATATCTTTTTTCTGCTCCCATTATTTTGAATCTGAGTATCCTTCAAAACACAACCGAATGGGACGGAATGAGAGGAATATTGATGAAATCGACAATCAATTATCTGTTTTCAACCAGTCAGAGCTTGGTTTTGGTGGAGTTTCTGAACGCTGGCTTTCAGATGATGAACATCATAGAGCTCATACGTATGTTCTGCTCAACTGTGAAGAGATGACATCAGTTGTACTGTAAGTGTTTATATCACTTATTCTATCATTTATGTTACAGTAAATAACTTTGGTTTTTATAGGTTGTATGATAATCATATCAAGAAACAAATTCCACAAATTACAGCAGCTGCTCTCGAAGAACGTCGACTGAAAAATTTCTCTCAGTGGTTTCAAAAACTGGTAACATAAATTCTTTATCTTTTATCAACTCATTCAATGTATAGTTTACTATATTGATAATTATTTCACAAATCTTCAGGTGTCTCGACATGCTGATAAAATTGACAAACGGCTGTGTGTATTGAGTAACCCACCTTCCAAACTTGTTAAAACTTATAATGCATATGTGGTGAATGGATTTCGATTCCACACACATGCATATGGGGAATCGAAAAAAACAATGAACAGTGGAGTTAGCTTGAGAGGATCTCATCATCGAGAAAATGAAGTTGACTTTTATGGCATACTTGATGAAATCATTGAACTCTGTTATCTTGGACAACATTACATAACCATGTTCAAATGTCAGTGGTTGGATACAGAGAGAGGCGTGCGTGTTCATCCGACTCATGGAATCATCGATATTAAATGTAAAAGTGTTCTCATAGTAAATGAACCATTCTTATTGGCTCAACAGGCATATCAAGTTTATTATGCAAAGTACTGTGCAACATCAAGAGACTTGACTGATTGGTGGAGTGTAATAAAAATCAAAATTCGAGACAATCAGTTTAGTCAAAGTGAAAGTGCTTTCACTGATGTGCAAAGAATTGAAGTTTTTCAAGAGAGTACTCAAAATCAATCTTTTTTACAAAGAGACATGAGTATCGATGACGACACCCCACATTTAGGAGTCGGTGATGACGATGATGTTAATGATGTCACACATGAATTTGAAATGGTAAGAGATGAAGCGACTGCAACTCGAATGGATATCGATGATGTTGAGGAGGAATATGAAGATGACATTGACATATATGAAGATGATGATGAAGATGAACACTTATAGAATTCCATGGTATTTATATACAATCATAATATGTATATATGTATATATAATAGTAATTATCAATTATTTTCTAACATTAACATTTTCTGTTTCAGATGGACGAGGCCACATTTCGTGAGTTGGCGGAGGCTGACCTGCCTTTCGATGCGGATGAGTTGCTGGAAGATGACCCTCAGCCTGCAGGCGCTCCAGGGAGTACGCGGAGGGGGCGCGGTCTTGCACGATTGATGATTCCTGACCCCGTCCCCGAGCGACGTCCACGTCTTGGGTTTGATCCGCGCACCCGGAGGTGTGATAACCTGTGTGATAACCTGTGGATTTGACTAAGATTTCATTAATCTATTCACATAATAAATGTTTATTATTTTTTCAGTTTTCCGCATATAGCAGTCGAACAGGGCAGCGCTATTTTGCGCAACTATTTCTCTCAGCCGTGAACCACATGGGAGCAGATTCCCATTGATGTGCAGCAGGCCATGTTCGGCCATTGGTTGGTACGTACGTAAATAAATAATTTTTATTTTGAAAATTATTTCATTTCTAACTTGATATTTTGATTTATTTGTAGGGTTTATGGTATCCGATCGAGGATACCATGCGTGACGCCATCCACGAGGCATGGGAGGTGGCCATGCGTGATCGTCTTCGTCAGTTTTTTCACAATTTAAGAAAAGCTGCGATGAAGAAAGCAGGAGTGTCAGATTTTGAGGAGTCATGTAGAGCACACCGACCAGAGTATATTTCATCCCATGTATGGGATGGATTATGTGCGCACTGGTTGAGTGGTGCCTTTCAGAGGAGATCATCGGTGGGGAGGCAGAATCGGGGGAGACAGGAGGTGACTCATCGAGCTGGGAGTCGTTCTTTCAGTACTCATAGACAACATCTGGTACGTACATTATTTATAAATATTTTATATAACTATAAATATTAACAGTTTATTTTTTATTCTTATAGGCTGTCGAGCACCCCGATATTACAGAGTACGACGTATATCGGAGGATGTACAGTGATCCTGCTACTGGGGAGCTCAGAGGTGATCGTCAGCATCACATCGTGGTCAGTATTATTTGTTTTCAAGTTTAAAAATTAACTGCATATAATATATTCACAATTTTAATTTTAAATTGCAACTATAGGAGTCATATGAGGCCGCAGCGGCACAGGCCCGGCCTGAGAGTCAGGCCGAGTCATCAGATCAGACCACTGCCCGTCAGTTTGATGAGGCGGCATGGATGCAGGCCACCCAGTATGCCTTCGAGAAGGGCCGGGTAGTTGGTATCGACTCTCGACTGACTCCCGGAGATTATTATGGCAGTGCTGCGATGTCGGCGTCCAGCTCGAGAGGAGCTCGTGCATCTTCTTCTACACAGTATGAGGATCAGTTGCGATCTCAGACTGCACAGATAGAGAGTCTCCGACAGGAGCAGGAGCAGATGCGTCAGCAGCATGAGGAGGAGCGTCGACGCCAGCAGCAGCTGTACGAGGAGCAGACGAGTCGGTGGCAGCAGCAGCATCAGGAGCAGATGGAGTACATGCGCCGACTCACTCATGCTTTAGGGATGGAGTTTCCTCCACCACCATCTGCAGATCCCCCACCTCCCCCCCCCCCTTCAGATTAGAGTTTGTATTTCTGTTATAAAATTTGTGAAATCAAAATATTTTTTTTTTCTATTCGTAGTTTCTGTCTCATTATAAAATATTAATAATATTATATTTTTAAATAACAATATTAATATGAATAATAATATTATTTATATTTTATAATATTAAATTATATATATATATTAAAATTATATATATATATTAAAATTTTATATATATATTAAAATTTTATAATATTATAATTTAATTATTTTTTTTGTAATACTTGAATTATTTTAATATTTGAATGTAAAATAATTCTATTATTTTTATATTAATTAAAATAACTTATTAATATTTTTTTTATTTATGAATTATAATTGTAATATTATTATATTAATTAAATTATTTATTAATATTCTATTATTTTTATTTTTGAATTATAATTCTACTATTATTATAGTAATTAAAATAATTTATTATTTTCATTTGTAAATTATAATTCTATTATTATATTAATTAAAATAATTTATTAATAATTTATTTTTTTTATTTTTTTTATAGTATTTGCGACGGGATACTATGCCCGTCGCAAATACTAGTATTATTAATAGTTTTTTTTTAAAAGTATTTGCGACGGGTCCCGACTCCCGTCGCAAATACTAGTATTATTAATTTTTTTTATTTTTTTAAAAAAGAGTTTTTGCGACGGAACCATCGCAAAAGCTATTTGCGACGGGTCCCGTCACAAATACTGTTTTAAAAGTTTTTTACAAAAATACGGAATACTATTTGCGACGGAGAGAATGCCCGTCGCAAAAAAAGTCTTTAGCGACGGGCCCGTCGCAAATACCTGTTTTTCTAGTAGTGGTGACAGGCGCGACTGACCCTCGTGGCCGGTTTGCGCGTGGACCGCGAGTCCACGGTCGGGCGGACCGGCCGGTCCAGGCCGGTCCAGCCCAAGGGGCTTTGCCCCTTTCGACTTCGGACACCTGTAACTTTCGCTACGGGTGTCCGTTTTACATGCCGTCTGCGGCAGTGTAGTCCTCGGTGGCGCAGCACGCCTTTAAGTGGACGAGCATTTTTCTCGGGGGTTCTTGTTTTGGACAGCGCAGACACATCCGATGTCCGAATTGAGCGTCGTTAGTGGCGTTGCGACCCTGGCATTGAGCCGGAGTTTTCCAGTATGGTTTCGGGCGTTGAAGCCGGAGTTGAGACATGGGCCCTACGGGCCGTCTTTGAGATGCGTGCAGCGTTTTTGCACCTTTTTCTTCAAACGTCTGTTTGGGGCATGCGAGTAGTCGTTTTTGGGTGTTTTTCTGAGGGGATTGCAATGGTGCAATCTGCCCGCTCTAATTCCACACGCTGGTGCGGGCCCCATGAGGGCCGTTTCGGGAGTTGACGATGATTTCCAGTTTTATCACCGGGTGTCCGTTTTGGACAAGTGAATAGTCCATCTTGTGTAATTTTTCAAGAGGATCGCAACAGTGCGATTTCATTGTGCTTCGGGACCGGGATGCGGGTCCCACGTAGCACTGCTCGTGTGTGGTGCGCTAGAATGCATCTTTTTCTCCGGATATCCGTTCCACTCGAGTGAGTAGTCCTTTTGACGTGTTTTCCCGAGGGGATCACATTGGTGCGATGCGCCCGACTGTTTTCGGGGCTGAGGCTCGGGATCACAGGACGCCGTTCGGGCGTAAAGCGGCGTTGACAATTTTTCCGTCGGATATCCGTTGGAGGCGAGTAAGTAGTCGATCTCGCATGTTTTTCCGTGAGGATTACAACAGTGTAATCTGTTCAGGCGTGCAAAGCCTCTTGCACGATCTTATTAAATATGGAAATATGAAAGGTGTACTGGTGGTGGTTCTTCCTGCGGTGTTTGCAGAGAACCCTTGACATGTGATCGCGTTCACTCTTGGGAGAGTGAAGTGAATGCTTGAAGAGATGTAGTTGGCCATGCCTGGGCCGATGAGGTGGCAATTTGGAGTTGTTAAGTTTACACCTTCGTGTTGACGTTGGGTGCCATGTGCACGTTAGCCTTTTGGCTGGAGACGTGCTATACTCTGGGAGTATATGAGAATGCTGGGAGGTACATGTGGATAGTTGTACCTGAGAACGTTTGTGCACTTGGTTGGGGTTGACTTGGGGCCACACGTCGTGTGGACCCCATGTGCGTACCGTGTTCTGCTTTACGTATTTTTTACCTCTCACGACGTAGAGGGTTCCTCGATTCTCGTTTGTTGACCAGAAGGGTTGAGTTTTCCCCTGGTTCTGTTCTCGTTTGTTGACCAGCAGGGTTGAGTTTTCCCCTGGTTCTGTTCTGGTTTGGCTGACAGAGGTGCTTCGTGTTCCCTGGTAGAGTTCTTGTGGATTTAGTGTGACCAACACATTATGCGGACACCGATCCTCTACCCAGGAGGTTGTTTCCAGTAGGGTTGGCCAAGAGGTTGTTTCCAGCTGGGCTGGTCAGTGGGGTACCATCCAGCAGGGATGGCAAGAGCAGTACCATCCAGCAGGGATGGCCAGTGGGTTACCATCCAGCAGGGATGACTAGTACAACAGTGTTCACCTAGCAGTACCATCCAGTCGGGATGGCCAGAGTGGTTCTGGGTTTACCTCCAGCGGGGCTGGGAAGTGGTCCCCGATGCCGGGTTTACCTCCAGCTAGGCTGGGAAGTGGTCCTCGATGCCGGGTTTACCTCCAACTGGGCTGAGAAGTGGTCCCCGATGACGGTTCCGAGCCTCCATCCAGTGGAGTACCCTTTTACGGGACTGGGCATTGGGACTCATCGACGACTTTAGCCGGGTCGCCCTCCAGTAGATTACCCTTTTGCGGGACTGGGCAGTGTGGCACCCGTCGACTCTTGTCGGGTCTGCCTCTAGTGGGAACCCGTCGAATTCCAGGGATTACCCTCCAGCGGGGCTGGGCAGGGGGTCGCCTGTCGACTTTGAGGAGACCTCCCGACTACGAGGCAGTGATGAGGTGTGGTTTAACGTACCCCTAGAACTCTCAAGTACGAGGGGCGCTTTCCCCACCGAGACGCGTCCTTGAGACGCGACCTAAAACCGTGCGGGATGCTGAGCATCGATGGTTTTTACTTCTGGGACTATTGGATACTCACTTTCTTGGGCCGAGCTATGGGACAAAACCCCCTTAAGATCTTGTTTGGGTTTCTTGACAGAGCATATATATATGTATATACCTTGTTCCAGTACCCACTCCTTGGGTTTTGGTTACTCTTCTTCCAGGAGAGGCGAAGACGCGCGGGGTATGCCACGCACTTTCTGTGTCTAGATTCTCATGGTTGGACGAGTATACTCTCCTGCTATAGGTAGCGAAGACTCGATGGTAAGTTCATATTCTCACCGTTTCCAGCTCCTTGTGTCTGGACGAGTCTACCTCCTTTATCTTGTTGGGTTGAGCTGGACTCTCTACTGTACTCTTTACTGCACTCTCGGTTGTACTCCTTTACTTTTCCCTGTTCGATCTACTAATCACCCATTTGTACCTCCTTTGTTTCCCCCTCGAGCCTTCGGGGTATCCTACTGAGTATTTTTATACTCACCCCTGCTTGGGCTTTGCCCGCACTTGGTGTGCCCTTGCAGACGACAGACAGGTTGGTCGTGATTTCAGCGGAGCTTAGGAGTTTGGGATCTTGGACCGCGTGTGGTGGTCGTAGTTGGGTTCCAGGTGTGGGACTCTCCCAGGTGTTTTCTTTTGTTTACCTGTTGTCGGGTTGTGACACTTTTCTGGTTGGGCGCGTGTTTTTCCCTTTTCTTTTCAGCTTACCTTCAGCTCTTGCTTGTACTGTTTAGAGGTCGATGCACATTTGTGGTTTATTTATAGCAGTTGCCCTTTACTTTACTTTTCTTGTATTTTCTTTTACTCTACACTTCTGCATTTAGTGGGCTACGTGTGTGTGTACAGGTACTTAGGCAAAGGCCTCCTCGAGTTGTTGTGCCTTCGGCGCTGGTTGCCAGCCCCTGGCCTATGGAGGCGGGCTTGGGGTAGTTGCGGCTCGAGCCTGGGAAGGGTCGGGTCGTGATAAATCTTCCATAAGGGGTATTATAGAATGATTATCCTTTCTACGATATGGAAACCTGGGTGGTAATTTTCTAAGATGTGTCTATTTGAGTTTTGTTTCACTATACTACCTTTTATTGCATCGTGGTTTGGTTTAAGGTTCTCTGAGTTAGAGGGAGGAGGCTGAGGATCACACTGTGATCCTAGATAGTTTGAGTTCCATGACATGGTTGACTTGTTTGTTTCATGGACCTTATTATATTAATATCAATTTTAATGTGGTTTAACCCTATAGATTCAAGGGATAACATGCCATGGTTTTTAGATCAGAGTTGTACTATGGAATGGTGAACTTTTTCACATCATTATCCTTTAATTTTATAGAATGGTTATAAATTTAGGCCTTGTATTAAATTATTTATTATTTAAAAACCTTTCCTAGAACCCTAAGTGATTAGTGATGTATATTTGGATATCTTTAGCCACCCTTTGATTGGTTTTCTTCCAAAATTTTAAGAGATCGACCTCTTTAAAATCTAAGGTGAATTTCTTTTATCTTCTTCTTGATTCTCTTCTTGAACTTTCTTTTTAGAAAGGATGTGACAACAATGTTGATTCGGTTTTTGTGTTTTTTTGTTATTATTTTAATGGTTAATGGTCATACATAGGCCTTTTAGATTACCCTCATGTGTTAAGTCATGTTTTATTTGAGTATTCTTCTCATTCTTATGAAATATTTGTTAAATATTTAGTTAAGGTTGGGGACATGAAATCTCTCCTTCTTTATTATGTGTAAATTATAGAATTATCATGTTATTTTGTTTCCATTGGATGGATAGTACTGATTAACCTAAATTCTATAATGAATTACACTAAAGGAGATTAAAGTGAAGAGGTAGTTTTTCATGTGATTTATGAAGTTCTATAATATTTCTTATATATTTATGGATTTATTGGTGTTGTTGCTAAGTGATTTATTCTTGATGTTGTGAAATAAATTTCTTACTACTAATAATATGTTATAATCACCTTTCATAATTTCCTAGTCACTTAAGGTAGGTAATGGATTGGTTGTATGAAAATCTGTAATTAAAGTGTTATATTTAAACTATAAATTATACTTTAATATGAAAGAATGTTTGGGGGGGGGGTTTAGTGTGAATTTATTATATGTTTTCCCTTTCATTCTACTATGTATGGGGTATTTATCACTATGATTATAAAGGTGATGGTTGATTGATGTGGTTGGGATCATGTGGTGTGGTAATTAATACGGTAGTGATGGATGAATTATTGTGTGGTTATGATAGAAATGATATGGCTATTTAGGCAGAAAATAAGTGGTTTTATGGATTTTAGAATGTGTTTAGTGGTATTTTATGTCCTGAAAATTTAGTTGTTATTGGTTGGTGATATAGTTTCCTTTTGGCATGGAATATGGTTGGAATAAATGAAAATAGTAATGGGTGATGGGTTGGAAATGATAAATGATGGTTTGTTAAATGATTAATGATAATGATTGGAATAATTATGTTTAATAATTGGTTAAAGATAGAATAAATGTTATTAATGATTAATGAATGGATTATAGTGGGTAGTGGTTTAATGATTGGTTTTACATTAAAATGGTTAACAATTGAAATTCATATGGTAATAAAAATCCAAGAAATTATAATGTTAAATGAAATGAGAAGTTGGTAATGTTGATATGGATGCTTATGTGATTTGTTGAGGATTATTTGTGGCATTATAATGGAAGTGGTTATTAAAGGGTGGTAGTAACAAGGCAATGGTTGACGTGGGTGTTTGCAGTGTTAGTTTGGTGTAAACCCTTAAGAAAGATTTATGTGTGACTATATACTTATTATATTTTCTCATTATTTCTTACGCACCACCACTTGAGTCGAGTAACCTGATTGAAATCCATATGGGTACTTTGGTTCTGAGTGTTTTTCTCAATATCTAGGTTATAGAGGGAACACATATAGAACCACTCCCTCTTCCCTTCTCCCCCTTCACACTTAGTATGAGTTGTAATGGCTCACAGTGGGTGTATATATACGACCTATAAAATTTTTAGGTTTTGGTGTATATATATTCTTGTTGACATGATTATGTGTATTTGGTGTGGATACATAGTGGGGGTTGTGCATTGTAGGAGGAGAGTATGATGTTTATGTCCTTCATGTTCATGATATCATACTGTGACAAGGATGTGATGTGTGGTTGTGATGTGGATATGGGTTTTTATGTGTTTGTGACATGTGTATGTGTGGATATATGGTTATGAGATTATATAGAAGGGGTTAAAGCATAAGAAATATTCCATTAAAGCGTGAGAATGACCAGATTAGTGGGGAAGTGGATGTGGGGTAATTTATTAATATATATTCTTTTGATATTATGCTACTATACTTGAATGTGATATTGGGTGAGTGATCCTTGGTGAGGTTGGGTGATATATGACCATATATTGGTGTGTATTAGTTCTGTTATTTATTCACTAAGGCATTAATATATTTCATACACATTTTCATGAGAGGTTTTGGGAAGGATCTTACTGATTATACTTGTATTCTCACCCCTATTTATATAATTATTTTTATTAGTTTTTGAAGATGGATTTAGTGACCAAGATGGAAATTACTATCTTGAGGCTAGGAGTTACCACCAGAGCCACTGGTGTAGGATTTGTTTTTGTTATTTTGTTTTAGATACCTTTTTTATGTATGAAATTGACATGAATTATGGATTGGGTTTTATTTTATATTATATGGAGTTGATTGGTGGTTTATCTCCGTTCTTGGGATTTATGAGGGAAACACCTCCCATTTCTTTATTTTATACCCTTAATGCTAGTCTCCAACCTATGTACTATTAGAGGTAGGATTCACAAATTACACTTATTTTCACTTCCATTTTAGGAGCGGTTCCTAGTGGTGGTGAGTTATGATAGTGTGGTATCAGAGCTTTAGTTGAGAGTTAAGATGGAGTTTGGAATTAGACACTCATGAGGATTGAATGGGATGATAGGTCAATAATATTTGTTAAAATTTTCATATGGAATAACATGGGATACCATCCATGACACAAGTGATTACCCCCCCTGTGATTTAAAGTAAATAACTTGAGCTTACCAAAAATGTTAGGCATGATGATATTGAATGTAGAGTAGAGACCTAGGACTGGTAGATGTATAATTCTTGATTATTCTTGTATTTAGAAGTATTGTTTTATGTATTTGAACCATAAATACTAATATTTGAGATGAAAATATGATGGAGATGAATAAATATTGGATGGATACTAATCGTTTAACAATAGAGTATGAGAACGAAGTGAAAGAGTTCATCAAGTTTGAAAAGGATCATGCAAAGGATCCTTCTCAAATCCTTTGTCTGTGTTTATGTTGTTGTTATTCTAGACTAATTACTCCAGAGGAGTTGGAAGAACATTTGATATGTCACAGAATAGATCAAAATTATAAGTGTTGGAATAAACACGGAGAAAAAGCGAATGTAGCTACTAGCTGGGATAAAACCGTGTTTTATGGATCATCAGATATGAATAAAAATATGGAGAATGAAGAAGACCATATAGAGGATGTGATTATAGATGTCAATGATGATGAAGATCGTATTTAGTAAATGAAAAGGACGATTGAAGATGAACTATGTGATTGCCCAATTTTTTTTGATAAGTTAAAGAGTTGTGCAAAGACGCTATTGTATGCTGGTTGCACTAAATATACAGCATTTTCAGCTGTACTGAAGTTGTATAAATTGAAAGAAGGCAACGGATGGAGTGATGTCAGTTTTACGGAACTACTTTCTCTCTTTAATGACATGATCCCGAAAGATAATGAGCTCCCAAGCCGGACATATGAAGCTAAACGAATGCTACACTCAATGGGTATGATTTCTGAAAGAATACATGCCTGCCCAAAAGACTGTATATTGTTTTTCAAGGAGAAAAAATCACTTACAGAATGCCCAAAGTGTGGTGCTTCTTGATACAATAAAGATAAATCCATTCCTACGAAAGTTGTATGATACTTTTCAATCATTCCAAGGTTTAAGCGTCTATATAGAAGTGAAGAAACTACAAGACAATTATCATGGCATGCAGATAAAAGAAATAAATATGGGAAATTACGTCATCTAACCGACTCTCCTCAATGAAAGAAAATTGATCATGATTATCCTGAATTTGGAAAAGAGTCTAGAAACCTTTGTCTTGTGTTATCTACAAATGGAGTGAATCCTTTTGGTTTTCAAACTAGCACTCATAGTACATGGCTTGTTATGTTGGTAAATTATAACTTACCACCCTGGTTATGCATTAAACGGAAATTCATCATGTTATAAATGCCTATATCAAGACCAAAACAACCAGGTAATGATATTGATGTTTATTTGGCTCATTTGATTGAGGATTTGAAGTTATTGTGGGATTCATGTGTTATGATGTATGATGCTTATAAAAGTGAATACTTCACATTGAGAGCGATGTTGTATGGAATGATAAATGATTTCCCTACTTACGAAATTTTTTCAGGATATATAATTAAAGGAACTCAAGGGTGTCCCATGTGTGAAGAAGATACATAATCAATTAGGTTGAAACATTCATTGAAATCTGTGTTTCTAGTACATTGTAGATTTCTACCTCGTCGGCATAAGTACCGATCTTGGATGACATCATTCAATGGAAGTTCATAACAATGCACAACACTGTCTCCACTAACAGTTGATCAGCTGTTTGAGAAATTAAAAGATGTGAACACTGTTTTTGGTAAACCATTTTCGAAAAACCTTACAAAAATCGGTTGGAAAAAGATATCAGTTTTTTTGAATTACCATACTGGAATTGTTTGTACGTCAGACATTTTATTGATGTGATGCATGTGGAAAAAAACATATGTGACAGTGTTATCAGAACGTTGCTAAATACCCCTGTCAAAACAAAGGATGGAATTAAGGCAAGGTTGGACATGGTTGACATGAGAATATGAGAAGATTTGGCTCCCGTGAAGGGTGAAAATCGAATGTTTCTTCCTCCGGCTACTTACACTCTTTCTAGGGAGGACAGATATCAGTTTTGTAACTTCTTGAATGATGTAAAGGTTCCAGAGGGGTATTTATAAAATATCAATAACATTGTGTCAATGAATGATTTGAAGTTAAAAGGTTTGAAATCACAATACTGCCTTGTTTTGATGCAAGATTTAATTCCTATAGCTTTACGTTGCATTTTTCCCAAGAATGTTCGTCATACGTTAACCAAACTTTGTTTCTTTTTCAAAGCTATATGTAGAAAAGTTTTAGACCCGGTGAAATTTCCAGCTATGGAAAAAAAATTGTCATTATATTATGTGAATTAGAAATGTTCTTCCCACCAACATTCTTTGATATGATGGTTCATTTGATGATTCACTTGGTGAGAGAGATTCGACTTTATGGTCCTGTGCACTATAGATGTATGTACCCCTTTGAACGGTATATGAAGATTTTGAAAGGGTATGTCAAAAATTGAAGTCGGCCAGAGGGTAGTATAGTGGAGTGATATATTGTTGAGGAATCCATTGAATTCTGTACCGAATACCTATCTGATGTGGAAAACATTGGTCTCCCGAAATCTCATCACACTGGACGCATTGAGGGTGAGGGAATTTCTGGAAGAGATGTTGTGACAATCACTATTACAGATCAGGAGCAGGCTGTAACACCCCAAGCTTCCACGGTACGCTTCTCTTTGAATAATACAATAGCGTGTGTTGTACGCAACTTTGAGATTCTAACACACCGCGACTAATCAAACTAGCCGTTATGAATAGTAATACCCACTTTTTAAAATTTTATGAATTTTATCTTCAAAATGGAATTCATTTTTGGATTCAGAATATTGAAATTATCTTAGGGTGAATTTTTGGTATTTTTCTGAAACTTTCAATTTTTGATGAATGGTGAAAAACACTGAGTTTTAGTTTGAAATCGAATTTTTATTTAAATAATTATTTATTTTATTTAAATTTATTTTAGGTCAAAATAGATACATAATACATATATAAGTTCAATGTAATTCATTGGAGTCAGTTTATAATAATTTTAGATATATAAAAATTTTATAGAACTTTTCACCATCTTTTACCCACCTCCTAAGAGAATTTGAAAATTCACATAAAACTTAATTTTACCGATTCTATGAGTTTAATTTCGAAAATCCAAGAGAAACAATTAATATCAAAGAGTAAAATGTGGTTCAATAAGATAAAAATAATTTTTGGTGAATAGTAACTTTTTACTTTTATTTACCACGGTTAAAAGTAAATAGGGAAATTAAGGGTAAAAATGATATTATTATTACCATAACACATGTACTAATTCTATTGGATAAGTATAATTCAACCAAAAACAATCTCAGGAATAAAATATGAACCTTTTTGGTCTACTTGGATTAGATGAAGACACTTATTATTATTTTATTTAAAGAAGAGTTAAAAGAGTTAAAATCAAATTTTAATAATTAAAGCATTTTTTAAATAGGGTTACACATAAGATAAATTCGACTATAAATACTCATTAGAAATCTAAAACGATTTCCTACTAGGGGTGTCCAGACCCAGCCCGACCCGACTGACCCGACCCGACCCGATCGGGTTGGGTCGGGTTGGGTCGGGTTCAAGATTTCATATTCACGGGTCGGGTCATTTCGGGTTGACCCGTGATCGGGTTGGGTCGGGTCACGGGTTGGGAGAAAAATTACCCAACCCGACCCAACCAACCCGTCACTACCCCTGCGCATCTTTTGGACCCGCGCGCTACCTCCTCGCTCCACCGTCGTCTGCGACCACCGCAGACCCACACGCAGAAGTGATCCGGGAGCACGGGACGCCGACGGGATTCCCCGGTGCGGAGGTTGAGCCGGATCTCCGAGAGCACGCTGCGGAGACTCTCCTCGTGCTCGTTGAAGATGGAGTCCGCCGGCGTCATGCAGGATCCGATCACGACCACCTCGTCGGAGCCGGCCTCCTCCCACGCGTTCCAGAAATGGAAACAGAAGCAATCCGGAACCTCGATCCACCTGATTCCGCCGCCGTCCGTTGCGTTCTTGCTCAAGATCCCGAACCGCGACGCCTTGTTTCCGTCGTACACCACCGGAGATCCTCCGCGAATCATCTCCCGCAGCCGGAACACCACCTGCTGGTCCGGAATCACGACGAAGTTCTCGGTGATGGCGAAGTCGTGCACCATTGTGGGCTCGGCCAGGGGGACCTCGACGTCTGGGGATTTCGCCGTCGCGGGAGAATCGGAAGTACCTGTGGTGCGGCTTCCGGAGAACGTCGTAGGTGAGCGAGAACAGCTCGCCGAAGACGGGGTCAATCTTAGGGTGGGCGATCATGGCGGTGGTGAGATGGCCGTTGAAATCGAACCGGCCGGAGGTTCGGAGGTCGCCGGAGGGCGAGACGTGGACGTGGTATGGGAGATCGTCCTCCGACAGGGCGAGGAGGCGGCGGTTGAAGAAGGCGAGGCCGGCATTGGCGACTCCGGTGCCGTGGCGATGGTCGAGGAGACCGAGGAGGCCGCGAGCGTAGAAGAGGAGGAGGCGGGCGGTGGGATAAGGGCGACGATTTTTTTTTTACATAACCTGATCGACCCGTCGACCCGATCAACCCAACCCAATGTGATACGGGTTGGGTCGGGTCGGGTCCAAAAAAAAAATGAATATAACCCGACCCGACCCGACCCGACCAAAAATAGGTCGGGTCGGGTCCAAAAACCCCTCAAACCTGACCCGACCCGACCCATGGACACCCCTATTTCCTACATAAAATTATTTTTTATATATTTTTTATACATTAAATAATTTAATTTATTTATGACACAATGATGATGTAGTAATTACCTAATTAATCAAATATTAAAATAATTGATAATATAAATATCCAAATAAATGTAATTTGAGACTTTTTACGAATTAAACTAATTTTATAGATTAATATGACATATTAGGGTTGGTTAGATGAATTTTTTTCGAATAAATAATGCTGTTATAAATTTAGAAAAAACAAAATACCAAATAGTGTCAAAATTGACATAAAAGAGTTTTTAAAACAAATATTATATTATTAATTGATATTCTATTCCTAAAAATCTAAGGTTCAGAAAAAAGACTTATATAATGATAGGTGTATCATTAATTAACCATTTGGGGTTCTCTTGGAAGTATATAGTAAGTTTATAAACCATATAATATAAAAATACAAAGACAAATGGTAAATGTCAAACTATTTAACTACAAGTTAAATCTAAAAGATAAAGTTAATATAGTGACCCAAACATGTCTAAAACCTATTGGTTAAGTGGTTCTCGACCCATACCCACCTTATCATTTAAATAATCCATTTTGAGCCATTATAAACCGAAAATGATTTTATTATAAAACAATATTTCTAGCTTTACCTAAGGTGCCCCTCACCCCTCTTATAAAAGGGCACTCCCCCTTCTCTCTAATTCACACCTTCAAATCCATTTGTATCGGCCAAACTTTTCCCAAATACCATATCAACTGTGCTACCTTAATCCTAGAGGCCTTCCTTTAGTCAGAAATCCAACCTAAGGATCCATTTTGATCAAATCAAAAGGAAGAACCCGAAGAAGAGGTAAATATCTCACCACCTCTTTCAAGTTCATTTCCTATTCCATTTCCTTTCTCTTTGTTGTTTCCATTATAAAATAATAAATCCAGTATATTCTATATAATGTGGTGTTATTATAAATATGGTACAACCAAATTCATCATTCTATCCATCCTTTGAATGACATGTCACCACACATGCGTACGTACGACTTACCGTCTCCACGTCGTGGTGTAATTGTTATTCAATACATTATTATTTGGATGGGTATAATAATGATGTGTAATTGATGTAAATAATAAACATAACATGATAATGATTCTTTATATATGATATACCATCCAATTATATATTATTTTAATAACAAAAAAATGATATTGTCGCTTGTGCGTACGTACGGATTACCGTCTCCATAAACGCGATGAGATTAATTCCCCATCGTATCCATTTAAGACTAATTTTCATTAGATGATTAAAAATAATGTTTAAAAACTTGATATCATCCTATATATGAATAATATACATCCCATTCATAACAAATATGACTCACATAACAAATAATATAAAGGAAAACGAATCCGTTAACACCCGAAACAATGATAATAATAAGATATTATTAACAAAGCGATGTTAAAAGATCATATATGATATCATATTAATGTATATGATTATTTTAGAATTTAATAAAAATTATTTCAACATTATACAGGAGGTTAACCTACCCTCGACCAGGGAAAAGTACAGGGTAATGGTTTATTTTACAATCTCTTCATTATCCGAGGTTGTTTATACGTAATTATCTACTGAGACCTCTTTATAATTCACATCCATATTTCTTAAAAATGTATTTCAAAAAATTCTTACTATTTTATAGAATATGGGTTAAATACATTTATACCATTGTTTAAATTTTTATAAGATGTTTATAAAGGACTCTTTCTGTCGTTTTCCAAACAAGGTCCTTTTTAACCTTTTCGACATAATTAAGGTAAGAATGTATTTTTTAACTTATACGGTGGGTGCAACTATTTTCCGCCATTATAAAATCATCAAAGCTTCCCTTAAAAGATTATAAGAACATTTTCAAAGTAAATGTTTTATTTTATAATTATGTGACTTTTAAATGATTTCAAAAAAGAAATATTTTTCTCAAATAGTTTTGATTTCATCTATGTCAACATCATTTGATGGATTTTAAGCTTATATGAAGTTGATTTATTATGATACAAAACTTCCATATTGTATTGAAGGTTTTGTGATACGTTTGACTATGGATGTGTTATTTTTATACCATTCATGGTTTATGGATAAAGTATTGACATTTCGTATGCTAGTTTTAATATGAATGTTTATGTTATGTTTAGACTTGTTCATATGAGTAATGCATTGGACTTAGTAAGTGACGGGTGGAGCCCGCTATAGATCCTCGATGCATAGGTAGGTCTCATGAGACAAAATAGTGTCTTGTCACAAGGCCTTGACAAAATTTTATTTGTAGTCTTGGCACAAGGCCTTGACTATGTGGTTATGATAGTCTGAAATTATACATTCCATCATTATGAAAGTGGTTATTGATATTGCATGTGATTATTTGACTAGTAGAATATCCATGTGAATAAGTAAATGGAATTATTTAATTTTATTTTTTCCATGTTATGCTGAAGTTCAAGTTTAAAAGGCTTTTTTTTAGTTATACATTGCCTTAAATGTTTATGCTTATTTATGAAAGTTTACACTATATTGTTATCCTTTCTGAGCATCTGAGCTCACCCCTTTCTATGTTCAATTTTTTCACAGGATGTGAAGAAGTATTTTATGACTGAACTGCAGGGATAGTCTGAGGGGATATGAGTGTGGACTATGGAGACTATATTGTTGTAGTTTTCCATTTTATCATGTAATGTAAGACTTATGAATGTATCTAGTGTTTGAAAGGCTACTAAACTAATCGGTCTTTCAAGACTTGATCTTTTATGATCATTACAATGTTATGTAATAATGCACTGACTCTGGGTAACTGGGGTCAGGGCGTTGTAGTTGGTATCAGAGGAAGTTTAGTACAAAGATTGGAATCTATATTTAGATAAATTCTGATTAGAGTACATAGCCCTTAGATAGACTTTGAGGATTAGTATAGAAGAAATTCCTAGAATTTTGGTATTGTAGAGATTTTGTGTGTTTTCCAAGCAATACATCCCTGTCTGGATACGAGTAGGTAAATGCAACTCTGACACAGATGTACCTAGGGGTAAAACCCAAAAACACCGCTTTGAGCTAGATTCGAACGAGAACTGGTGCACGACAACGAGCCTTACTGCACTCTTGGTTACGACACTCCCGGGGGATATGCTTAGGATAATTCTCATTTTCTTTACAAACCATTATAAAAGGTTTATGAGTATATACTTCCTCAAAGAATTTTTTTTTATGATTATGGATTATATCCATGAAATATTCAATTTATGTTAAGTATTTTACAAGTTTGGATTTCTGTATTGAGATTCATAAACTAATCTAGTGTATGCCATTGTTTAGAAATGGAACCTAGTGGAAGGAATGGAAACCATATCAATAGAAACACTCCATGTAGGGATTTCCCTCCTACTCAAGATAATTATAGTGGAGCTAGTGATACAACTGGTGCTGATCAACTTATCACCATACTGGGACAACTCACTCAGGTTATGAATAATAACCTTATCCGTATGGAGCATCCCAATCCACAATGTGGAGGATCAATTTTAGATCGCTTCATGAGGCAAAAACCACCAAAATTAAATGGGATTACAAATTCATTGGTATCTGAGCAATGGATAAGTTCTTTAGAGAAAATATTCCACGCCTTGGGGAGTAGAGAAAGGGAAAAAGTTTTCATGACAGTTTACCGCCTCACTGGAGATCCTGATCAATGGTGGTCATTGATTCAAAACACAAAGGAAGATGGTGAAGTATCAAATATGGAATGAAGGGAGTTTAAAGAGCTTTTCTTAGAAAAATACTTTCCTCATGACCATCGAGCAGATATGGGAAGACAATTTCTGAGTCTGAGGCAAAAGGAGGATGAGAATGCCACAAAGGATGAGGCTAACTTTACAAGGTTAGCAAGGCATGCTGCAGTTTATATACATAACCTAAGAAGTAAGATTGATCATTTATTTGATGGGTTAAAACTATTTCTCCATCAAGCATTAGTCTCACAATCCTTCTCATCGTACGAAGATATTGTCTCATGTGCTATCAAGATAAAAAAATAATTCTCTAAGTATTACGACTTCAAAACAAAGAAAGAGAAGAAGAGAATCACTCTGGAAATGGAAATAAGGGGAAGAAGGGAAAAGTTGAATATCCATCCTAAAGTAAATGTGGGAAGAAACACCCCAGTACTTGCTTGAAAGGAATGAGAGTATGTTACAAGTGTGGTGAAAAAGGCCACCAAGCTCGTGATTGCAAGGGGAAGAAAGAAGCTATCGATGTTCAATGCTACAATTACAGGGAGATGGGACATTATGAAAATTAATGTCCTAAGTGTCAAAAGAACTTACCTCAGAAAAGGCCAAGGGATCAAAGCCAAGATTATGCCATCACTACTGTAGAGGTTGAAGCTCTAAAAGACATGGTGGCAGGTAATTTAATGGTTTCCTCAAGTTTATAAAATGCTTTATTTGATTTTGGATCATCAAATTGTTTCATATCTTCCCAGTTTGCTAAGAAAATTAGATATTTCCAATTTGATTTAATAAGGGAGTTGTCAGTTAAAACACCTAAGGGAAGTATCATCGCAACAAAGTTTTGTGAATCCGTTCCCATTAGAGCATATAAATGTTCTTTATCTGCTGATCTCATCGTCACACCTATGATTTAATTTGATATAATCCTCAGTATGGATTGACTTTCAGACCATGATGCGAAGATTTATTATAAGAAGAAGGAGGTTATGAGTTTTGATAATGATGATAAAGAACACCTTATCTTTATAGTAGAATCATCACCACCTGATTCTTATCTAGATCCACCCCCAGTAGATCAACGAAATTCAATTATTGGGGAGGAAGAGAATTAAATAACTGTGGGCGAGGAAAGTAATGTTCAAATAGAGGATATAACTATTGTGAAAGAATATATTGATGTGTTTCCAGAAGATTTACCTGGACATCCTCCAAAAAGAGAAAGCGAGTTTTCCATTGATTTAATTCCTGAATCAAGGCCCATATCGAAGACCCCTTATAGAATGGAAACTGTGGAATTAGTGGAACTAAAGAAACAACTAGAGGAATTGAGTAATAATGGATTTATTCACCCTAGTGTTTCTCCATGGGGAGCCTATGTCCTTTTTATTAAAAAGAAAGATAGATCTATGAGGTTATGTATCGACTATAGGGAGATCAATGCTATAACAATAAAGAAAAAGTATCCCCTACCTCGCATTGATGATTTATTTGACCAACTACATGGAGCTCAATACTTTTCAAAGATTGAACTTCGATCTGGATACCATAAGTTGTGTGTGAATAAGGAATACATTTCAAAGACAACATTTTAAACTAGGTACGGACATTATGAGTTTAGAGTAATGCCTTTTGGGCTGACTAATGCACTATCTTCTTTCATGGATCTAATGAACAGAGTTTTCAAGGAATATCTTGATGAATTTGTAGTGGTATTTATTGATGATATCTTGGTATACTTCAAAATCTACGAAGATCATGAAAATCACTTGCACATTATCCTGAAGACTCTTAGAATACATGAATTATATGGAAAGTTTTGTATGTGTGAATTATGGATTCAGGAGATTTCTTTTCTTGTCCATATTGTCTCTAAGGATGGAATATTCTTTGATCCTTCTAATACAAGAGCAATTCAAGAATGGACAACACCGATGAGTATAACTGAGGTATGTAATTTTATTGGTTTAGCAGGTTATTATCAACGTTTCGTCCATAATTTTTCCTGATTGGCTAACCCATTAACAAAGCTCACACAAAAAGGGGTTAAATTTGTTTGGACAAAAGAGTGTGACGAATTTTTTGAAGAACTGAAGAAAATATTAGTCAATGATCCTATATTGACTCTACCATCGGGGAATGATGGGTTCGTTATTTATAGTGATGCATCAAATAAAATACTTGGTTGTGTCCTTATGTAGAATGATAGGGTTATTGCCTATGCATCACGATAGCTGAAAATTCATGAGCAAAACTATCCTACTCATGATCTTGAGTTATCAGCTGTAATATTTTCTTTGAAGATTTGGAGACACTATCTCTATGGTGAAAATGTGATATTTATACTGATAACAAGAGTTTGAAGTATATTTTCTCACAGAAAGAACTCAACATGAGGAAAAAAGGATGGATTGAACTACTCAAGGATTATGATTGCACGATACACTACCACCCAGGGAAGGAAAATAAGGTGGAAGATGCTTTGAGTAGAAATAATCATGGAGTTTTGAACAAGATGAGAGTTGAAAGGGATCCTATTTTCATGGATCTAGTAAAGATGGATATGGGAATCACCATGGAAGGTGAAACATCAATACTTTTTCAAATGGTAGCCAAAACATCTTTACTAGAAAGGATAAAGAGTTCTCAGACCGATGATAAAGAGTTTCAAAAGAAGATTAAAGTTGTGAATGCTGGGAGATTGAGTGAATTTGTGTATGAAGATGTAATTTTGAAATTTGGGAAGAGACTTCGTGTTCTCGATATACCTAATCTAAAAAGATAATTGTTGGATGATGCTCATAGTTATAATTTCTCTATACACCCTAGGAGCACCAAAATGTATAGAGATTTGAAGGAACATTTTTGGCGGGACAAAATGAAGAAAAAGATTGCTGATTTTTTGTCAAGATGTATGTTTTGTCAACAAGTGAAAGCTGGAAGGCAATGACCTGGAGGAGTCATGCAACCTATTCCCATACTTGAGTGGAAATGGGATAATATTATGATGGACTTTTTCGTGGGACTACCAAATACTCCTAGAAGGAACGATGCAATATGGGTCATTGTTGATCGTCTTACCATGTCAGCACATTTTCTTGCTATAAGATAAGATTTACCACTTGAAAGTCTAGAAAAACTGTATATTAATGAAGTTTTAAGACTTCATGGAGTACCCCTATCGATTGTTTCTGATCGTGATCCACGTTTTACATCAAGATTCTGGAAAAGTCTTCAGAAATCCCTGGATACTGAGCTTCGTTTGAGCATTGCTTACTACCCTCAAACATATGTACAATCAGAACGGACTATTCAAACCTTATAAGGCATGTTGAGATCATACTAACTTGACTTTCAAGGTATGTGGGATCAATATTTACCTCTGGTAGAATTTTCTTATAACAATAGCTTCCATTCAAGTATTCGGATGACACCATATGAAGCGTTATACAAAAAGAGATGTCGCACACCAAACTGTTGGGATGATGTTGGTGAAAGAAAACTCGTAGGCCCAGAACTAGTGGAGGAAATGATGGAAAAGGTGAAGGTAATCCAAAATCACATCAAAGCAGCTCAAAGTAGGCAGAAGATCTATGCCGATAACTGAAGGAAGGATTTGTAATTTCAGGTAGGAGATCATGTTTTCTTGAAGGTATCTCTATGGAATGGATTTATACGTTTCGGTAAGAAAGGTAAATTGAGTCCCAGGTACACCAGACCTTTCGAAATTCTATAATGAATTGGGGTTGTAGCTTACCATTTGGAAATGCCGCCAAGTATCTCCAAAGTTCACGATGTGTTCCACATATCACTGTTGAGAAAATACATGCCTAACCCAACGCATGTACTCACCTATGAGGAATTAGAACTGGAACCCGATCTATCTTATTGCGAAGAGCCTATCAAGATTCTTGATACAAGAGAACAAGTGCTGAGAAACCAGACGACTCATCTGGTAAAAGTTCTATGGAGAAATCATAAGACGAAAAAGGCAACTTGGGAACCCAAGGAACTTATGATGAAGAACCACCCGAGTCTTTTCATGTGGTAGTATTCTAGAAATTTCAAGGAAGAAATTATTTGAAGGAGGAGAGAATGTAACACCCCAAGCTTCCACGGTACACTTCTCTTTGAATAATACAATAGCGTGTGTTGTACGCAACTTCGAGATTCTAACACACCGCGACTAATCAAACTAGCCATTATGAATAGTAATACCCACTTTTTTAAATTTTATGAATTTACTATCTCAAAATGGACTTCATTTTTGGATTCAGAATATCGAAATTAGCTTAGAGTGAATTTTTGGTATTTTTCTGAAAACTTTCAATTTTTGATGAATGGTGAAAAACAATGAGTTTTAGTTTGAAACCGAATTTTTATTTAAATAATTATTTATTTTATTTAAATTTATTTTAGGTCAAAATAGATACATAATACATATATAAGTTCAATTTAATTCATTGGAGTCAGTTTATAATAATTTTAGATATATAAAAATTTTACAGAACTTTTCACCATCTTTTATCCACCTCCTAGGAGAATTTGCAAATTCACATAAAACTTAATTTTACCGCTTCTATGAGTTAAATTTCAAAAATTCAAGAGACAGAGTTAATATGAAAGAGTAAAATTTGGTTTAATAAGATAAAAATAATTTTTGGTGAATAGTAACTTTTTACTTTTATTTACCACGGTTAAAAGTAAATAGGGTAATTAAGGGTAAAAATGAAATTATTATTACCCTAACACATGTCATAATTATATTGGATAAGTATAATTCGACCAAAAACAACCTCAGTAATAAAATATGAACCTCTTTGGTCCACTTGGATTAGATTAAGACACTTATTATTATTTTATTTAAAGAAGAGTTAAAAGAGTTAAAATCAAATTTTAATAATTAAAAAAATTTTAATATAGGGTTACACATAAGATAAATTTGACTATAAATACTAATTAAAAATCTAAAAATATTTCCTACATAATGGTATTTTATTTATATTTTTTATACATTAAATAATTTAATTTATTTATGACACAATGATGATGTAGTAATTACCTAATTAATGAGATATTAAAATAATTGATAATATAAATATCCAAATAAATGTAATTTGAGACTTTTTATGAATTCAACTAATTTTATAGATTAATATGACATATTAGGGTTGGTTAGATGAATTTTTTTTGAAGAAATAATGTTTTTATGAATTTAGAAAAAACAAAATACCAAATAGTGTCAAAATTGACATAAAAGAGTTTTTAAAACAAATATTATATTATTAATTGATATTCTATTCCTAAAAAACTATGTTTTAGGAAAAAGACTTATATAATAATAGGTGTATCATTAATTAACCATTTGGGGTTCTCTTGGAAATATATTGTACGTTTATTAACCATATAATATACAAATACAGAGACACATGGTAAATGTCAAACTATTTAACTAAGAGTTAAATCTAAAATATAAAGTTAATATAGTGACCCAAATCTGTCTAAAACCTATTGGTTGAGTGGTTATAGACCCATAACCACCTTATCCTTTAAATAATCCATTTTTGATCCATTATAAACTGAAAATTATTTTATTATAAAATAATATTTCTAGCTTTTCCTAAGATGCCCCTCACCCCTCTTATAAAAGGACACTTCCCCTTCTCTCTAATTCACACCTTCAAATCCATTTGGATCGGACAAAATCTGCCCAAATACCCTATAAACTGTCCTCCCTTCATCCTAGAGGCCTTCCTTTAGTCATAAAGCCAACCTAAGGATCCATTTTGATCAAATCAAAAGGAAGAACCCGAAGAAGAGGTAAATATCTCACCACCTCTTTCAAGTTCCTTTCCCATTCCACTTCCTTTCTCTTTGTTGTTTCCATTATAAAATAATAACTCCAGTATCTTATATATACTATGATTTTATTATAAACATGGTACAACCAAATTCATTATTCTATCCATCCTTTGAATGACATGTCACTACACATGCGTACGTACGGCTTACCATCTCCACGTCGTGGTGTAATTGTTATTCAATACATTATTATTTGGATGGATATAATAATGATGTGTAATTGATGTAAATAATAAATATAACATGATAATGATTCTTTATATATGATATAACATCTAATTATATATTATTTTAATAACAAAAAAATGATATTGTCGCTCGTGCGTACGTACGGATTACCGTCTCCACAAACGCGGTGAGATTAATTCCCCATCGTATCCATTTAAGACTAATTTTCATTAGATGATTAAAAATAATGTTTAAAGACTTGATATCATTCTAGATATGAATAATATACATCCCATACATAACAAATATTACTCATATAACAAATAATATAAAGGAAAACGAATCCGTTAACACCTGAAACAACGATAATACTAAGATATTATTAACAAAGCGATGTTAAAAGATCATATATGATATCATATTAATTTATATGAATATTTTATAATTTAATAAAAATTATTTCACCATTATATAGGAGTTTAACCTACCCTCGACCAAGGAAAAGTACAAGGTAATGGTTTATTTCACAATCTCTTCATTATCCGAGGTTGTTTATACATAATTATCTACTAGGACCTCTTTATCATCCACATCCATGTTTCTTAAAAATGTATTTCAAAACATTCTTAATATTTTATAGAATATGGGTTAAAGTCATTTATAGCATTGTTTAACTTTTTATAATATGTTTATAAAGGAGTCTTTCTATCATTTTCCAAACAAGGTCCTTTTTAACCTTTTCGACCAAATTAAGGTAAGAATGTCTTTTTTTTAACTTATACGGCGGGTGTGACTATTTTCCGCCATTATAAAATAATCAAAGCTTCCCTTAAAATCTTATAAGAATATTTTCAAAGTAAATGTTTTCTTTTATAATTATGTGTCTTTTAAATGATTTCAAATAAGAGATATTTTTCTCAAATAGTTTTGATTTCATCTATGTCAACATCCTTTGATGGATTTTAAGCTTATCTGAAGTTGATTTATTATGATACAAAACTTCCATATTGTATTGAAGGTTTTGTGATATGTTTGAATGTGGGTGTGTTATTTTTATACCATTCAAGGTTTATGGATAAAGTATTGACATTTCATATGCTAGTTTTAATATGAATGTTTATGTTATGTGTAGACCCCCGCTATAGCTCCTCGATGCATAGGTAGGTCTCATGAGACAAACTAGTGTCTTTTCACAAGGCCTTGAAAAAATATTATTTGTAGTCTTGGCACAAGGCCTTGACTATGTGGTTATGATAGTCTGACATTATGCATTCCATCATTATGAAAGTGGTTATTGATATTACATGTGATTATTTGACTAGTATAATATCCATGTGAATAAGTAAATGACATTATTTCATTTTATTTTTTCAATATTATGATGAAGTTCAAGTTTAAAAGGCTTTTGTTTTAGTTATACATTGCCTTAAATGTTTATGATTATTTATGAAAGTTTCCGCTATATTGTTATCCTTACTGAGCATCTGAGCTCACCCATTTCTATGTTTTATTTTTTCCCAGGATGTGAAGAAGTATTTTATGACTGACCTACCTGGATAGTCTGAGGGGATATGAGTCCGGACTATGGAGACTATATTGTTGTAGTTTTACATTTTATCATGTAATTTAAGACTTATGAATGTATCTAGTGTTTCCAAGGCTACTAAACTAATCAGTATTTCAAGACTTGATCTTTTATGATCATTCTAATGTTATGTAATAATGAACTGACTCTAGGTAACTGGGTTCAGGGCATTATAGTTGGTATCAGAGGAAGTTTAGTACAAACCTTGGAAGCTAGATTTAGATAAACTCCGATTAGAGTACATAGCCCTAAGATAGACTTTGGGGATTAGTATAGAAGAAATTCCTAGAATTTTGGTATTGTAGAGATTTTGTGAGTTTTCCAAGCAATACACCCCATTCTGGATATGAGCAGGTAGAGGCGACTCTGGCACAGATGTACCTAGGGGTAAAACTCGAAAACATCGCTTTGAGCTAGACTCGAACGGGAACTGGTGCACGACAACAGGCCTTACTGCACTCTTGGTTACGACACTCCTGGGGGATATGCTTAGGATAATTCTCATTTTCTTTACAAACCATTATGAAGGGTTTATGAGTATATAATTACTCAAAGAAATTTTTTTTATGATTATGGATTTTATCCATAAACTGTTCAATTTATGTCAAGTGTTTTACAAGTTTGGATTTATGCATTGCGATTCATAAACTAATCTAGGGCATGCCATTGTTTAAAAATGGTACCTAGTGGAAGGAATGGAAACTGTATCAATGCACACACTCCATGTAGGGATTTCCCTCCTGATCAAGATAATTATAGTGGATCTATTGATACAACTGGTGCTGATCAACTTATCACCATACTGGGACAACTCACTCATGTTATGAATAATAACCTTATCCGTATGGAGCATCCCAATCCACAACATGGAGGATCAATGTTAGATAGTTTCATGAGGAAAAAATCACCAAAATTCAATGGGAGTAAAAATTCATTGGTAGGTGATCAATGGATAATTTCTTTAGAGAAAATATTCCACGCCTTGGGGAGTAACGAAAGGGAAAAAATTGTCATGGCAGTTTACCGCCTCACTGGAGATGCTGATCAATGGTGGTCATTGATTCAAAACACAAAGGAAGATGATTAAGTATCAAATATGGAATGAAGGGAGTTTAAAGAGATTTTCTTAGAAAAATACTTTCCTCGTGACCATCGAGTAGATATGGAAAGATAATTTTTGAGTCTGAGGAAAAAGGAGGATGAGAATGTCACAAAGGATGAGGCTAACTTTATAAGGTTAGCGAAGCATGCTGGAGATTATATACATAACTTAAGAAGTAATATTGATCATTTCTTTGATGGGTTAAAACTGTTTCTCCATCGAGCATTATTCTTACAATCCTTCTAATCGTACAAAGATATTGTCTCATGTGCTATCAAGACAAAAAAAGAATTCTCTAAGTCTTACGACTTTAAAACAAATAAAGAGAAGAAGAGATCCTCTGATGGGAGATTGAGTGACTTTGTGTATGAAGATGTAATTTTAAAATTTGGGAAGAGACTTCGTGTTCTTGATATACCTGATCTAAAAAGAGAATTATTGGATGGTGCTCATAGTTATAATTTCTCTATACATCCTCAGAGCACCAAAATGTATAGAGATTTGAAGGAACATTTTTGGCGGGACAACATGAAGAGGGAGATTGCTGATTTTTTGTCAAGATGTATGGTTTGTCAACAAGTGAAATCTAGAAGGAAACAGCCTAGAGGAGTCATGCAACCACTTCCCACACCTGAGTGGAAATGGGATAATATTACGATGGACTTTTTCATGGGACTACGAAGGAATCCTAGAAGGAACGATGCAATATGGGTCATTATTGATCATTTTACCAATTCAGAACATTTTCTTACTATAAGAGAAGATTTACCACTTGAACGTCTAGCAAGAATGTATATTAATGAAGTTATAAGACTTCATGGAGTACCCCTATCGATTGTTTCTGATCGCGATCCACGTTTTACATCAAGATTCTGGAAAAGTATTCAGAAATCCCTGGATACTGAGCTTTGTTTGAGCACTTCTTACTACCCTCAAATAGATGGACAATCAGAACGGACTATTAAAACCTTAGAAGACATGTTGATATCATGCTCACTTGACTTTCAAGGTATGTGGGATTAATATTTACCTCTGGTAGAATTTTCCTATAACAATAGCTTCCATTAAAGTATTCAGATGACACCATATGAAGCATTATATGGAAAAAGATGTCGCACACCAACCTATTGGGATGATGTTGGTGAAAGAAAACTCATAGGCCCAAAACTGGTAGAGGAAATGATGTAAAAGGTGAAGGTAATCCAAAACCACATCAAAGCAGCTCAAAGTAGGCAGAAGAGCTATGCCGATAACCGAAGGAAGGATTTGGAATTTCAGGTAGGAGATCATGTTTTCTTGAAGGTATCTCGATGGAATGGAGTTATACATTTCAGTAAGAAAGGTAAATTGAGTCCTAGGTACACTGGAACTTTCTAAATTCTAGAACGAATTGGGGTTGTAGCTTACCATTTGACAATGCCGCCAAGTCTCTCCAAAGTTCACGATGTGTTCCACGTATCACTATTGAGAAAATACATGCCTGACCCAACGCATGTACCCACCTATGAGGAATTAGAACTAGAACCCAATTTGTCTTATTACAAAGATCCTGTCAAGATTCTTGATACAAGAGAACAAGTGCTGAGAAACAGGACGACTCGTCTGGTAAAAGTTCTATGGAGAAACCATAAGACAGAAAAGGCAACGTGGGAACCCGAGGAACTTATGATGAAGAACCACCCGAGTCTTTTCATGCTGTAGTATTCTAGAAATTTCAAGGAAGAAATTATTTTAAGGAGAGAATGTAACACCCCAAGCTTCCACGGTAGGCTTCTCTTTGAATAATACAATAATGTGTGTTGTACGCAACTTCGAGATTTTAACACACCGCGACCAATCAAACTAGCCATTATGAATAGTAATACCCACTTTTTGAAATTTTATAAATTTTATCTTTCAAAATGGACTTAATTTTTGGATTTGGAATATCAAAATTAGCTTAGGTTGAATTTTTGGTATTTTTCTGAAAACTTTCAATTTTTGATGAATAGTGAAAAACGTTGAGTTATAGTTTGAAACCGAGTTTTTATTTAAATAATTATTGATTTTATTTAAATTTATTTTAGGAAAAAATAGATACATAATACCTATATAAGTTCAATGTAATTCATTGGAGTCAGTTTATAATAATTATATATATATACAAATTTTATATAACTTTTCACCATCTTTTACCCACCTCCTATGAGAATTTGCAAATTCACATAAAACTTAATTTTACCAATTTTGTGAGTTGAATTTAGAAAATACAAGAGACACAGTTAATATTAAGGAGTAAAATTTGGTTCAATAAGATAAAAATAATTTTTGGTGAATAGTAACCTTTTACTTTTATTTACCACGGTTAAAAGTAAATAGGGCAATTAAGGGTAAAAATGATATTATTATTACCTTAACACATGTCCTAATTCTATTGGATAAGTATAATTCGACCAAAAAAAACCTTAGGAATAAAATATGAACCTCTTTGGTCCACTTGGATTAGATTAAGACACTTATTATTATTTTATTTAAAGAAGAGTTAAAAGAGTTAAAATCAAATTTTAATAATTAAAACATTTTTAATATAGGGTTACACATAAGATAAATTAGACTATAAATACTCATTATAAAGATAAAAATATTTCATATATAATAGTATTTTATTTATATTTTTTAGACATTAAATAATTTAATTTATTTATGACACAATGAAGATGCAGTAATTATCTAATTAATGAAATATTAAAATAATTGATAATATAAATATCCAAATAAATGTAATTTGAGACTTTTTATGAATTAAACTAATTTTTTACATTAATATGACATATTAGGGTTGGTTAGATGAATTTTTTTTGAAGCAATAATGCTATTATGAATTTAGAAAAAACAAAATACCAAATAGTATCAAAATTGACATAAAATAGTTTTTAAAACAAATATTATATTATTAATTGATATTATATTCCTAAAAATATAAGGTTCATAAAAAAGACTTATATAATGATAGGTGTATCATTAATGAATTATTTGGGGTTCTCTTGAAAGTATATAGTAAGTTTATTAACCATATAATATAAAAATACAAAGACACGCGGTAAATGTCAAACTATTTAACTAAGAGTTAAAGTTAATATAGTGACACAAACCTGTCTAAAACCTATTGGTTGAGTGTTTTTAGACCCATACCCACATTAGAATTTAAATAATCTATTTTTGTGCCATTAGAAACCTAAAATGATTTTATTATAAAATAATATTTCTAGCTTTTCCTAAGGTGCCCCTCACTCCTCTTATAAAAGGGCACTCCCCTTCTCTCTAATTCACACCTTAAAATCCATTTGGCTCAGCAAACCTCTGTCCAAATACCCTCTAAACTGTCCTCCCTTAATCCTAGAGGCATTCCTTTATTCAGAAAGCCAACCTAAGGATCCCTTTTGATCAAATAAAAAGGAAGAACCCGAAGAAGAGGTAAATATCTCACAACCTCTTTCAAGTTCCTTTCTTCTTTCACTTCCTTTATCTTTGTTGTTTTCATTCTAAAATAATAAATCCAGTATATTATATATAATGTGATGTTATTATAAATATTGTACAACCAAATTCATTATTCTATCCATCCTTTTAATGACATGTCACCATACGTGCGTACATACAACTTACCGTCTCCACGTCGTGGTGCAATTGTTATTCAATACATTATTATTTTGATGCGTATAATAATGATGTGTAATTGATGTAAATAATAAATATAACATGATAATTATTCTGTATATATGATATACCATCCAATTATATATTATTTTAATAACAAACGAATGATATTGTCGCTCGTGCGTACATACAGACCATCGTCTCCATGAACGCGATGAGATTCATTCCCCATCATATCCATTTAAGACTAATTTTCATTAGATGGTTAAAAATAATGTTTAAAGACTTGATATAATTCTGTATATGAATAATATACATCCCATCCATAAAAAATATGACTCACATAACAAATAATATAAAGGAAAACAAATCTGTTAACACCCGAAACAACGACAATACTAAAATTTTATTAACAAAGCAATGTTAAAAGATTATATATGATATCATATTAATGTATAGGATTATTATATAATTTAATAAAAATTATTTCACCATTATACAGAAGGTTAACCTACCATCAACTAAGTAAAAGTACAAGTTAAGGGTTTATTTCACAATCTCTTCATTATCCGAGGTTGTTTATACGTAATTATCTACTGGGACCTCTTTATCATCCACATCCATGTTTCTTAAAAATGTATTTTAAAACATTCTTACTATTTTATATAAGATGGGTTAAATTCATTTATACCCTTTTTTGAATTTTTATAAGATGTTTATAAAGGAATCTTTCCGTCGTTTTCCAAACAAGGTCATTTTTAACCTTTTCGACAAAATTAAGGTAAGAATGTCTTTTTTTAACTTATACGGCGGGTGCAGCTATTTTCTGCCATTATAAAATCATCAAAGCTTCCCTTACAAGCTTATAAGAATATTTTCAAAGTAAATGTTTTATTTTATAATTATGTGACTTTTAAATGATTTCAAAAAAGATATATTTCTCTCAAATAGTTTTGATTTCATCTATGTCAACATCCTTTGATGGATTTTAAGATTATTTGAAGTTGATTTTTTATGATACAAAACTTCCATATTGTATTGAAGTTTTTGTGATATGTTGACTGTGGATGTGTTATTTTTATAACATTCATGGTTTATGGATAAAATATTGACATTTTGTATGCTAGTTTTAATACGAATGTTTATGTTATGTTTAAACCTATTCATATGAGGAATGAATTGGACTTAGTAAGTGAAGGGTGGAGCCCACTATAGCTCCTCGATGAATCGGTAGGTCTCATGAGACAAACTAGTGTCTTGGAACAAGGCCTTGACAAAATCTTATTTGTAGTATTGGCTCAAGGCCTTGACTATGTGGTTATTATAGTCTGGAATTATATATTCCATCATTATGAAAGTGGTTATTGATATTGCATGTGATTATTCGACTAGTAGAATATCCATGTGAATAAGTAAATGACATTATTTCATTTTATTTTTGCCATCTTATGCTGAAGTTCAATTTTAAAAGGCTTTTGTTTTAGTTATACACTGCCTTAAATGTTTATGCTTATTTATAAAAGTTTCCGCTATATTTTTATCCTTACTGAGCATCTAATCTCACCCTTTTCTATGTTTTATTTTTTCACAGGATGTGAAGAAGTATTTTATGACTGACCTGCAGGGATAGTCTGAGGGGATATGAGTGTGAACTATGGAGACTATTTTGTTGTAGTTTTCTATTTTATCATGTAATGTAAGACTTATGAATGTATCTAGTGTTTCCAAGGCTACTAAACTAATCGGTCTTTCGAGAATTGATATTTTGTGGTCATGAAAATGTTATGTAATAATGCACCGACTCTGAGTAACTGGGGTCAGGGTGTTACACAGACCCACCTCTATGTTTTGTATAATGGTTGAGAGGTTTATCTATATGTTGAAACTCACAAAGAAATTCTTAGGCAGTTTAATCCATCAAGGGATGAAAAATGTATATCAAATACACATAATCACCAGTTTATAGGATGGTTTCAGGACCATATTTTTAAGGAGTTATATGAAAATCCGAATTCAATTTCAGAACGACTTCAATGGCTAGCCGCCGAGCCAATTGTGTTTGTATTATCTTACAATGGTTATGTAGTTAATGGTTATACATTTTATATAGGTGAACATGATGAAGATAGTACCATGAAAAATAGTGGAGTTACACTTGTAGCTGAAGAGATGCATGTTTCTGGTAGTAAGGACAGAAATCCAATTTATAAAAATATGTCATACTTTGGCATTATCAAAAAAATATGAGAGTTGGATTATACGACATTCCAATTGATGATTTTTCAATGAAAATGGTTTGATAACAATAGTGGTGTTAAAATAGATGAATGAGGATTTGTGAAAGTTGATTTTAGTAAATAAGGGTACAAAGATGAAGGATTTATAATGGAATCACAAGCGGTACAAGTTTTTTATGTTCCAGATCCCGCAAACTGGAAGTGGTCGATTGTTTTGTTATCTTCCAAAACCTACTGAAGGGTCTGATGAAAATTCAGTTGAGGATGATCCTTTTAGTGTTATGTCACAATCATTTCGTAGTGGTCCCAATGTAGATTATGTTTTGTATGTTAGAGGAGACCACAATGAAGGGATTTGGATAATCTATAGAGGTGTCAAATCCCTTCAGACTTTGAAAAAAAGAAATATAGTTCAATAAACAAGTTATATTTTGTTTGTACTATATATCTTGTTATCTCATGTTATTATCTTATCATTACTGAATTTATGTAATCTAAATTAAATTTTCAACCAATTTTGCATATAATGACTTCTGAACGTTCTGGTGCTCCTAACCTCAAGGTTGAACAAGTCTCTCGAGCTGTTGCTGCTGCTGCTTTTGTTGCAGCTGCTCACAGTGCAGAGCAACAACAAGTTTCTGAACCTGTTGCTTCTCCTAGTGTTGAAGTCCAACAACCATCAGCGCATTCCATTGCTACCATTCTAGATGAACATATAGATGATGTTGATATCGATGAAATGTTCAGGGATGAAGGACTGACGTTGTAGAAAACATAGGTGCGTCGTAGTTTGACGATGTTAGCCAAAGTTCTTAAGGCGAAAAGCAGAGGAATCAAATTTGATGTCAGATGGAATGCATGAGGCCAACATGTGAATCCCAACAAGGCTATATTTAGTAGTTACATTGGAATTGTCACTTGAAAATGCGTGCTGATTGACATAGATTCATGGCACCATGATGTGTCTGGGATGAAGGGTGTGATCTAGGAAGAAATTACAATAACATTATGATATTATTTCTTTAATTTACTAGCAAATAAAATAATGAAACAATGTCTTACTCTTCTCAATCTCTTACAGAGTACATTTATAGTATATGGTTCACACAAGAATTATGTACTAAGGCTTACAGGAAGGATTCCTCAAGGTTTTCACACTATTTTAACAAAATGTCACCTGAAAGATTCCAAAGGTAAAATAAACCCGCACCCACCCCTTGTCTATGATCACCTGATATCCCAAGAAGCATGGAATGCATTTATTGGCCAATGTGGGGATGAGAAGTTTCAGGTACATTGTGGGTGATAATACGTTGTTTGAGGATATGTGTATTCATCACTTTGATTTTCAATATTTCATTTATGAAACAACAACTCAGTATTGAAAATAAGGAACGTGCATCAAAACCAACATACCCCTATCGTAAAGAAAGGATGGGCTACGATTCACTAGAAAAGAAAATGGCACGTATTTTAAATTTACATTAATATTGTTAGGTTCCAAGAAAAAACATAATAATTATCTTTATATATTTATATGTAGATTGATGAGTCTAAAACCAAAGACACTTCCATCCCATGTCATGTGATATGGAAGAAGGCATGTGTGAATAAGGAAGGGAAGCTAGTAGATGAAAACACACAAAAAGTGTGGGAAATATGTGTAAGTATGACACGATGATAAAAATATTTGTTTTAAATTGCTATTACATAAAAATCATTAGTTATTTTCCTATAACATGAAGTCACAGGAATCAGCTACTCCTGTAGCAGATGCAAACCTATTATCGATGGATTTGAAGCCGCCAGAACAATATGGTCGTGTCAGAGGTGCGGGGTTTGGGGTGAAAACCCGAGTATATTATGAGAAAAAAAGAAACGGATGATAGAGATGAAAAATTGAAACAAATGAGTGAAATACTAACAACTCTTGAATAATGATTTCAATGGCAGGGAGAGTTGCTAGAAATTTTTATGGGTGGGAAGCAAAGAGAAGACACAACTCATGAACAACTAACACATGAAGATCCCGCCCCACCCCCACCAGCTTTGAGGCGATCCATTCCCCTCAAAGAGCTATCTTAACCGTGGTAATCAATATTATAATAATTTTCCATGAAATGTGAATCAGAAAAACACTGCTACTTTTCCTGTACTGATCTTCTACAGGGTGATAATGACTGTGATTTATATCTGTCAACACCCACCTATCACCTTGTAGCAAAGGATATAGTGTTCAAAATCCCAGAGGAAAAGCTGCATAATGGACAACTTCAAAAGATCATCTGAAAGTGACAATTATTGTATCTCATGATCCAAATGCAGAGCTACCTATTCCACTTGATGACGATGATATTCATACGGTCGAAAAGTCTATTGGGACATTCATTGCATGGTCGTCACAACTTATAAGAGTACATGGGGACAAAGAGGTATTTATTTCCTTTTTTTCAAGATAAACCTTTGACAATTAATGAAAAAAGGGTATTAACCAATGAATGTTATTATTGATGGATAAAGGGAAGAGGGTGATAAGAAATGTTGGCTCAAAATCATCTAAAGGATCAACCAACCAATCCCAAAGAGCTACTGAAAGCACAATAACACCACCTGTTCTCTATCCAAATTTACTAGCATTGAAGACTCATGAAGATACGAAGCTAAGAGGTGGTGGTAGTCATATAGTGGTTTTCAAAGAATATATATGGAGAGGAAAGTCAAGATTTTGTTGCTGCTGAAAATGTAAATGAGATCCTTGAAAACGGTTGGATAGGCGTCACAGTTGTAAATTTATATATGAGGAATGTTTTCATGAATTGATTTTATAAAAGCTTATATAATGTGAAAATTATGAAAAAATGAATTTTATATTATTTAAAGACGTATATATAAAAAATAGTTGAAGGAATTTCACCATGATCCAAAATTCGGACTCGTTAGTCCTCATACCACATCAACACATCTAACAAAATTAGAGCCATCAAAAAAGGATGAAATAGTGAACGACTTGCTGAAAACATTTGAAAGAAAGATTATGGATGACAGACTCTTCCTAATACCAACCATGTAGGGGTAAAAATCTATGATTAAATTATATCAATCATATTTTCACTTCTTTTATTACTTATTCCTTTTTGTGTTTTTAGGCAACATTGGCTGCTAATTGCGGTGAACATGGATACTCCAAAGATTTATTTTCTAGATTCAATGAAAGGATATCCAAAAAACCGACCACAAATGATGGAGTTTTTGAATCTGTAAGATAATAAATCCTACGTTTTAGGTATAAAAATCAAGTAATATTACTCAAAGTGTCTCTCTTTTGTTTAAAATGGACATAATTTTAAGTGAAAACAACAACTGACATACGGAAATATGACCAAACGCATTCAGATTATGTTGATACTTTAGGAGAATGATCCATGGGTGTGTTGGTGATTTGTATGAGTCAACCCTGCCTTAATACGAGGCACGGTGTGGCCATTATCACTCAAAGTGTCTCTCTTTTGTTTAAAATGGACAGAGTTTTAAGTGAAAACAACAACCGACGTATAGAAATCTGACCAAACACATTAGGATTGTGTTTATCCTTTAGGAGAATGATACATGGGTCATTTTTGATGTGTAAGAGTCAACCCTGCCTCAATATGAGGCACGGTGTGGCCGATATCACTCAAAGTGTCTCTCTTTTGTTTAAAATGGACAAAATTTTAAGTGAAAAAAACAAATGGCCTACAGAAATACGAAAAAACGAATTAGGATTGTGTTTAACCTTTAGGAGAATGATCCATGGGTGTGTTGGTGACATGTACAAGTCAACCCTGCCTCAATCTGAGGCACGGTGTGACCGGTATCACTCAAAGTGTCTCTCTTTTGTTTAAAATGGACAGAATTTTAAGTGAAAACAACGACTGATGTATGGAAATCTGAACAAATGCATTCATATTGTGTTGATACTTTAAGAGAAAAATATATGGGTCATTTATGATGTATAAGAGTCAACCCCGGCTCAATACAAGGCACGGTGTAGCCGGTATCACTCAAAGTGTCTCTCTTTTGTTTAAAATGGACAAAATTTTAAGTCAAAACAACAAATAACCTACGGAAATATGACCAAACGCATTTGAATTGTGTTGATACTTCAGGAGAACAATCCATGGGTGCGTTGGTGATGTGTAAAAGTCAACCCCACCTCAATCTAAGGCACGGTGTGGCCAGTATCACTCAAAGTGTCTCCCTTTTGTTTAAAATGGACAGAATTTTAAGTGAAAACAACAACTGACATACGGAAATCCGACCAAACGCATTCAGATTGTGTTGATACTTTAGGAGAACAATCCATGGGTAATTTTTGATGTGTAAGAGTCAACCACGCCTCAATATAAGGCACAGTGTGTCCGGTATCATTCAAAGTGTCTCTCTTTTGTTTAAAATGGACAAAATTTTAAGTGAAAACAACAACTGACCTAAGAATCTGATCAAACACATTCATATTGTGTTGATCCATTTGTAGAATGATACATGGGTGTGTTGGTGACGTGTAAGAGTCAACCCCACCTCAATATAAGTCACGGTGTGACCAATATCACTCAAAGTGTCTATCTTTTGTTTAAAATGAACTAAATTTTAAATGAAAACAACAACTGACCTACGAAAATCCAACCAAACACATTTATATTGTGTTGATCCTTTAGGAGAAATATCCATGGGTCATTTGTGATGTGTATGAGTCAAACATGCCTCAATATGAGGCACGGTGTGGCCGGTATCACTCAAAGTGTCTCTCTTTTGTTTAAAATGGACAAAATTTTAAGTGAAAACAAAAAATGACCTACAGAAATCCAACCAAACACATTCAGATTGTGTTGATACTTTAGGAGAATGATCCATGAGTGAGTTGGTGATGTGTACAAGTCAACCCCACCTTAATCCGAGGCAAATTGTGACCGATATCACTCAAAGTGTCTCCCTTTTGTTTAAAATGGACATAATTTTAAGTGAAAACAACAACTGACGTACAGAAATCTGACCAAACGCATCCGGATTGTGTTGATCCTTCAGGAGAATGATCCATGGGTCATTTGTGTATGAGTCAACCCCCCTTGAACACCATCCCACCCCTGGACACCCCCATGGATAGCCCCCCCACCCCCTGGACACCCACCAACCCCCCTGTACGACATCCCCACCCCTCCTAGACACCACCCCACCACCTGGACACCCCCAACACCCTGCACAGCCCCCACCCCACCCCCCATGGACACCCCAACCCCCTGGATGACCCCCACCCCCTGGAATCCCCCACCCCTCCTAGACACCACCCCACCACCTGGACACCTCCCCCACCCCCTGGACACCCCCACCCCCATGGACAACAAACCCCACCCCCTGGACACCACCCCACCTCCTAGACCCCCACCCCCTAGACCCCCACCCCTATGGACACCCCCACCCCCTGGAAAGCCCCCCCACCCCCTAGACACCCCCACCCCCTGGACACCCCCATGAACAGCCCCCCTGGATAGCCCCCTCAACCCCCCTGGACACCCCCACCCCCCTGGACACCCCCACCACCCTGGACAGCCCCCACCCCTGGACATGCCCCCAACCCCCTGGACGCCCCACCCCCTGGACACCCCCACCCCCATGGACAGCCACCCCCACCCCCCTTGACACCACTCACCCCCCCTTGGACAACCCCACCAACACCTGGACCGCCCCCAACCCCCTGGACACCACCCCAAACCCTGGACACCCCACCCTTCTAAACACCCCCACCCCCTGGAAAGCCCCCCCCCCCCCCAACCCCCTAGACACCCCACACCCCCAAACACCCCCATGGACATCCCCCCTGGACAGTCCCCCCCGGACACCCCACCCCTCCTAGACACCACCCCACCACCTGGACACATCCCCCACCCCCTGGACACCCCACCCCCATGGACAGCCACCCCCATCCCCTAGACACCACTCCACCCACCTTCTACAGCCCCACCAACCCCCTGGACCACCCCCACCCCCCTGGACACCACCCCACCCCTGGACACCCCACCCCTCTGGACACCCCCACCCCTTGAAAGCTTCCCCAACCCCCTAGACACCCCCACCCCCATGGACAACCCCCCTGGACAGCCCCCCCAACTCCCCCCTCGGACACCCCCACCCCCTGGACACCCACCCCCCTAGACACCCCCACCACCCTGGACACCCCACCCCCTAGATGACCCCCAACCCCCTGGAATACCCCCACCCCTGGACTCCCCCACCCCTCCTAGACACCACCCCACCACTTGGACACCTCCCCCACCCACCTCTACACCCCCACCCCCATGGAAAGCCACCCCCACCCCCCTGGATACCACCCCACCCTCTAGACACCCCCACCCCTCTGGACACCCCATCCCCTGGAAAGCCCCCCCAACCCCATGGACACCCCCACCCCCCATGGACACCCCCATGGACAGCCCCCCTGACCCCCCTGGACCCCCTGGACACCCAACAACCCCCTAGACGACACCCCCACCCCTCCTAGACACCACCCCACCACCTGGACACCCCCACCCCCTGGACACCCCCACCCATGGACGACCACCCCCACCCTCCTGGACACCACCCCACCCCCCTTGGATAGCCCCAACCTCCTGGACCTCCCCATCCACATGGACACCCCTATCCACCCGGACACCCCCATCCCCCCCGGACACCCCTACCCCCCTTGGACAGCCACCCCAAACCCCTGAACAGCCCCCAACCCCCTGAATTCTGAATTGAATTCTTTATGTATTTAATTAACTTATGAATTATGTGTTAATGGTGTATGAGTATACTTGTTGTATGTGTATAATTGTTGTATGTGTATACTTAGTGTAATTACCTTATTAATTATGTTGTAATTTTGTATGGGTATACTTGTTGAGATGCTGATTTTTTTGCAGGTCTTGTTTGGGTGTGCTGCTGCAGAATTTTATGTTACAGCAGATAGGGCATTTATTGGTGCTAAAAAAGTGTTGATAAAGGAAGCCTTTATCAGCGCTAAAAAATCACTAATAAAGGATCACTTTATTAGCGCTATAAATTCATTGATAAAAAACACATTTATGACCACTAAAAAAGCGCTGATAAAAAACACATTCATCAGCACTAAAAAAGCACTGATAAAAAACACATTTATCAGTGCTTTTTTAGCATTGATAAAGGGGACCCCCCTTTATCAGCACTGAGCTTTATAGTGCTTTTTTAGTGTTGTTAAAGCCTGTTTTGAGTGTTGATAAAGCCTGTTTTTGTAGTAGTGCTAGGAGGAGGAAAGATGAAGTTATTCCATGATTAGAAATGGAAGAAGGGTACGATTTGATCGAAGGAGGCTCCATCGATCATGTGCAAGGGAATTATGTGGCTGCTCAGACTCAAGAGGATAACCAAAATGAATGCAAAAGTGTTGGGATAATTTTAAGAAAGACAACTCATGTACATGTTCTAAATAACGAAGAACCCAAAAATTATATTACAATTTAATTCATTTTTCACACAGATATTGAAAGTAGACTGATTAAAATCATCCATAATAGGTTTTTTAAAACTAAACAAGACAAAAGTATAATTCCCCGTGATTTTCAGCCTTTAAAATCATGAAAAATGAGTTATAGAAGCGTGTAGAGGAAGAATAAGTGGAAAATCTAAAAAACTATGTAAAAATAATTACCCTTACATATGGAGTATGTGTTGTATAGGGTAACTTTGTTTTACCCTCATGTGGCTGGTTACCCTTATGCAGGCTTTGGAAAATCCAAGGTAACCTTGCGCATCCTTTGAAAAATCCATCTTACCTTTACATGGTGCTAGACTTACCCTTACGAAACCCATATAAATAGGGAGTTACCCTTACATGGTGGCTACTCAACCTTACACAACTCATATAAAAGGAGCTCTACCATTACACAAAGGCCTATTTATAGTCAATCCTACCCTTACATAGCGCATAGAAATGTGTCTTTACCCCTACAAAACTCATAGAAAACCTCTCCACCCTTACGTATCCTTTGAAAAACATATATTACCCATACACAAACCATAGGTGCTACGTAAGGGTAAAAATAACATTGCAATTTTTTAATTTTACACACTAGAGGCTTATAAAACACAATAAATGTGGTTTTAAGAACATTTTAATTTTTAGAATGTTACAATTCATTCCCTATAATGACTTCTCATCCTTGAGAGGTGTCTCCAGCGATCTTCCTCGAACAAATTTGGCAACTAAGCTCGAAAATCAGACTCCCACTCCCACGTCTCTTCCTAGATCTGTCCATACTGCCATATGATTCAAACAAGTAGTACCATCTTCCCTTGAATAAATTTCGCACTTTGGTCTACAATCTTCACCAGGTTCTCCTCGTATGATGAGTTAGTCTCCAGACCATCATCCTCGCACTCGATGATATGCACAGGATCATGTAGATACCTTTAGAGTTGAGACAAATGAAACACATTAGACATACCTTGGTAACATGAAAGGGGATATTGATAGTATGAAACTATCCCAACATCCTCAGTGATATCAAAGGGTAAAATATATTGCGGGGCTAGCTTGCCTTGTTTCCTCTGACGCCGATGGCCTAACAAAGGAGTTACTCTCAAGAAAACCCAATCACACACAAAAAACTCCATAGGTCCCCTCCTATGGTCAACATACAATCTCTACATGTTTTGAGAAGTCATCAAACTCTTCTTAATCAGTTGTACTCTCTCAGATGTCTCCTGAAATAAACTAAGCCCCACAACAACTAACTTACCGACCTCATTCCAACAGAGTTGTGAAGGACATAACCTGCAACATCCTGAGATATTAAAAGGAAACACTATGTGCTTAAATGAACTAATAAATACTATGTGACCTTTATAAACTAACCATTAAACATAATTTTTCTGCTTCTGTGTTTTGAATTTTGAAAAACGGTCATCTACAATTGTGTTCAGTAAGTTATTTGGAGTTTGATGGAACCAACTTGATTTTTTTGGTGAATAGTAACATACCCTTATGAATAGTAATATTAATAGTAATATAACCCTAATGAATAGTAAATTGTATTATTATTTTATTTTCTTAAGGCTTTAATTTAATGACATTTTGGTTAATTTTTCAATGTGATATAAAAGCAGTTATAGTTTTAAAATTGTTAATTTTTGAATAAAGTAAGGTTTTATTTAAAAATTAAATTAATAATATTTAAAAATTATTTTCAAAAAATGGAGTTAATTTTTTAATTCTACACGTTGAAAAATGGTAAGGGTGAATTTTTGGGATTTTTCTGAAATTCTTGAATTTTCGATGAATAGTGAAATACGTTAAAATACCGTATATTCAAATTATCAGTTAAATACACTATTTATGACATCATAAGTGATGTAAGACCACTTGGTTCTAACTCACATGACATTATTACTATTTGGGGTCACATTAATTAAGATTATTCATATTCTTGAGCAAAAATATTATAATAATGATTAAAATAATGAAAAATACCTCCTCTCCTCCACTATAAATACCACCCTCATTCCCCTCTTCCTCCCACACCTCTAAATCCTTGAACCTTACCTAAGTTCTGACCAATACTCCTCTCAAGGCTTTTACCCATGTTCTAGATCTTATGGTCTCACCAAAAGACCAAAACCAAAGGCCTTAAGAAGGATCTCAAGGAGAAGAGATCAAGAGGTAAACATCCTCTTTTGTTTTCTTTCTTTTCTTTCATTTTCTTTTCTATTATTATTATTTCCTCACATCCCCTTATCTAATAAGAAATAATTATCCAAAATCTTACATATTATGGATTTTATCATGTTTATGGAATACTCACCATTATATTTCTTCATCTCTCCCACTTATTCAAGAAATTAAAGCACCTTCCGTGATGTGTCGAATTACCGATATCGTGGACGATGTGATTTAAATTTATTTTAATTCATTCAAGATTGGTCATGAAAATATTTTTATGGTTGAAACAGATTATAATTTATGTATTATATCATATATAATGTTCTGGAATCATTTTTTACACATGTGATTAATTTATAAAACAAATGAGTTCTTTACAATCGAAGAATCGCCAAAATGACCTAAACAAATATCAATAATGTTTTAACTTATGAATCATCCTCATGTAAGAATTAAAAATGATAAATGGTATAATTTATGGTTCTAGAAAAATTTAAATACAATTACATTCTAATTCTAGAGTTTCACTTCAAATCGACAAGAATATCCATCATGAACCGATCATGGAAATCGTGTAAAAAACGCACCAAAAAACAATGGAAGGAAAAAAATACTAATAATTAAAGGGTAAAATGAGGTTATTAAATGATCATATAAGATGTTATAAACATGAAAATGTTTATTTAAAATACTAATAACACTATTTTAACCATTATAAATGAGGCTTAAACAATTGTTAAGTAAGGCGAACCCAAGGTAAGGGAATTCTTAACCCAATTTCCATTTTTTGGATTAACCTTCTAGTTCATTATTTATGTGGTATTAAAATTGTTTGTGTGATTTTTTTTGTTTATATTATGTTTAATTATGCGTATTTACAGTGTGTATAAATATTACATCCACACTATTAAGTCTCACTTGAATTATAAGGGGCTTTTCTTTTTTAAAATCCTCTTTTAAAATTCTATTTTACAAAATTCAAAAGAAATGTTTTATGCAATTATCCATGTTGTATGATTATGTTATGGTTCTTGGGAATTGTTTATGATAAAGAGTTGGACCTATATCTCCCTTAAATTCATTGGTTATGTGTAAGTTTGAGTTCATTCGTATGGTTACTCCAAGTGTAACTGCGATGGTTACAAAAATTGTAAGGTAGCCGTGATAGTTATAAATTACAAGGTAGACGAGATGGTTAAAAGATTATGTAAGTAAAGCCTCAAGATAACTTTATGGTTATATTTATGTTCTTATATTTTTGGTAATCTTGTGAAAATATCATGTTTTACAAAGTATATATGGGTGACAAGTTTGTATTTTGAAAATGATTTCACACGTTACAAGTATCTATGGACTAATGTTTTCTTTTCTTCTTTTTATATCCATTAATGAGATATTATTCTCATCCCAAGTTTTTAAAATGTTTTTTCACAGGATTACTTATAATTTCAAAGGGAAGTTAAGGTGATAATGCATATGAATCCAGCTATTTATATTAGCGATTAATTTTTGTAAACTCTGATTCAATATATGTAAGTTGTTTTCTAATTCTCTAGAACCTAGAACAGAAAATGTCCTCATTTGTATAGTGTATTGTGTATTTTTTTAGTTATCTATTATACAAAAAAATACACAACATGTTTTAGTACTAAATCCGGAAGTGTGGGTTCAGGGCCTTACAATTGGTATTAGAGGAACGATCTAGACAACTTTGGAGATTAGATGTTGGCATTTTTTAAAAAAAATTAGTGATAAAATTTATATTTGAACATATAGTTAATTATTTACACATAATAAAATAGCTTTTCATAATTATTAATATGTATATTCATAATTATAAGTGCAATGAACGAATTGTGAGGGAAAAATTAATTTAAGTGGGGGATAATGTAACATCCTGAGATTTTAAAAGGAAACATTATGTGCTTAAATGAATTACTAAATAATATGTGACATTTATAAACTAACCATTAAATATAATTTTTCTGCTTCTGTGTTTTGAATTTTGAAAAACAGTCATCTACAATTGTGTTCAGTAAGTTATTTGGAGTTTGATGAAACCAACTTGATTTTTTTGGTGAATAGTAAAATACCCTTATGAATAGTAATATGACCCTAATAAATTTTAAATTGTATTATTATTTTATTTTCTTAAGGCTTTAATTTAATGACATTTTGGTTAATTTTTCAATGTGATATAAAATCATTTATAGTTTTAAAATTATTGATTTTTGAATAAAGTAAGGTTTTATTTAAAAATTAAATTAATAATATTTAGAAAATTATTTTCAAAAAATGGAGTTCATTTTTGAATTCTACACATTGAAAAATGGTAAGGGTGAATTTTTGGGATTTTTCTGAAATTCTTGAATTTTCGATGAATAGTGAAATACGGTAAAATACCGTATATTCAAATTATCAATTAAATACACTATTTATGACATAATAAGTGATGTAATCCCACTTGTTTCAAAATCACATTTCATTATTACTCTTTGGAATCACATCAATTAAGATTATTCATAGTCTTGAGAAAAAAATATTATAATAATGATTAAAATAATGAAAAATACCTCATCTCCTCCACTATAAATATCCCCATCATTCCCCTCTTCCTCCCACACCTCTCATGCCTTGATAATTACCTAAGTTCTGCCCAATAATCCACTAAAGGATCTTCCCCATGTCCTAGATCTGCTGGTCTCACCAAAAGACCAAAACCAAAGGCCTTAAGAAGGATCTCAAGGAGAAGAGATCAAGAGATAAACATCCTCTTTTGTTTTCTTTCTTTTCTTTCATTTTATTTTCTATTATTATTCTTTCCTCAAATCCCATTATCCAAGAGGCATTAATGATCCAATATCTTACATATTCTTTATTTCATCATGTTTATGGAATACTCACCATTATATTTCTTCTCTCTCACTTTTCAAGAAATTAAAACACCGTCCGTGATGTGTCGAATTACCAATATCATGGATGATGTGATTTCAATTTATTTTAATTCATTCAAGACTGGTCATGAAACCATTTTTATGGCTGAACCAGATTATAATTTATATATTATATCATATATAAGGTTCTTGAATCATTTTTTTACACATGTGATTAATTTATAAAACAAATGAGTTCTTTACAATCGAAGAATCGCCAAAATGACCTAAACAAATATCAATAATACTTTAACTTATGAATCATCCTCATGTCAGAATTAAAAATGATAAATGGAATAATTTATGGTTCTATAAATATGTAAATACCATTCCATTCCAATTCTGGAGTTTCACTTCCAATCAACAAGAATATCCATTATGAACCGATCATGGAAATCGTGTAAATAACACACCCAAAAACAATAGAAGGAACAAAATACTAATAATTAAAGGGTGAAATGAGGTAATTAAATGATCATATAAGATGTTATAAACATGAAAATGTTTCTTTAAAATACTAATAACACTCTTTTAACCATTATACAGGAGGTTTAAACAATTTTTAAGTAAGACGAACCTAAGGTAAGGGAATTCTTAACCCGATTTCTATTCTTTGGATTAACCTTATACTTCATTATTTATGTGGTATTAAAATTATTTGTGTGATGAGTTTTGTTTATATTATGTTTAATTTTGTGTATTTACAGTGTTTATACATATTAAATCCACACTATTAAGTCTCACTTGAATTATAAGGGGCTTTTCTTTTAAAATCCTTATTTAAAATTATGTTTTACAAAATTAAAAAGAAATGTTTTTATGCAATTATTCATATTGTATGGTTATGTTCCGGTTCTTGGGAATTTTTTATGAATAAGGTTGGGACCTATATCTCCCTCCAATTAATTGGGTGTGTGTAAGTTTGAGGTTGGCCGTATGGTTACTCCAAGTGTAACTACGATGGTTACACAAATTGTAAGATAGTCGTGAGAGTTACAAATTATAAGGTAGCTGAGATGGTTAAAAGATTATGTAAGTAAAGATCCAAGATACCTTTATGGTTCTATTTGTGTTCTTATATTTGTGGTAATCTTGTGTAAATATCATGTCTCACAAAGTAAGTATATATGGGTGACAATTGTGTCTTTTGAAAATGATTTCATACGTTACAAGTATCCATGGACTAATGTTTTATTTTAATATTTTTATATCCCTTACTGAGCTATTTTTCTCATCCCAAGTTTTTAAAATATTTTTCATAGGAATACTTAGAAGTTCAAAGGTCAGTTAAGGTTATAATGCAGATGAATCTAGTTATTTATATTAACTATTAATTTTTGTAAATTCTGATTCAATATATGTAAGTTGTTTTCTAATTCTCCAGAACCTAGACCAGAAAAGGTCCTTATTTGTATAGTGTATTGTGTACTTTTCAGTTATCTATTGTATAAAAAAAACACAGCATGTTTTAGTACTGAATCCAGAAGTGTGGGTTTGGGGCCTTACATAACCTCCTATAAAAAACCTCATAAGGTTCTATATGAATTGAAACATGATAAATATTTTTTTTATGAGAAGTCAACTAAGGATAGGTGATCATATAAATCTCCAAAAAAGTATATAACAAAATCATGAAGTATATACTCTAATATGTAAATTGTTCATTCCAAATTTCTGTCATTCTGAGGGTGGTATGTTGTGCTCAATCTCTTTTAGGTCCCTAGGGCCTTCTATAAGACCTGCCAAAACCATGATGTAAAACATGCATCTCTATCAAATAAAATGCTTAAAGTAATGCCATGTAATCATATTCTCTCAAAGACATTCAACTTTCCCATCTCATCCACTGAGTGAGTCTCGTGGATTGGAAATAAGTGAGAAACCTTCATCAACCAATTGAAAATCACCCAGACAATATCATGAATCATTGGGGTCCTTGGTAACCCCATCAAAAAGTCTATCATGATTTCATCCCACTTCCACATGGTATTTAGATGTGGCTAGATAAAACCACCAGGACACTAGTACTTAGCATTTACCCTCTGGTAGGTAAAGCATTGGGAAACAAATCCAATGATGTCCCTCTTCATCTCTGGACACCAAAACTATCTCTTGAAGTTGTGGTATATCTTTGTTGCACTAGGATATTCCACCCATCTAGATGTTTTAAATTATATCATCATCTCCTCTTCTATGGAATAAAGGACTACTACTCTCCCATACATAAGGATCACATTGTCATCATCCAATGACCACCCAGGCATCAGGTCACCTCCAACTTTCTTTTCCCACATCATAGAAGACTCCAGGTTAGTGTCCTATCCAACCTTTATCCGATCTACTAGAGATTATGTGACCACTAATGGAGAACAAGTCATTGATCCCTAATTATCAGAAGCATCTATCCTCTAATCATTCGACAATCTCATTAGGCGCCACTTCTCCTTAGATGGCTGCTTACAATCTCATTCTCAACTTATGTATTATGGATGAGAGCATCCTATATGATGCTACCTTTACCAGGTTAATACTCCATCTCAAAGTCAAACATCTATGGATACTCCACTAAATTCATCTAGCTCAAGTTTATATCCCTCTGTGTGAAGATATAATGGAGGATCTTATGGTCAGTTTTGAAAATAAATCTATCACCTAAGGGATATTGTTATCAACACTTTAGAGCATTGACTATAATTGCCAGCTCTAAGACATGAGTGGGTTAGTTCCACTCATGGGGTCACAACTTCCATGACCCATAAGCTACCACATTCTCTCTCTAAATTAGTACCACTCCCAAACCAATTCATGATGAATCATAATATATTGAATATCTAATCCAAGGCTTGGAAGTATTAGAACTAGAGTTTTATTTAACCACCTCTTAATCTTAGAAAAAACTTCTTCAAATTGGTTTGACCACTATAAATTCACTCCTTTATTTGTTTGTATAGTCATAGATGATGATCATTAGAAGAATTCCAATATAAAACATCAGTAATATCCTACTAAGAATAGAAATATCCTGATCTTAAACACATTCCAAGGACATGTTTAGTACACCAATTCCTCAAATTTCATAATTTCTACATATATACCTATCTCATACACCACATTACCCAAGAAAATTACCTCTTGAAACTAAAATTTACACTTCAAAAACTTGGCATAAATTTTATGTGCTCAAAGTATACTAATGACTATCTCAATATGTTTGACATGTTGCTCTGGTGCCAACGAGTAGATCAGGATGTCATCAACAAACACCCAAAAAACTATGTAAGGGTGGATTATCTTATTCATGAGAGACATGAACACTAACATCATGTTTTCAATCCAAATGTAACCATAAATTACTCATACAACCAATAACTATGTTGAAATATCATCTTTGGGATGCCCCCCTCTAACTCATAGCTAGAGATAGCCTGATCAAAGATAAATCTTAAAGATCCATCAGGATCCCCATAACTAATTGAAAAGATCATTGATCCTAGGAATAGGATATTCATTCTTCACTGTCACCTGGATAAAAATATTAATATCAATATTGAGTCAAAGAATATCATCTACATTCTTGGAGAACAACACAAGTGCACCCCACATTGAAGTACTCATCTTGATAAATCACTTATTCTCAAAATCGACAAGCTTTACCTTAAGCTCCTTCAGATCAACTGGTGTTATATGATAATGATGTATTATAATGGAATATGCACCTAGGATGAGATCTATATAAAATTAAAATCCTATATTAGGATTAAGTCATGTGAATTCCTTTGGAAATAAATCTTAAGAGACAACCATGATTAGAGTAAAATTCAAGGGGGTTGTCAATGATCCCTGTGAAAGAGACAAGCTTGCCATATGTGTTGTGATAATCTTGAGAAAAATCATATACGGAACGACTCTTTCTACTCCTAGTTCCCATTCTATAGTTATTACTTACCTACCTCCATTCATTGAAGTAAATGACACCCATCTTCGATAGAAATCAATGTGATATTCGAAGCTAGCCAGCTAATCCATACTGAAAATCATATATAAGCATGCCATCTCCAATATCATAGAGTCCCACAGATGTTTATAGTCAGTAAAAACTATAGGAAATCCTAGAAATCACTGAATATGGTTCAATTTCATTCCCAATGGTGTATCAAGTTAAATTTACTCAGAGGATAACTTGACTAGTAAGTCAATTATAGTGATTACTTATGTTGGCATGAAATAATGTGATGCACCGGTATCCGACAAGAAATTTGATAAAGTATAGGTGATTAAAATATTAAATTTAAAATTAGAAGGTACCTCGACACCATCTATTGGATTATGTTCCACTTCATAGACATGGCCTACTTCATCTCTGAGTACATGGAATCATATCAAAATTTTTAACCTAGATTATCAACTCTAGTCAAATCATAATCTCTATATTCCAAGATTTCATCACATCATCTCTATCCAAGAGAGGAGAAAAGTGAAAAATCTATAAGAAGAATTTTGATTAAGACAAAAATACCACCACTCCCTAACTAAGCTCCATGAACTCTCGTTCTTGGTCCATCTTTATTATGCCTGGAAGTAACTCCTCAGAGAAGATGTCCTTGAACATTTCTCATGTGATACCCTCTCACCTTTTAATCAAGAAAATAACATATCTACAAAATCCAATAGTTACCTACATTATAATGGTTGAAATATTCACCTTCAAATCCTCTAAGGTCTCTACCAAGTCTAATATCCTCTAGAAAATTAGAATCCAGTCCTTAGAATCCTAAGGGCCTCTATTAACCTAGAAAGATTTTGAATTTCAAATTTTAATTTCTCGATCATATTCAACCATAGTCTTAGTGAATCTTCCGCCTTGGGATGGGAATAAGGTAGAATACTCCTGAATGAAATGGTACTTCCCCCTGAACTACTGAAGTGTGCGTGGGAGTGTTCTCTTCATCACTATCCTACACAAAAAGTGGTCCCACCACTCATCTATATGGAAGAATCTTTTGTAACATGATGTTAATAATTAAGACATAAGTTTTTATATATTAACCGGTCTATGAAATCAAATAAAGGATTCCATAAGAGTCTACCCATAACCCAAGGTATAACGCTCCTAGTACAAACCCAAGTTCTCCATAATTGCATGTTAGTCATCATTATATATATATATATATATAAACCTAAAAACATGACCAGTTTAACTAATTAATTCTAACAAAGATATATCACAACTACACAGAATATTACACAATAGAGGAACTATCCCAAATATATAGTGAAATCATGGAATTACATTAAACAACTAATATGAAACAAAAAATAGGTATATATATATATAGTAAAAAACCATTTTGTTTATATTTTATAAGCATCTTGTGTGAAAAATTAAAATTTTGTAATTTTATTCCTACCCTTACGCAAAACATATGCCTTATGTAAGGGAAAATTGTGTTTTTCAAAGGCTTATTAAGGGTAGAGGGGTTTTTCCTTAAGTATCATAAGGGTAAAGGAACTTTTCCATGCACTACATAAAGGTGGGATTGACTTCTATAAGGGTAAACATGCCACTAAGTAAGGGTATATCTCTTCTTATTTGACTTGCATAAGGGTGAGTAGCCACTATGTAAGGGTAAGTATCAATTCATATGGGTTGTGTCAGGGCATGAATAGAACTAAGTAAAGGTAAGGTATATTTTTTAAAGGCTTTATAAGGGTACCATGGATTTTCCAAACCCCATGTAAGGGTAACCAACTGCATAAGGATAAAACCAAGTCACTCTTACATAGTGCATACTCTATATGCAAGGGTAACGATTTTTACCTTTTTTTTGGATTTTCCTCTTCTTCTTCCTCTTCATACTTATATAAATCCTTTTTCATGATTTGAAAGAACATAAATAGTGGGGAATTATTATTTATGACTTTTTTAAATTTAAAAATCCTATTATGGATGATTTCAACCACTCTTCTTTCATGATCCTCCTAAGGAATGAATTAAATAGTAATTTAATATTGGAGTTATTCATTGCTGTGAGCCTGTATGTAGTTTTCATTCCTAAAAATTATCCAAACCCTTCTACCTTCATTTTGGTTATCCCCTTGAGTCTAAAAATCCTAAAACTTTCTTTATAAGTGATTTATCAAGCCTCCTTTCAATCAATCTAAACCCTTATTACATTTCCAAGCATGGTCGAACTTATTAATTCCTTCTCCTTGTTGTAGTGATTGGAAGTGATTATTTTCAGGTAGGATTTTTCATGTTTTTTTAAATAATATTTCAAGGAAAATGGATGAATTAAATCATATTATTTTCTAAATATTTTTGAGAAAAAAATGGTTTAATTAAATCATAACATTTTCTAAATCATTTTGAAAATATAGTTGGATTATATCTTCAATGATATCAATTAGCCTAGAATTATGGAAATGAATAACAAGAATTATTCTTGTCTAGATTTGATTATTCTAGAGAGATAAAATTATCATCGTATGTGTAATTATAATTTTATCTAAGTAATAAATGGTTAACACATGATTTGGATTAAATCAATAATTTCAGAAATTATCAATGAGAGAGAAATGTGTTATTGTATTTCTTTTGAAAGTAATATAAAAGATTTTTTTCTAGAAATCATTGGTGAGCTGTTGAAGACAATGAATACATGGATGTGATTTGAGTGATGATTTCTTGGTGAAACTTGATGTTGACCTCGATGACCTTGATGTAAGAAGATCATTTCTATTTTGGGATCTCATATATACTTTTTCCCATGATTTGATTATTGTGTTATCATGGTTTATGGTTTATACTGATTGTGATTGATTATGGGTGTGTGCATTGTCATGTTACCCATATATGATCCTTGATCCATGATTATTATTAGAGTATCTTATTTCTATGTTCGATGTTTGATTCACATTATGTTTAGGATGTTATTATATTTCTCATGATGACACATTTATCATGATTTACCTAGTAGTGTATTATATTTTCTTTTGAGATTTGGTTCTTAGTATACATGACAAGTGACCATCGTGGTATGTGTAACATCCCGTTACCGATCTATCATATACGTCTTTAACCTCCTTGTGGTTTTCCTTTTCTCACTGTATATATAGGACCAAGAAGGAATTAGGATGATACCTATAATGGTGAAGTCAAATATTTTTTGGACTCTTAGCTTTAACCTAATTTTTCTACAGGCTATAGGATGATTTCATGCCATGTAACTAGGTTACACGTCATGTAAGTATTGTGGGGTGCAAGTCGTGAAAGGGTTCACACTGTGAAAGGTTACATGATTTGAAGAGATGTTTCACGTTGTGAATTTTTTAAATAATGTATTTTAATCCAAGGAGATGGGTTTTCTGGTATTTTTGGGACTTTGATGGTTACACGTTGTGTAACTGGGTTACACGCCATGTAACAGCCTGCGTACAATTTTTAAAATAGGTGTGCAGATGTTTTGTTTTGGTTCTTTCCCCAGAATCTATTGCTCTCGACCCAAAACAATTCCTAGGTGATTTTGGGAGACTTCTATTATTCTAGAATGATCCAATCAATGTTCAATCTTTGTTATGATTGTAGTGCATATCTCTGGGTAAGTGATCTTTCCACTTATTCATTTTCTTTGATCATGGTAGCTCCCTTGGGTTGCTTTATCAGATCCGTTGGTCTAAGTTGGTGTTTTCTATCTTCTTATTTCAAGATCTGTTGTGTGATCTCATTCCGAAGGCTATTCCTTTATTGGCTGTGGTGCGACGGGCGTTCGTTCTTGAGGTACGTGGGTTTCCTCCTTTCCTCCAACCCCTTGTTTTCTAAATTAGATCAATCTTGTAATGTGGATTTGATTCTAGGGCCTTTGTAGATGTTGTTGGGTTTTCGTTGTTGGTGGATCCCATTATAGGTGTGTGCAACATGAGTTTCGAGGTAGGTGGTTCCGTCTATAGCATATTTTGATAGACCTTATTGTTCCTAATTTATAAATTAATTTATACAAGGAATTGGCATGATTGATTTGTGTGTGTTGAAAATATTTTTTTTAAAGAAAAATGGGGTTTCCCTTATTGTTCTTAAATGGAAATAAAAATGGTATTTTCAAAGAATTTAAATGGATTTATGAAATGGTTTTGAAATGATTTTAAAAACATTAAGTTGTTTGTGAAAATGAGGACATGAGTTACCTTGGGTATTATGTGGAAGGTTTAGATTGAGGCCATCATCCATTGTGGGGGTTCACTTTTTGGGGTGTTCCTCTTATCCTAGAGTGTAGATTATTGGCTCTAGGGATGTATATAATATTGGGGTTTCACTTTATCAGGTATCTACCTGGTCTTGGAGTGTAGATAGTTGGATTCAGGTACCACGGTGCACAGTTCACAGATTTTGGATATAATTAGTATGCTTCCTGAACTTTTATATTCCTTGTTATTGTGATGCCTATGCTACTACTGCTGTTTTTTTGTATTGATTGGTTTTGTACTGTTTTATCCTTGATATGCATGTCGATTCTTATAAAAGATGATATGAAAAAATGTGCTTTCAAATTGATATACCTGTTTTGTTTTAGAACTGTGATAAATGGTAAATTTTTACCATGTTTTCTATAAAACTACTTTACTGCTTATCATGCCATGTTTTATTTAAAAAGAGCACAGATGAATTGTTATACAGAGACTTGTTATGGAACAACTGGTTGGGATTCTATTGAGCCTGTTAGCTTACACCCTACGCACCTATTTGGTGGTGCATAGACCTTTGTATATCCTCTAATGTAGGGAAATGAAAGGCACCATAGTGTGGTAGTGAGGTTTTATGTCATCCGAGTTGGGTAGCTAGTGGTGATATGGTAGGATTTTATCCACACCATCACGTGGAGTAGCTATTTGGTTTTGGTCCTTTTTAGTTGGGCTTGTCTCTTGGAGTTTTGGGTACTTTTATAGTCATTTTTTTCCATTGTATTTCTTATAGTTATGTTATATATATGATGGATTTACACTATTTATTCTTGCCATGTGTTTTTTTCAGGTTGGGTGAAATCGTCCTCTCTGTTTTTTCATTCAATGCTCAGGTGCTTGTTGTTAGCCCATGGGGATCGGGAGGACCCTTCGGGTATGTGATGGATTGGGTCAGGTGCCATGTTTAAGGGAAACCTGGGTCGGTTCTTTATAATTTGGTATCAGATTAGTTCTATCCTCAAGAGTCCTTATCTTGGGATGTCTATTAGACTAGAGATAGTATTTTTGGGACTTTAGAGGTATGTTGTGATGAGTGTATGACCATATATTATCACAAAGAGACTCAAGTTACCATGAGAAGTTGGAATATTTGTCTCTAGTTTTGGGTTTCATTTAAAATATTAGTTTTTTCTTATGGGTTTTCTAGTTTAATATGAGATTTACTATGTTGTCTAATCATTCCTTCTATTTTTGTATGTAGTAGTATGCCTCTGAGATGTCTTCCATAAGTTCTTTAGGAAGGTGTAGCTGACGCTTCATAAGGAAATCTGCCAGTGGATCAGAATATCATTGAGACTATCATATGGGTAATTTTTATTGTTGATTAAGATGTGCCACGAGTTTAGAATGTAGTTATTGGGGTACATCCAGGAGCTGAAGGATAGAGGGATCGGTCATGGGAATTATTACGCGAGAAGCCACTGTCCTTTAAGGTAATGAATTAACCTCAAGAGGCAGAGTACTGGATGGATATGATCAATAAAATATTTAATTCCCATAGAAACCTAAGAATATTAGGGTAAAGTGTGCAACATTTATGCTCGAGGGTTCTAGAAAGCGATGGTGATATTCTATGGTCCAGGCAGATAGACACATGGACCTGGACTGGAAGGGTTTTGAAACCATGTTCTTCAAAAAGTTTTTTACAGAGTTTATGATGTTGGAAAAGTTTCTAGAGTTCCTATATTTGCAGCAGGGAGGGAATTCAGTGTCAGCATACACAAACCAGTTTGCTAAGCTTTTCCATTTTTCTCAGGACGTGGTGAATAATGACCAAATGAAGTCTCAAAAAGTACCTATGGGGTTTGCGATAGGATATCAGATCACAGGTATTTATGTTGAAACTTTAAAACTATGTAGAGATGATAGATATAGATATGATGGATGAGATGGATATGGAATAAAATGTTGGTTTTCCCAACCATTCTCTTCTATCTAGTGGCATCTTTAGTGGCATGCATGTGAAGAAGAGGAAGTGGCAGGATCATCGCAGAAGTGGTGGTGGTGGGTCTCAGTAGAGAGCCTCCTCTACACCATCCGTTACAACTAGAAGTGTGCCTCTAACCTACTATCAGTGTGGTAGGTTCAAACACAACAAAAATTTTTTTCCATATACCCAAAAATATGTGCAATAGTTGTGGACATATTGCTCATATACAACATTTCTTGTTAGGATATGACTACACCTTGTTATGTCTAGAGTTTGGTGGCTCTAAAGGCTACTGTGGTGCAGTGAGAAGCTTCAAGGACTATATGGATCCATCCATAGGCTTCGGGAGTGAATCACTTTCACACAGTAGATGAGTGTCCAATGGAAATCAATGCAGGTTTAGAAACAGTGATAGGTACCATCCTTATTGCATCTTCAATACCAATTACTTTATTTGATATTAGTTCCTATCACTTGTTTATATCTTCACGTTTTGTTGATATTCTTAAAATTCCAACAGAACTTATGTCTTTTTTAATGGAGTTAACAATAATTATTTAAAAAAGGAGAGAAAAGGGGTTTTAGTGTCCTTGTTCATTAACGATTGCTGATACAGAGTTGGTCTGTGAATTTATTATTCTTGATCTAGATCTATTTAATGTCATCATTGGTATGGATTGGCTTGTCACTCATAGAGCTAAGTTTTATTTTTATCATCATTGGGTCTCGTTTCTTGCTACCGATGAGAGATCTTGTGTGTTTCAAGGGGAGTGGGACCCGAGATAAGGATGTGTAGGGCCTTACCACCTAGAGATCAAGAGTTTGTTGTCTGCTGTTGCATTTGAGCCCAATGAATTTTATCCTATTATTGACCTTCCCATTGTTGTTTGACAATTTCTTAATGTTTTCCTAGATGAATTCTTCTATCTTCCTCTAGAGAGAGAGGTAGAGTTTACGATTGAACTGATTCCAGGTACACATCCGATATTGATACCTTCTTATTGTATGTGACCACAGGAGATAAAAGAGCTCAAAACTGAGTTGGATTACCTTTTGGAAAAAGATTTTGTTCACCCTAGTGTTTCTCTTTGTGAATCCCCTGTACTCTTTTCCAAGAAAGTAGATAGTTTACTATAGTTTTGTGTAGACTATTGGAAGTTAAACTAGGTAACAGTTAAGAAAAAATATCCTTAACCACACGTGGATGATTTTTTTGACTAGTAAAAAGGGGAAAAGTGGTTCTTGAATATTGATCTTTAGTTGGGTTATCATCATCTCAAAGTTTAGAAGTTTGGTGTACCGAAGAAATATTTCAGGAGAAGGTATGACCATTATGAATATCTTATGATGCCTTTTGGTTTGACTAAAGTTCATGTAGTTTTTATGGATTTAATGAATCAGATATTACATCATTATCTTAACACTTTTGTGCTAGTGTTCATGGATAATATTTTGGTATATTCAAAATTTGAGCATGAGCACAATCACTATCTAAGTTTGGTTCTAGAAAGTCTGAGAAGTCAACATTTTTATAGAAAACATTTGAAATACAGTTTCTGAATTCAAGAAGTGAAGTTCTTAGGGCACAAAATTTCCGAAAATGGCATATTAGTTGATCCAGAGAAGGTGAAGGATATTTTTTCATGGAAGGAACCACATAATGTCTTCGAGATATGGATGTTCCTTGGTCTTGTGGGATACTTCCAAAGGTTTGTTAAGGATTTCTCTAAGATTTCATCACCTTCGACTTCTCTTACCAAGAAGGCGGTGAAATTTACATGGGATGAAAAGTTTTGGTATTCTTTCAATAAACTGAAATGAATTCTAACATCAGCTTCTATTCTGATCTTACCTGATCCCAGTAAGGGGTATGTGGTATTTTTTGATGATTTTGGTGCTGGTTTAGGATGTGTTCTTATGTAGAATGACTATGTGGTAGCTTAAATTTCTCGTCATATCTGAATGCATGATAATAATTACCCCACTCACAATTTAGAGCTTTCTACAGTTATGCATGTGATTAAATTTTCGTGACACTATCTTTTTGGATAGAGGTTCATAGTCTTCTCTGATCATAAGAGTTTGAGTTATATATTTTCTTAGAAATACTTGAATCTTAGACAAAGATGATGGGTAAAATAACTTCATATGTTTTACTTTGATATCGCCTAAAACTCGATGAAGGGTAATGTCATTGAAGATTCTCTTAGAAGGAAAGTACCATCATAGGCTATTTTAGAATCAAAGGAGTGGAACCTTATGAGGATTTTCACTCATTTATGCTTAAATACTTAGTAGGATGTTTCAGGTGTGGTTCTGACCAATTTTCAGTTATCATCATCCCTCTTGGAGCCTATCTTGTAGATTTAGCAGTAATATGTTGAGTTTAATAAAGTTCAAGAAAGAATTTATGGTGGGGGGACCATTTTTGGTTGGTCTCTCCCTTTAGATGGTATACTCCACTTTGGGAAGTGGGTTTTCATCCTAGTATCTATGAGAAGTTTAGTCTTGTTTAATTTTCACAACTCTTTGTGGGCCATCCATCCAAGTGCTACAAAGATTTATTATGACATGAGATAGTGATTTTGGTGGTTGGGTATGAAGCGTGACATTGAAAATTATGTGTCCCGCTGTTACACCTTCCAACAGATAAAGGAAGAGCACTTGAAGCCCTATGGTTTGCTTCAGCCTCTTCCAGTTCCAATCTGAAAATGGGAAGAGGTATCCATGGATTTTTTTGTTAGATTACCATGGACTCCCCAAGGGAGGAATGATATTTGGGTGGTTGTTGATTCGTTGACAATGTATTCTCATTTCATTATGATAAAGGACAATACTAAGGTTAAAGAACTGAGTAAGTTGTATATGCAGAGATTGTGACACTACTGAAAAAAATACCTATACCCACGGTTCAAAACCGTGGGTATAGCCCCTAAAACCGTGGGGATGAGTGGCATCGGTATAGGGGTACTCATCTATACCCACGGTCCTCATCCATGCTGTCAAAGTGTTATACTTACGGTTTTTAAACTGTGGGTAAAAATATATAAATACTACACCCCGCAGGGGTTGAACCCGCAACGTCCCGCACCCAGAATGCTAATTTCATCAGCACTACACCACTCCAATTACTACATTTATATTATTATACATCTATATTTTTAAATATATATTAATTTAGGACCGTATTATGAAAAAACATAGCTAGTGGGTTTCGATCCCGTGTCTGTCGCAGCGAAATCCTAGCACCTCACCAACCGAGCAAGCTTTATTACGTAAATTTTTATCTACATTTATATTAATATATTAATATTAATCACGGTTTTAGAAAAATAGAAGCTGCTAGGATTCGATCCCGCGGCTATGTAGTACACAAACAGACGGCTCACCAACTCATCTGCAGGAATTTTTTGAACTTTTATTTGTATAAATTTATATATATTAATAATACCCGAGTTCCCACCATAGTTTTTTTCATTGTCCCTCATAATTTTATTTCCCGACTTATGGAGGGAAAGCTATACCCATGGTTCTCTAAAACCGTGGGTATAGGTCTTACAAAAAAAAACCACAATACCCACGGTTTTTCAAAACCGTGGGTATAAGTCTGCCGAAAAAACTCTATACCAACGGTTTGGCTAAAACCGTGGGTATACATCTTCAAAAAAAATCACCTATACCCACGGTTTTGCAGAACCGTGGGTATTGGTCTTCAAAAATAACCCATACCCACGGTTTTCGAAAACCGTGGGTATAGGTCGCCATATTATCCATATACCCACGGTTTTCGAAAACTGTGGGTATAGGCCCGTTTTCCAGTAGTGTGAGGTTACATGGGAGTCATTATTTCATTTTTTTTGGATCAGGATCCTAGGTTTAACTCAAGGTTATAAAGGAGTCTCCAAGAGGCAATTGGAACTCAAGTAAAGTTGAGAGTAGCTTACCATCCACAGAAAGATGGTCAGACAGAGCATGTGATTCAGATCCTGGTGGATATGCTTCATGCCTATGTCTTAGATTTCAGTGGATCATGAGATAACCATATGGAAATTGTTGAGTTTTTTTACAAAAAAATCATAAACTGACAATAAGAATGAATCCCTTCAAGGTGTTGTATGGTCTCCCATGTAGATCACCTCTTTGTTCAGTGGAGGTGGGCAAAGTATTTTTAGTTGGACTAAGTTTTTTCTAGAAGATGTAAAAAAATATTTAGAAGGTACATCGACATCTCATTATAGCCTAGAGTAAAAAAAAATCATATGTAGATCGACGAAATCATCCTCTGTAGTTTTACATTGGTGACTGGGTTTTCTTGAAAGTTTCTCCTTGGTTGGGTCATCATCGGCTTGGAAAACATGAAAAATTGGCTCTGAGATATATTGGACCATTTAAGATCACTAAGTGGCTCGAGCATATTGCTTATCAGTTAGTATTAATGGTTCAATTGATAGATATTCATGATTTTTTCCACATATCTCATCTCAAGAAGTACCATCCTGATCCCGCTCACATTCTGAGATGGGAAGAAATTGAGTTATATCCAGATGTTTCTATTTTAGAGAAACTGATTGAGATCGCCGACTCTCAAGTGAAAGTCTTATGTGGAAATTCAATTTTATTGGTCAAAGTACTATGGAAACATGGATCATATTCTTATGAGACTCGGGAATGTGATTCGATGATGGGGGAGTAGTGTCCTTATCTTTTTTCAGGGATTACACCTTCTACATAAATTCTCAATGACCGAAAGTCTTTATGGTGGGGAGTTTGTAACATCCCGTTACTGATCTATCAGGTTCATCTTTAACCGCATCATGCTTTTCTTTTTCACGTTGTCTATATAGTATTAATAAGGAATTAGTAGGATGTCTATAATGGTGAAGTCAGATATTTGTTGGACTCTTAGCTTTAACTAACTTTTTCTGCAGGCTGCAGGAGGATTTCATGTTGTGTAACTAGGTTACACGCTGTGTAAGTTTTTTTGGGTGAAAGTATTGAAAGGATTCATGCTGTGAAATGTTACATGGCATGAATATATGTTTCATTTCATGAATTTTTTAAATAATGGATTTTAATATGAGGTGATGGGTTTTTCAGTGTATGTTGGACTTTTTTGGTTACACATAATGTAATCGGGTTACACGCCATGTAACGACCCGTGTATAATTTTTAAAATAGGCATGCAATTGTTTTTTTGGTTCTTTATCCATAATATCTTGATCTCAATATAGGAAAATTACTAGGTGATTTTGGGACTCCTCTCATTATAGAACGTTCTGATTAGTATTCAATATTCATTGCGGTTGCGGTGCGTCTCTCCGGGTAAGTGATATTTCCACTTCTTTATTGTCTTTGATCACGATAGCACCCTTGGGTTGTGTTATCAGATCCTTTGGTATAATTTTCCATTTTCTCTCATCATCTTTCATGATCCATTGTGTGACCTCATTCCAAAGGTCATTCCTTTATTGTTCATGGTGTTACAGGTATTCTTTCTTGAGGTATGTGGGTTTCCTCCTTCCCACCAACCCTTGTTTTCTAAATTGAATCAATTTTTTATTTGGATTTAATTTTAGGGCCTTCATAGACATTGTTCGGTTTTCATTGTTGGTGGATCCCATTACGGGAATGTGAGACCCGATTTTTGAGGTAGGTGGTTCTGTCTCTAGCCTATGTTGATGAACCTTATTGTTCCTGATTTATAAACCAATTTATACAAAGAATTGGCATGATTGATTTGTGTGTGCTGAAAATATTTTTTAAAGAAAAATGGGTTTTACCTGATTGTTGATAAATGGAAATAAAAAGGGTATTTTCAAATAATTTAAATGGATCTGTGAAATGGTTTTGAAGTGATTTTCAAAACATTGATTTGTTTTTGAAAATGATCACATGGGTTACCTTGGGTACTAGGTGGAAGGTTTAGCTTGAGTCCATCATCCATTATGGGGGGTTCACTTTCTAGTGTGTTCCTATTATCCTAGAGTGTATATTATTGACTCTGGGTATGTATATGACGTTGGGTTTTCACTTTTTAGGGTGTCTCCTTGGTTATAGAGTGTAGATAGCTTCAGGTACCATAGTGTACTATTCATAGATTTTGAGTATGAGTAGTCTGCTACCTGACCTTTTGTATTCCTTGGTATTTTGATGTATGTGCTGATACTATTTTTTTTCTATTTATGGTATTTTTAATATTTTATACTTGACATGCATGTTGATTCTTGTGAAATATGATATAGAAAAATGTTCTTTGAAATTGATATACTTGCTTTTTTTTAGAACTGTGATAAACGGGAAATGTTTACCATGATTTATATAAAATTTATTTACTAATTATCATTATATATTTTATTTAAAAAGGGAATACAAGAATTGATATACATATACTTACTATGGAACACCTGGTTGGGATCCTATTGAGCCTATATTATCTCACACCCCGCACACCTCTTCAGTTGTGTGCATACCTTTATATATCCTCCAATGCAGGGAAAGGAAAGGCGTCACAGTAAGGTGGAAAGGATTCATATTAGTTGAGTTGGGTAGCTGGTGGTGATATGGTGGGAGTTCATCCACACCATCATATGGAGTAGCTATTTGGTTTTGGTCCTTTGTAGTTGGGATTGTCTCTTGGAGTTTTGGATACTTTTACAATGGTTTGTTTCCACTGTTTTTCTTACAGTTATGGAATATATCTGACTGCTTTCCACTATTTCTTATTAATTTATATATATATATATATTCCATGTGTTTTGTTCAGGTTGGGTGAAATCATTCCATTTGGTTTTTCATTTGATGCCTGACTGCTTGTCACCATTCCGTGGGGATCGGGAATTCCCATCGGGTATGTGATGGATTGGGTCGTGTGCCAGGTTTGAGGGAAACCTGGGTTAGTTCATTATAGTATAATTACCCCTTAGAGTGGGAGTGTACATAATGCGTGACCTTAATGACAATGGTGTATGATAACCTTGTGGTTGCACGAAACTCAATGCCTTGTGATTTTCTAAGAATGTGCCAATACTTGATGCCTTGAGGATTCTGAGGGACATGTTGGAAACCTTATGGATAGTATTGATTTTACTGACATATCTGTTACCCATATGACAAGGGTGTGAAGTAAGTATGCTAGATTTTTTTGGAATATTTTTTAGATAACAACCGCTCTATACATGATTGTGTTTTGTTATGTTTGTTTCCTTATTTTTTTATTATTATGGAATAAAATTGTTATACATATGAACACTTTTTAAGGATGAATTCATGGTGTCCTATAAGGTATTAATACTAATAATCTACAGGGGAATTATGATGTGTGTGAATAATTCATGTATAAGGATCTAATTAGGTGAAATGGGCCCATATATGATAGCTGAGTAGTAGAGTATTAAGCCGATGGAAAGTTTGGGATAGATTATGTGAGACACCATAATTTTCTTATTTATTAACATGTTTTTCTTTTATACTATGGATTGGTTTTCCACCTAGTGATCCCATTATCTATTTATTTTATGACATGTATGACATAATTCAGTTTCCACATGTTACTCAAATTACTTATTATATTGTTTATCTACTTATTATTTGTGAAATGACATGATACTGATGGTATATTCTCCAATCTGATGGACTTAGAACCTCACTGCTAGTCGGTACCCTCTTACATATGAGGAGGTACAAATTAGGTCTTATGGAACTCTCATTTGGACCTGATGGTTTATGTTGGGTGTTATAAGCACAAAATTGATTGAAAAATATGAAGAAACTTGTTATTATTAGTAAATCACACAAAATATTCTCATAATAGATTCTATTCTTGTGAATCATACCAATAAATTCCATCAATTGAACATAGGACTAAATTATTCAATGAATTTTTTCCCACTATCATGAATAATATTTGAATGTTGAACATAGTATCAAAGAACAAGTATCAAAATAACCATTATGAAACTTTTAAAAAATAATCAAAATTACAAACATCTTATGATGAAAATAAACAATAAACAATTAGTATATGTGTAATGAAAGGTTATAACTGAATATTATTGTCACAAACTAGCCCGGATACCCCGATACCCTAATACCTGATCCATATCTGACATGTCCCAAAAAGAATTCTCAATCCCCATGAGTTTGAGACTAGCACCTGACATCATACAAGATAAAAGAGGAAACAAATTTTCCACAAAATAGTTGAATATATAAGATACAAGTTAGTATGTTCATCATTACAAAAGGAGAAAGTACCATAAACCAAAAAGGAATATCAAAACCCCAAATAGTACATAATCAAAGTACTCAGTATAAATAAAAACACCCCAAAAGAAACATCACTCCAAGCCCAAAGGATCAAGAACATCCACCACCACCAAGTGGTTCTTTCCCTTTGGTTAGACCTAGTAGAAAAAAATCTACAAACACCTAAAGGAAAAGGTAGGGTGTGAGCTATAAATCCTGGTAGGGTCTCACAAAGTGTTCCATAAAAAGATTTGATAATAATAAACCAAATAATCCTTTTAATTTTAATAAAATAGGACATGGTAATCTATTTTCATATTTAAAACAAAACACTCTTTCATTTCAAAATGATGGAAAACATTTTAAACATGTCTTAAATAAACATTTTATATAATTTTTTATATATAAATAAAATGACATAAATAAAATAGTTCTATAATCAATGGAATATATATCAAAACAATCACAATAAACACTATGGTCATGTACCCTATAGAATGTTAGTTTCTAGTAATAGGATCCTCACACTTCTCATATCAGTGATCATGGAAATTATGTGTACACACATCCCTCAGGATCAAGACAAATATAACTCATTAACATCCCATAGGGGATAAGATATGACTAACTTGTTTTTTTATAGTTTTAATCATCAATACATTGCTAGGTAATCACCATACTAACATGCTTGGCCCAAATAACCCACTAACTAGCCAAACTTTCATGTGCTCAATCAATCAATATAAAAAGGGAACATCATCTCATTTCAAATCAAACATCATTTACAATTCAGTTTCCTAACTTTCAATGTCAATATGCCAATTTAGTTTCAAGACTAAAACATAGGGTTTTCATAAATTAATTCATTTTCAATATAAAACCAATCATAGGTTTTTATCAATTCAATTTAAGTTATTTTTTATAAAATCAATTCACAAACCAATTCATCAATTCAATCTATTTCAAAATATGCCCCAAATTCCAATTCCATTAGAATTGGATGGTTTTTACCAAAATTAATGCCATATTTAGTTCCAATTCCAAATCATATAAAATTAGTTTTTCATAAATCTATTGATAGAAATATCAATAAATTCAAGGATTTAATTACATAAAAAATCTCAAACAGAACCACCTTCCTTTAATCACGGAAACCACAAATCAAAACACCTATAATGGGATTTTATAATGAAGAAAGAAGGAGAAAGAGATCAATGAATAAGACCTAGATTCAGGATTCAATTAAACATAGTTTATATTCATCAACAATATGATGATCTAAAAATTTCTAAGGAGGAGAGAAAAATCGAGCATGATGGAACACATGAGAGAAGATTCACTTACCCATAAGAGATCGAACGAGATCCACCACACTTATATCCACCAAGAGAAAGGTTATGAAGGACTAAAATTTCTTCTTTAGAGCCTTAAAATCCAAGTAATTTGATTTAGGTCAAGTGGGGGTCGAACCGAGGGGTTTGGAAAATTTAAAAAAAATTGGAATAAAAAAGTCCCACGCACACGGTTAGCTGGGAAGGGTTGTATGGTTAGAAAAACTGTGTGCCCTAACCATGAGCCCCTAAACTAGGGTTCATAGTGTCTACTAGGTGGGTGAATGGTTTGTAAAACTACACACCAACTGTGAAATCCTCCACTGTCTAGGGTTGCATGGTTTGAACTGGGGGAGGGGATGAACAATTTGGGAAAACCATGCACCAAACATGCACTGCCCATAAACCTCCAAATTTTTCAAATTTAACCCTAAACAACCTGATACAAACCCTAAAAAAAGTATGACCAAAAGAAGAGTCTAGGATTACCTGAATATAAGTAACAGGATGTCACAACCTATCCACTATAGAAACTTTCTTTCCCTATAAATCCTATCAAGAAATTTCCATATCAAAGAGATGAGGCCACTAATCTATCATCAGTTCCTCAGACTCCCATGACTCATGAGAATCAAAATTTTTTTTTCATAGCACACATAACAAAGGTATCATCCTACTACAAAGTAGATTTTTCTCAGAATAAAAAATCATGTCTAGATGCTCAGTCATGGATAAGTCAGACTCAACATCAATATCCTCCCAACCCGTGACATGAGATAGGTCAGAAAGATACTTCCGAACTTTTGATACATGGAACACATTATATATCAATGTCAATAGTGGTGGAAGTGATAAATGGTAAGCCAATTTTTTCACATACTCAATGACCTAAAAAGGCCCCACAAAATGAACAGAAAACTTCCATTGCCTCCCAAGTCATCAATGACCCAAATGGGTTAAAAGTTTCAAGAATACCTAGTCACTAATATAAAAATACAACGGTCAATAATCAACATAATATTTATACCATCTATGTGATATTAACATACTCTTGAGAACCAAATGAATATTTTATGTTGTATCTTGGACCATGCTTGTTCCAACTAAGGAACTTTCACCAATCTATGACCAACGCAATGAATATTTACAAGGCTGGCCATATAATTCCTTAAAAGGATCCATTCAGATTGTTGAAAGGTAAATATTGTTATATGAAAACTCAACAATCCCCAAATGGTCATCATAAGCTCCGATAAAATCGAGGATGTAAAAATGAATCATATCCTCAAAAATCTGCTCAACCCTCTCTGTCTAGCCATCCATCCATGGATGGTATGTCATACTCAAATGAACCTAAGATCCCATAACCTCCTGAAGGCCTTTCCAAAAGTGAGGAGTAAAATGTAGATCTCTATCAATGAATATATCAAATGGAAATCCATGTATACAAACAACCATTTTCACATAGATATTTACCAACTCTTAAACTTTTATTTCATCATGAATGGGTATAAAGTGAGTCGATTTGGTCAGTCGATCGATCACAACCCATATCACATTATTCTTTCTAGGGGTATATAGCAAACCAACAAAAAAGTCCATATAAATTTTATCCCACTACCACGTCTACACTGGAAGTGTATGAATAATTCCTGAAGATCTCTAGTGCTTCACCTTGACCTATTGGAAAGTATAATAATGAGAGACAAAATTATCAATGACCCATCTCATACTTGGCTAACAAAATCATCACCACATATCATCGAACATATTTTTGGTTCCTGGGTGCACAACCCACTAGGAATTATGAAAATCCCCCATCACATCTTTTCTCATGGATAATTTCACAACAAAACAGTTAAAAATCATAGAATATCCTCTGTGGAGAATGAATACTCATCAATGGCCTCTCCACCATAAATAGAGTTCCCAATTCCCTAAAATTACTCATCAAGCTACCGATCCTTAAGAATAATCTTAGTGAGAGCATAGCTCAATGGAACACTTTCCAAGATAATCTCAACCTCTATTTCTTAAACTCCTATATGAAACTATGTAAAAAATCCATCAAGTTCCGCTCTTCCAATGATTATTTTATGGATAAGGTTGGAAGTCTCCCACTTAAGGCATTAGCAACAACATTCTCTTTCCTCAGGGTATATGTAATGTCGAAATAAAAATATTGAAGGTAATACTCCTAAAACCTCTTCAAAATATTTATATCCTTTTGAGAGAATATAAAACTAAGTCTCTTGTGGTTATTATGGAATCCCACCATTTTATTACATAACTTTTCATTACATTTTACATACAGAGGATCTTTAAAGTCTAGTGTCTTGGAAATGAGGAACATAATACATGAAAAAAACATAAAACATACATCTAATACACTTATAAGGCTTAATAATAGGTTCATACTATGTAAAATTACTTAATATCATAACCTGGAGACATACAGCAAAGGAAAGGGCGAGCAGAAGGCTCAGTAAGGAAAACAAGTGAAACAGTTGGCATGTGATCTTGAGCAATATTAATAAGAACATGATAAAAATCATAAAGGCATGAGCAATGAAAGAATAAGAATATAATAATAAAAATAACTTGAATAATAACTTGAATATGTGGATACAACATTTCATTTAGACATTCATGAACATATCACCAAGGTTTATCCCCAAGGTTTCATAAAAAATTACCAAGGTTAATCACCAAGGTATCGTGAAACTTGTCATCTCTAGAGATTAATTATTTACCCAATGTATTAGAGCGCTATTAGGGAACACCCTTAATATGTATTTAATTTCATGTGAGCCACATATATCATAATCAAACATTTCATAAATAACCCATATAGAACAAAAGAAATGGGTTTCATTTTAAAATTGTGACGTTTTAAAAGTTCTAAAAAAAGATCATTATGTCATTTATAACCCATGGAAAGGGAGTGAGGGTTATATATATATAAAATAAAGAATAAAATAGATCAATTTTATGTATTTATGAATAACCCTAGAAATGAAAATAGATTTGGGTATTCCCATAAATAATATAAGAGAATTTCTTGAGAAGAAGAGAGAGATTTGAGATGAAAATTCTGCAGCATAACAACTATATAACATGGTTTTAGAAAACATTCAAAAGAGAGGGTACAAGGGTAAACCACTAATAAATAAATTATAATACAGTATAAATACATAATAACATGGAGATAAGAACATGGTATGGAAATTTTAATGACATACCACATTAAAATGAAACTTGAGAGGAAAGAGAAGATGCAATTTTTTTACAAAAATTTTGGCAGCCTAACAGCGTCACGTAAAAATTCAGAAAATAAATTGATGAGAGTGGAAAGGTTATCCCTTAATTTGGACATAAAATGGAAAGTAGTAGGTATATATAAGAACAAAACCATACATAATAAAATGGAAACTAGAAGACATAACATAAAGGAAGTCATGACTTAAAAGAAGAGGGTGAAAGGTTCCCTTACCTTGAAGAGTAACTTCGAAAGCTTGAAGGTCGGGACCTTGTGAGGATTGAGAGAACCTTGGGAGGATTAATTTGGAGGTAAAAGACTAGAACTTAGTTTAGGAGGGTTTTTTAATGAAATAAATGAGGGAATGGATTGGTATTTATAGGAAAAGTGGGGGAATAAATTATTAATTTCCAAGGGACACCTCATCTGTGGTATTGGAAAAACCATGGGCTTGACCATGGTATTTTCACATGGTATTGGTAACTTGGAACACCTCATAAAATATATTACTATTTACAAGTCAACTAGATTATTTACATCATGATTACATCATCAATGATGTCATTAAACACCTGAAACTCAAAACTATATTTTTACTATTCACCAAAAAATCAACTGTTTCAGAAAAATCCCAAAAATTAACTCTTACCTAATATCGATGCTCTGAATTAAAAAATGAACTCCATTTTATGAAAATAATTTTCTAAATATTTTTAATTTAATTTTTAAATAAAATCATTATTTATTTCCAAAAATACAACTTTAAAACCATAACTCATTTTGTAACACCTTAAGAAAGTAATCGAGGTCCCATAAAATTATATTATAACCATAAGACAATAAAGTAACAATTTATGATTAAATTTTATGAAAATAAATTTACATTTTAAATTATTAAATTAATTATAAAATTGTAAATAAAATATTTATGACATACAAAAATACCGAAACTTAAACTATGATTGTTTTTTCACTTTTAAGATGTCTAAAATGTATTTATACATTCATGGGTGAAGTTTCTATTTTTTTGGTCGATTTACTATTAATTACTATTCATATGGGTATGTTACTATTCATGCTTTACTATTCACTAAAAATTAAGTTGATCTTATCAGACTCTAAATTTCCTACTAAACACAACTGTAGAAGATCATTTTTTGAAAATCAATTCACATTATTAATTATTTAAAGAATACAAAAATATTTTAAAATACCCCCTTTTTCCAAAATTCATAAATAATATGGAACTTCTATAAATTCATCCTATATTTATCTGGACATTTGAAATTCACAAATTTTACCACAATAAGAAGTAAAAATTTTATTTATTCAAAAGGATTACAGAAAGTAAATAAGGCTTCATTACATAGCCCCTTATAACACCTACATAGGACCTAAGTGTAAGGTGTGCTATGATGAAAGAATCTTGGGGTGGCTCGGACAACATTGCCCGAGTGGTGATTTCTATCAGCTTAAACTTCTCTCTTAGGCGATTCCGTTCAAGCTTCACATGTTGAAGTTTGGCTTGGGCTTGGTCCAGAGCAAAGCCCAGTGATGCTACATCCTTCCCAAGCTCCAACAGATGGGATTCATATGGCCCGAGTCTACTGGATGATGCCATTGACTCTTCTTTCTGTATTAATTAAACAAGATCATTTGAATTTTTAAACAATAATTGTAATGTTAAGAATTTAGTTTCCAACTTTCATATTGACCAATGGCCATATAACAGTCAAAACCCAACAGTCTCATTTAATCATACTCACTTCATTAATAAAAGGATATAGTTTTGTTGAGTATAAAATAAAATAACACACAAATTTAGGAAATAAATATTATTAAAAATTTCAGGTCGTTACATTCTTCCCCCCTTAAGAAATCTCATCCCTAAAATTTTAACTCATACCCTAAGAAGATAAAAGGTGTGGGTACTTCTGTCTCATAGAATCCTTTGGCTCCCATGTGGCTTCCTCACACCTGTGGTTCCTCCACAATACCTTAACAAGGTGAGTAGTCTTATTGCATAGAACCTTGTCTCTACGATCCAAGATCTCCACTGGATGCTCCTCATAAGAGAGGTCATGTTCCAATGGTACCACCTCTGGATTTAGTACATGTGAAGGGTTAGGTATGTACTTCCTCAAGAGGGATATATGGAAGACATCATGAACTTGTGCTAGATTTGGAGGAAGTTCAAGCTGATAGTCCATTGATTCTATGCAATGAAGGATTTCATAGGGGCCAATGTACCTAGGGTTGAGCTTCCTTTTCTTCCCAAACCTCATGAATCTCTTACAAGGTGAAATTCGAAGAAAGACTTTGTCACCAAAATAAAACTCCAAGTCCCTTCGATGGTTGTCAGCATAGCTCTTCTACCGACTCTGAGTAGCCTTAATGTGTTGTTGGATGGCATAGAATTTTTATGTCATCTCTTTTACATGATCAGGCCCAAGAATCTTTCTCTCACCAGCTTCATCCCAACAAGTAGGAGTTCTACATCGCTTCCCATATAGAGCTTCATAGGGTGCCATTTGAATGCTTGAGTGGAAGATGTTGTTATAAGATAACTCAACTAAAGGGAGATGTTGATCTCATCCACCTTTAAATTCTATTGAGAATGTTCTCAGCATGTCCTCGAGTGTTTGAATAGTCCTTTCTGATTGGACATCAGTTTGGGGGTGATAATCCGTACTGAAATTCAATTATGTGCTCATAGCATGTTGAATACTTCTCTAGTATTTTGATGTGAACCTTGGATCATGATCATATACGATAGAAAGTGGAACTCCATGCATCCTTATCACTTCCTTAACGTAAATTATGTAAAGTTATCAAGAGAGAAATCTTCTTGAATGGAGATAAAATGGACAGTCTTGGTGAGACGGTCCACAATAACCCATATCTCATTGTTTTTTTTCGAAGTTCTCGGGAGACCAGTGACGAAGTCCATAGTGATATTGTCCCACTTCCATACTGGTATGAGTAGTGGTTACAATACCCCTTTAGGAAGTTGTCTCTCCGCCTTCACTTACTGACATACCAGGCACCTTGAAGTGTAGTCAGCAATCTCCCTTTTCATATTATCCCACCAATAATGATCACAAAGGTCCCTATACATTTTTGTGTTTCCAGGATGTACAGAGAAAGTAGAGATATGAACTTCATCCATCAGCTCATTCTTTATTTCCAGAGTAGATGGAACACATAGTCTTATACAAAATTTCAGTACACCTTCTTGATCAATATTGAACTCAAGAAACTCCCCATCCTTCAGAGCCTCAAACTTCTTTTTTAATAAAGGATCTTCTTTCTGAGATTTCTTGACCTTATCTAGTAATGACGGTTTAGAAACCATTTGGGTTAGGGTTGATGATGTCCCTTCCCTTATAATTACCATGTTCAGTTTTACTAGGTCATTGATCAAAGGATCTCTTTGAATCCTCATCATGGAAACAAAAACTGGGTCTTTCCTGCTTAATGCATCAATGAATTTGTTTGCTCTTCCTGGATGATAATGAATTGAACAATCATAGTCTTTGAGAAGTTCCAACCATCTCCTTTATCTCATGTTAAATTCATTTTGTGTGAAAATATATTTCAAACTTTGATGGTCTATGTATATATCAAATTTCTCCCCATAAATATAGTGCCTCTATATCTTCAGAGAAAAAAAAACTTTAGCTAGCTCCAGATCATGCGTAGGATAGTTCTACTCACGAGTCTTCAACTATTGAGATTCATAAGCAATGACTTTGTCATTTTGCATGAGGATGCACCCAAGGCCTTTTAGAGATGCATCACTAAAAATAATTAATCCTTCTCCACTTGAGGGTAGAGTTAACACGGGTGCAGTAACCAATCTCTTCTTAAACTCTTGGAAACTTTCCTCACACTCCTTTGTCCAGATGAACTTGAAACCTTTTTGAGTTAACTTGGTTAATGTATTATAAAGTCATGAAAAGTTTTTCACAAACCTCCTATAATATCCCGCTAAAATAAGGAAACTATGAATCTTAGTTATTGTTGTAGGATGAGGCCACTCCTCTACAACTTTTTTCATTGTAGGGTCAACTGTGATTCCTTCGTTGGTTACAATGTGCCCCAAGAAAGAAACTTGTTGCAACCAGAATTTACATTTACTGAACTTTCCAAAAAGCCTCTCCTTCCATAGAGATTGTAAAATAACCCTTAGATAGTCTTCATGCTTTTCACGACTTTTGGAATATATCAGAATATCATCAATAAAAACTACCACAAAGTTATCAAGGTAGTCCTTAAAGACTCTATTCATCAGATCCATAAAAATAGCAGGTGCATTAGTCATTCCAAAAGGCATAACAACAAACTCATAATTCCCATATCTTGATCGGAAGGCAGTTTTTGGAATATCTTGTTTCTTCACCCTCAATTGATGATAACCAGATCGAAGATCAATCTTAGAGAAGAATTGAGCCCCATGAAGTTGGTCAAATAAGTCATCAATTCTTGGAAGAGGGTATTTGTTCTTTATTGTGATCCCATTTAGTTCTCTATAATCAATGCATAACCGCATCTATCCATCCTTCTTCTTCAAAAATAGAACAGGTGCTCCACAAGGATACACACTTTTTCGGATAAACCCCTTCTCCAAAAGATCATGGATTTGTTTCTTTAATTCCTCCAGCTCTACATTTTCTATCCTATATGGGGTCTTTGATATCAGATGATATCTAGGTATGATTTCAATAGATAACTCTAACTCTCTTTCTAGGGGAGGTCTAGGAAACTCCTCAGGAAATACGTCAACGTATTCCTAGAAGATGGGGACATTTTCTATCCTCAAAATCTCATTTCCTTCTTCTTCTTCACCGATCAACTCCATAAGGAAGGATACAAGAGGTTCTTCTAGATAAAGATCAGGTTGAGATATCTCTCCTTGGAAGATAACTGTAGATTCTCCATTCAAGACTACCAAGACTTCCTTGCTTCTGCATTTGATCTTAACATTATACTTTGAGAGCCAGCACATCCCTAGTATAATGTCGAATTACAGCACGGGAATGACTAATATATTTTCGATAATATTGTGCTCACTAAAGTAAATACTAGAGTTTCTAAACATTGATGATGCTTGTATAATCCCACCAGGATTCTTGAATGATAACGCTACTTTTAGAAAATCAGGAGTCGATTCTAAATTCTTTGAAAACTTAGAGGAAATAAAGGAATGAGTAAAACTAGAATCAAAAAAAGTACTTGCTAGATTTGAGAGAACAATAATGGTACCTTCTACCACATCATTCGGAGATTCAACTTCAGCTGTCGTGATATCAAAAGCACGACCTTTCTCCCTTGTCCTTTTTGAGACTGATGGTGGTTCCCCTCCACTTCCCTCAGATTTGGACAATGATTGGAAAATTTCCCAAGTTATCCACACTTAAAGCACTGGACATCAGGTAGGTCCTGCACCATCTTTCCCTTGTAGTAAGTGTTTGGAAGTTGAGGTTTAACCTTACTATGATAATTCCTTTCAATATGGCCATCGCTTCCACACTTTTAGCATTTCCCACTCCCAAGCAGGAAGTTCCTTGAATGATTCTTCCCAAATTTATTACACATGGGACGTTGAACTTGCTTGCATCCTCTTATCTAATAAAAGGTCTTCCCTAAGCTAGGCTTCATCGATCTCTTCTTGTCATTAGATTTATGAGACCACTGTGTCTCACCAAACTCCATCTCGACTTTCATCTCACTCCGAATGATCTCCTCATAGCTATCATAGTCTCGGTTGGATAGATTATTCCACATATGAGGTCTCAGTCCACTGAAGAATCTATCAACTTTACCACTTAGATCCATGACAAAGATAGAGGTGTAATGTGAAAGCCTTGTAAAGTTCATCTCATAGCTTCCCACAGATTCATTCTCCTTCTGCTTCAGCTCGAGAAACTCCTTCTTAATTCTTGTTCTCATTGATCGAGGGAAATACTTGTTGAAGAATATCCCTATGAACTCTTCCCACTCCATAGCTTCAACTTCCACTCTTGGCCTTGTGTTTTTAATCAGTTCCCACCACTGATAAGCTTCTCCCTCTAAGCAATAGACAACTAAGGTAACCTTCTCTTATTCAGAACATCAGAGCACAGAAAAGATCTTCTCGATAGATCTAATCCACTATTCAACAATCAACGAGTCAGTAGATCCACTAAAGGTTGGTGGTCATTGAAGCATAAAGGATTCAATAGAAATTTGTTCCCTTCGCGGTGAGATCAGTCTCTCAGATTGATTCAAGTTATTTCCCATAACTTGAGTTAGTTGTTTCATCATTCACATGAAAGTTTCCATTCTGGCTTCTATTGGAGGGCCTTCAGCGCATGGTCCATTTCGGTCACTATTTGCACGGTTCCTCTTATTTCCCTCCATTTTCTAAAAGAATATAACCTTAGTGATAAACTTATTTTATTTACAAATCTTTTAACTATAAAGGATTTTATTCCTTAAAACTTCTTTAAACAAATACATTTCTCTATAAATCATTCATAACGATTCATAAAAATCTTATGATTAACCAAACATATCCCCTAATAGTGTTATAAAAAAGAGTGAAACAAGGCCCGTTGTCATGTACCAGGATACCCTAGGTCAATCCTGAAACTCCTTTTTGGAGTTTTCACTCCTAGGTACCTCTGTGACAGAGCCGCCTATACCTGCTCGTATCTAGACAGGGATGTATTTTCTTGATAAACCACTTACTCAATACTCACCAAAATACCAAGACGTTTTAATATATTTAAACTTTTATATAGGATTATTTCTAAAGTTTTCATAGACTAATTTACATAAATAACTAAAATATCCTTTGATACCAACTATGGCATCCCCCCATTTTATTACATAACTTTTCATTACATTTTACATACAGAGGATCTTTAAAGTATAGTGTCATGGAAATCAGGAACATAATACATGAAAACAACATAAAAAATCCTTCTAATACACTTGTAAGGATTCATAATAGGTTAATACTAAGTACAATTATTACATCTCATAACCTGGAGACATACATCAATGGAAAGGGTGAGCATGAGGCTCAGTAAGGAAAATAAGTGAAACAATTGGCATGTGATCTTGAGCAATATTAATAAGAACATGATAAAAATAATAAAGGCACGAGAAATGGAAGAATATGAATATCATAATAAAAATAACTTGAATCATAAATTGAATATGTGGATAAAACATTTAATTTATATATTCACGAACATGTCACCAAGGTTCATCCCCAAGGCGTCAAAAAAAATTACCAAGGTTAATCACCAAGGTATCGTGAAACTTGTCATCTCTAGAGATTAATTATTTACCCAATGCATTGGATCACTATCAGGGAACACCATTAATATGTATTTAATTTCATGTTAACCACATATATCATAATCAAACATTTTATAAATAACCCATAGAGAAGAAAAGAAATGAGTTTCATTTCAAAATTGTGACGTTTTAAAAGTTCTAAAAAAAGATCATTATGTCATTTATAAACCATGGAAAGGGAGTGAGGGTTATATGTATGTCAAATATAGAATCAAATAGATCAATTTTATATATTTATTAATATCCCTATAAATGAAAATATATTTTGGTATTCTCATAAATAATACAAGAGAATTTCTTGAGAAAAAGAGAGAGATTTGAGACGAAAATTCTACAGCATAACAACTATATAACATGGTTTTAGAAAACATTCAAAAGAGAGGGTACAAGGGTAACCCACTCATAAATAACTTATAATAAAGTATAAAGACATAATAACATGGAGATAACAACATGGTATGGAAATTTTAATGACATACCACATGAAAAGGAAACTTGAGAGGAAAGAGAAGATGTGATTTCTTTTACAAAAATTTCGGTAGCCTAACGACGTCACTTAAAAATTCAGAAAATAAATTGATGAGAGTGGAAAGGTTATCCCTTAATTTTTAAATGAAATGGAAAGTATTAGGGATATATAAGAACAACCCCTTACATAATAAAATGGAAACTAGAATACATAACATAAAGGAATCCATGACTTAAAAGAAGAGGGTGAAAGGTTCCCTTACCTTGAAGAGTTACTTTGAAAGCTTGAAGGTCAGGACCTTGTGAGGCATGAGGGAACCTTGGGAGTACTACTTGGAAGGTAAAAGACTAAAAATTCGTTGAGGAGGGTTTTGTAATGAAATTAATGATGGAATGGATTGGTATTTATAGGAAAAGTGGGAGAATAAATTATTAATTTCTAAGGGACACCTCATCGGTGGTATTGGCAAAACCATGAGCTTGCCCATGGTATTTTACCATGGTATTGGCCACTTGGGACACCTAAAAACACATATTACTATTAAAAAGTCTAAAAAATTATTTACATCATCAATGATGTCATTAAACACCCGAAACTCAAAACTGTATTTTTACTATTCACCAAAAAATCAACTGTTCCAAAAAAATACCAAAAATTTACCCTAACCTAATATTGATGCTATGAATTAAAAAATGAACTCCATTTTATGAAAATAATTTTCTAAATATTTTTAATTTAATTTTTAAATAAAATCATTATTTATTCCCAAAATACAACTTTAAAACTATAACTCATTTTGTAACACCTTAAGAAAGTAATCAAGGTCCCATAAAATTATCGTATAACCATAAGACAATAAAGTAACAATTTATGATTAAATTTTATGAAAATAAATTTCCATTTTAAATTATTAAATTAATTATAAAATTGTAAATGAAACATTTATGACATACAAAATTACCAAAACTTAAACTATGATCGTTTTTTCACTTTTAAGATGTCTAAAATGTATTTATACATTCATGGGTGAAGTTTCTATTTTTTTGGTCGATTTACTATTCATTACTATTCATATTGGTATGTTACTATTCATACTTTACTATTCACTGAAAATTAAGTTGATCTTATTAGACTCTAAATTTCCTACTGAACACAACTGTAGAAGACCATTTTTTGAAAATCAATTCACATTATTAATTATTTAAAGAATACAAAAATATTTTAAAATACCCCCTTTTTCCAAAATTCATCAATAATATGGAACTTTTGTAAATTCATCCTATATTTATCTGAACATTTGAAATTCACAAATTTTACCATAATATTAAGTAAAAATTTTATTTATAAAAAAGGATTATAGAAAGTAACTAAGGCTTCGTTACATAGCCCCTTATAACACCTGGATAGAACCTAAGTGTAAGGTGTGCTATGGTGATAGAATCTTGGGGTGGCTCGGACAACATTTCCTAAGTGGTGATTTCTATCAGCTTGAACTTCTCTCTTAGGTGATTCTATTCATGATTCACATGTTGAAGTTCGGCTTGGGTTTGGTCCAGAGCAAAGCCCAGTGATGCTACCTCCTTCCCAAGCTCCGATGGATGGGTTTTATATGGCCTGAGTCTACTGGATGATGCCATAGAATATTATTTCTATATTAATTAACCAAGATCATTTGAATTTATAAAAAATAATTGTAATGTTAAGAATTTATTTTCCAATGGTCATATTGACCAATGGCCATATAACTGTTGAAACCCAACAGTATCATTTAATTATACTCACTTCATTAATTAAAGGATATAGTTTTGTTGAGTATAAAATAAAATAACACACAAATTTAGGAAATAAATATTATTAAAAAGTTAAGGTCGTTATAGTTAGAATACATGAAAAACCTTTATCTAAAAATGTAATGCCACTAACTCTTGAGTGAAAGAATCATAAATGCGAGTTCAAGGTCACAGTTTAGATAATTATTCTCGCATATGCTAAGCTATTTAGAACCATAGGATACCATGTGATCAACCTATATAAGAATACATCCCAAACCCAAACCCAATTCATCATAGAATACCACATAGCCTTTCCTGGCCTCTGGAAGAGTCAACACCAACGTAGAAGTAAAAAAGACATTTCATCTCAAAAAAATATTTCTAATAATTATAATATTAAGAAAAAATTACCCCTTCTAAGTGAGATTTTTCATTGGAGAATCCAACTTCAAGAAATCATTTAAGAATAAGAGATAATACCTTGCTAAAACCAATAATATTTGAATCTTAAAATTTTTATGCAGGTGCTCCCATGTCTTGATAACTTTTACCTTCTCAGGATCAACTAAGATACCATGTTATGAGACCACGTGTCCTAAGAAATTAAATTCCCAAATCCAGAAATAACATTTTGATAACTTGGTATAAATTTGGTGATTTCTCAATAATTCAAAAACTACTCTCAGATGGTGCACATGATCCTCCTTGAACTGAGAGTAAACTAGGATTTCATCCAAAAATACCACAAAAAACGTATCAAGATACTCATGGGAGATCCTATTCATAAAATCCATAAAGACTGAAGGATCATTGGTTTGTCCAAATGGAATTAAAATATTGTCATAATGTCCATACCTACTCTTAAAGGTGGTTTTATGAATGTCATATTATTTTATTCTCAATTGGTGATAACCATATCGAAGATCAATATTTGAGAACCACTTGTCCCCTTTCAACTAGTCAAAGTGATCATCTATATAAGGCAACATATACTTTTTCTTCACCATAAATCAATTCATTTTACAATAATAAATACATAGGTGTATTTTTCCATCATATTTCTTTGCGAAGAGAACAGGTTCCACCCATGGGTCTACACTTAGTTGTATAAAGACTTTCTTTAATAGATCATCCAACTAAGTTTGCAATTATTTCATCTTAACTAGTTCTATATGGTAATAAGTTATAGATATCGGTTAAGTATCAAGCACTAAATCAATAGATAATTCTACCTCTCTTACCATTGAAAACCTTGGGAAATTAGAAGGAAACAAGTCTAGAAACTCCATGAAAACTAGAGGGAGATCATCTATCAAGGATTCCTACTCCAGATAAAAATAAAAACTAATATTAATTTCCCCAAATTTGGATAAGAAGGTTCGTCTCTACTCGACCTTGGGTTCAATTATCCCTGAAATATATAGAACACCCCATCAGGAATGGTAAAGTACACCCATTGATGACAACATTCAATTCAGGCCTTATTAGCAATGAGCTAATCCATCCCAAAAATTACATCAAGAGTTTTCATATCAAGAATGAGAAAATATCACATAAGATCGATATTTGATAAAGATAAGAGACAAGTAGGACAATCGAGACCTTTTTCTCTCCTCATTCTGAGGGATGTGGTAATATCCATTACATAATAAAAAAGTTATGTAGAAATATTTTTCAAGTTCACAATATGAGTCGATATAAATGAATGAGATACACCGATATCAAATAAAGAAGTTAGTAAATATGAAGATATAGTGATGGTACCTCTCAGAGTCATTGGACCTATATGAAATTCCTCTGTAGAATCTTCCACTGCATTAATAATCTTTGTTCTAGATACTTGGGGATGAAAACTCTTTGTTCATGATGCATATGATTGCACTATAGTACTTCTTGGTGATGATGATCCTATTCCATTCCATGGGGTAGAAAATATATAACATAATTTCTACAAGTGTCCTAAACTTCCACAGGTGCTGTAGATCTTGGGTGCCTCAGTGAAAACCCTTTTTGAATTCCCATGCCTGTCACACTAAAAGAAAGTCAAAGGGCCTCTACCAGGCACTATAGGAGGTGTAGAAGAAACTTGATGTCAAGAACTAGCATGAGACTCATCATGATTTCTCTTTCCTTTAAAGGAACTCACAAAACTATCACTATGAGAAAAAGGAACTCCCATCAACCTTAACTTTCCAGCTAGATCAAGCTCAATAATCATCACCCATCAAGAACTTCACCATAATAAGTGAGATTCATCTAGAAAACCTAAGAATGAATATCAGGTCATATACCCATATCAAATAAAATTTTCTTAATCTTCTTATTTGATACAATATTATGTGAAAAATTCATAATCTCGGAAAAGTAGTTTTTATATAGGCCTTCATTTTTATTGATTTTTGATAATCCACCTTTCAAGGGGTGAGGTGGAACCCTTACAAGGCCCGTAGGCATAAGTATTACATGGACCATAGGCCTTAAAGGAATTCATTACCCGTAGGCTTCAAACATTACATACAACCCAAACTAACTACTTAGAACTGCTCCTCCCCAGCATCTTCATCGTGAAATCAGCTCTCCACCTTTGTATGGCTGTTCAGCTAGGATTTTCTGTGCATTCACAGGATTTTCCTGATGGAAGGTGCCATGCCCTCTCATTTTTTAAATCCGTTTAGCTTTTTCTATGGTGAAATCTCCTTGCTCATCCTCCTTCGGAAGCTTGTTCCTTATAGGTTTTCCGGTTTGCATCTACACTAAAGGTGGCCTGAAGGCCTTGAGGTGGCCCGAAGGACTTACTGAACTGAAGGCCTAGGTGGCCCGAAGGTCTTAAAGGACTCAGGGACCAAATTGGTGGCCCAAAGGTCCAAACATGGGAATATTCCCAGCTACTATAGTGCCAAACAGTATCTACTATAGTTCCCACTACAGTTCCCACTACAGTTCCGCTATAGTACTGCACAGTTCCTGCTACAGTACTACTATAGTGCCTACTACAGTACTGCTATAGTGCTACTACAGTACCCTCGAAAATTATCCTCTACCTGGATTTTATCCTGGGTCACTTGGATGCACTTAAGCAGTACTCACCAATTGGGATGAGTCTCATGTGTCGGAAAAGTAGTTTTCATACTCTTTCACTATCCTGCCAGCCTGTTCGAGTTTGAAAAACTCCATAGACTTAACCTACACCATAGACTCTAGATAGAACTAATCTATGAAAATAAAATTAAATTCCTTCAACTCCAAACCCTTATGCTTCTTCACCATCAACATTGAGTCCCAACATCTTCTTCTAGGTCCTTCCATCTTAAAGGTGGCACATTTCACTTTAATTGAATCAGGCATTTACAAGAACTGAAACAAAAGATCAATCTTCCTCAACCAATCCTCAGACTCTTAAGGATCATTTGATCCTTGGAATGATGGAAGATTCTTAGGAATAAACTTCATAGAATGATTTTGAGATTCATCCCTCTAATTTTCTATAACTATATCCTAAATGGGAATAGGTGCAGTTTCTTGTACTAGATCTTGGACAACATGAATAATCATCTTGACTAGATTCTGGTCCATGGGAGGATTTGTCCACTGTGTTTCACCATAATCTTCCTCATGGGGCCTATTCACACATCTTCTCAGAGTCATGATGCTACACAACATCAACAAAAAATGTTGAATATATCAATAAGATTAATCAGATTTATGAATCAAACCAGAACAATGAGGAAATTAATCCCATTAGATAATAAAACAAGACTTGTATTTTATCCTATCCAAATCAGTTGTAGGGAAAATAATATAAATAGATTAAATTTTTTCTTAAGACAAATTCCTAAACCACCCATGGTGAGTTAAGGATCTTTATGATGAGATCTAGCTAGGAACTCACTCATAACTACCTTATAATTCTTGACAAGATATTCCAAACTGCATACTCACATCAAGGAAAGATGCTAAACCTATACCTCTGATACTAATTTTTCATGAACCAGCCCAGATACCCTGGTACCCTAATAACTTATCTAGCTCTGACATGGTTAAAGTTTGTTCCTGATCCATATGGAATGATTACTAAAACCTAAAAGATACAAGTAAATATGATCAACACCCCAAAAAATTACACCATCAAAGTACTCATTATACAAGTCAGTATGATCAACACCCCCAAAAAGAGAAATTACCAGAAACCAAACAGGTATATCAAGTATAAAAAAATTAAACCATCAAAGTACTCATTATACATAAAAACACCAAAAACTAAACATCACTCCAATACAAAAGGATCAAGAACATCCACCACCTCTAAGTTGTGCTTCCCCCTTTCTCAAACTTGGTAGAAGTAAATCTACACATTCCCGAATGAAAAGTTAGGGTGTGAGATATAAATACCAGTAGGATCTCACCAAGATATACATAAAAATATTATATAATAATAACAAAATCATTCTTTCAATTTTAATAAAATAGGGCATGGTAATACATTTTCATATTTAAAATAAAACATGATTTCATTTCAAAAATGATGGAAAACATTTCAAACATGTCTTAAACAAACATTTTTTATAAAAAAAGTTTATATAAATCAACTAAAATGAAGAAAAAATTTCTATAATCAATAGAATATATATCAAAATAATAAAAAAAATCACCATGGTCATCTTACCTATGGTACTTTATTTTCTAGTTGTAGGATACTTCTCATATTAGTGATAATGGAAAGTATGTGTAAAAACATCCCTTAGGCTCAGGCCGAATAGGACTCATCAACAACCCATCAGGGATATGATCTTCCTAACTAGGTTTTTTTTTATTTTTCATCATTAATCCATTGCTAGAGAATCATCATTCAAACATGATTGTCCTAAATATCCCACTAAATTACAAGGCTTTAATTTTCTCAATCAATCAATAGAAAAGATCAAATCATCTCATTTTAAATCAAACATAATTTACAATTCAATTTATAACTTTCAATTTCAATATTCCAATTCAGTTTCAAAACCAAAACACAAGTTTTTCATCAAATCATTACTTTTTAATACAAAAACAATGATAGGTTTTTATCAATTCAATTTAATAAATTTTTTCTAAAATAAATTCTAAAAAATAATAATTAATTACATCAATTTCAAAATATTCCCTAAATTCCAATTATATTGGAATTGAGGGGCTTTACCAAAATCCATTCCATATTCAATTCTAATTACAAATAATATAAAATTTGGTTTTTATAAATAAATTGAAATTAATTTCAAGAAACTCAAGGTTTTAATTTCATGGAAAATTTCAAATATAACCACCAACCTTTAATCATGGAAATCACAATGCACAACACCAGCAACATGATTTTCCAATGAAGAACGAAGGTGACAAAGATCAAGGAATCAAACCTAGATTCAAGATTAAATTAAATGGAGATTATATTAATCAAAAACATGACTACATAACACTTTATAATGGGGAGAGAATAAGAGAGTGTGATGGAATATATGAGTGGAGATTCACTTACCCAGAGGATATCAAATGAGACCCACCATGATTCAATCCACCAAGAGAAGGGTTTGGAAGGCATAAATACCTTCTTAGGAGACTTCAAATCCAAGGAAAATGATTTAGGTTGAGTGGGGATCAAGAGGGGGTTAAACCAAGGGGTTCAAAAATCTTAAACAAATTTTCTAAAGAATAAAGTCCAATACAGATGGTTAGCTGGGTAGGGTTGATTGGTTAGAAAAATCATGCACCCCTACTTTGGGCTGCACAACTTCTACTAGGTGGGTGCATGGTTTGTCAAACCATGAACCAACCATGAAACCCCCACTATACAGGGTTTCAAAGTTTTTACTAGTGGGTGCACGATTTTAGATAACCATTCACCAACCATGCACAACCTATAAAACCTCAAAAAGTTTCGAAATTTCACCCCAAACAACCTGAGACAAATCCCAGCCAAATCATGATCAAAAGAAGGGTTTAGAAGTACCTAAAAACAATTAATGGTATGTTACAATTGTTAAAGTTAATATATATTAATAATTTATTTAAATAAGTTATTAATAAGTTTATTTTTATTATACAAAATCTTAAATCCCATCCGTGGAAGTTTGGAGTAAAGGTAATATTTTTTCTCATATTGATTTGACTTTATTGGGATACACTCAATATTTACAAATTTATTTATTTTTTGTGTTACATATAATTACCACATATTTTTTCACCATGGAATTTAATTTATTTACAAATCTATTTAAGGTTCTCTCTTTCATAGGATTATGATTCAAATTTTACCAAGGCAGAAATGGTTTTATCATCTCAATTTTCATTATTTTGGATATGATCAATATTCACCACTAAATTTATTATTATGGTTTTCATAATACCACATAAATTTCTTTCAATATATCATTCATTTTATTTATGTGATTTTCAAATCCATATCATGTTATTTATTTCAATGGATTTTGATTCAATAGTCACCAAAGCTGCAAGGGGTTCTTTAACGATCTCATTTTTAAATAAAGATTATTTATGTTTGAACTTACATATGGGTAAATTATATGTTATTTACCTATAAATACCATCTATTTTATTATATATTGTTTATTTTTGGGTTTTACTTTTCTTCATACCATTTCACCTCCCTTTGGTTCATAATTCGACTGAAAGGATGTTTGTAAGTGGGTTGATTTTATCTCTTATTTTTATGCCAGAAATCAGTCTATGACATGTCCATATTCATTTTATCATTTTAGGAATGTAATATCTCTACTTATATGATTTATTGAGTTCATTTTCAATGAACTTTACTTTTACTACAAAATTCATATTCTTTTAATATTTTTGATATGGTATTTTTCCTCTAACTTTGACCATCTATACAAAAGTGTGAAAGAAATATCCTTTTTAAATAAAATTACACATGGTCACATATTACCACCATCTTCATTGGTTTTATTTAATAAATTTTCTCTATAATATTCCTTGGTTTTACTAATTAATTTGTCTTTACATTGTTTTTATAAATTATTATCTTTTAAAATAAAAGATATCTAAACTAAAGGATATTTATTCTTATTTTTTAAATCAAAATTTTAATGATCTTATAAAATTATTTTCCATCTATGTAATAATCCTTTAATGCTTATATGAATCACTAGGTATGTTCTCTAATGATACAATCTACCTTACTTCTTTGTATAGAGTATGATAATATCTTATGGAATTTTTAATGAATCCCATTTATTTATCATGGGTTAATCATGGTATGATGGAATTATGAATGTTTTCATGTTCAAATGGCTCATGTAAGTATGTTTATCATTATATGAAGTGTGGGTTCGATATATACCTATGATGAATTACGTGAAGTTTTATATCTCATGAGATAATGATGATTGTGTGTGGACATGATTTCAAATAATGTTTTTATAAGCATCTTCATGGACATGATTAAAGATAAATTTGTTCATAATTTTGGGCATGAAAATGAGTAAGGATAGATTTGTTCACAAGTTTGTGCATGGACATGAATGTGGGTATATTTTTTATGTGAACATGATTATAGATAGCATTATTCACAAATTTTTTCATAGACATGATTGAGAATATATTTCATCACATGTTTTTGAGTGGAAAAGATTATATATATATTTTTTCACTTGTCTTTGAATGGTAATGATTTTATATAGCTTTGTTCACAATATTGTGAATTAAAATTATTTTAGATATATTTTATCACAATTTTGTGCGTGAAAATGATTGTTGATATATTTTTTCAAAAGTTTGTGTGTGCACATGGTTATATATAGATTTTTTAAAAAGTTTGTGAATGGATATGATTGAAGATAGATTTGTTCAAAAAAATTTATATGAACATGATTATGGATATCTATGTTAACAAGTATGTGTGTGGACATAATTTCTGGTAGCTATGTTTATAAGTATGTGTTTGGACATGATTGTGGTTAAATATGTTCACATTGTTTTAATTTTTTTATAATTATGCATATGCCACATTATTTTACTAATGTTATGTTTTCATGATTATTTTCTCATGTTTACACACTCTTATTACTCATGTCTTATGTTGTTCTGAATTCTTTATGCCATGAACCATGATTCACAATCTATGTTTTATTGGGTATGATTCTTTGTTGTTATATCCATGCATGTTGATTATGTTATCATTCCCATATGATCATTTTATGCTCACTTATGATATTTGATTATTATATCTTATGTTTTCTCTTAATAATAATTTTATGTCACCCATTTCTTATTATTCCATTCCCCTAGGTATAAAGGATAGAGTAACATGTGAAATTTTTAGAAGGGGGTCTAGTGGGGTGCGTGTCACACCCCTACCACGTTTTTTTTATTTATTATTTTATTGGTATTGGATATTTTGGTTGAGGTCTGGGTTGAGTTCCCATTGATATTTTTTAGTTTGGGAAGTTTTGGGTGTGTTTTGGCCCAAACCCTGTGAGGTTAAGGGAAAATTGTGTGGCATATGGCTGGTGCCTGGGAAAAAGCACATGACTTGTGCATAGTTAGAGAAAACTATGTAGAAAGCATGCAGGGAGGATTTTCAATTTTATAGATCATTTTTCATAGTTGGTGCAAGGTTTCCCAAACAATGCATCTAACCCGCCAGGGTGTCCCCTTTTTCTAGTAGGGTGTGAATGGTTAGTGCAGAGTTTGGAAAACCGTGTAGTCAAACCATGCGAGTTATGGAGGTTCATTAAAATATTGAAATTCCTATTTAGTATCTCCCTCTTTGTAACCCATTTTGGGTTATACTTCCCTTTTCTTGACCTAGTTTCATGGGAGGGATTTCCAATATCCTCTACCTTGTCTCCTCTACCTCCCTTAGTGACCCTCTAAGATTTTAAGGTGAGTTCCTCTTGGTTTTTGGTCGATTTTATCTTCTTATTATTACTCTCTCTTATCTTATTGGTTTCTATTGAATTGGTTATATCTTGGTCTAACCCTAAAAGATAGGGTTTATGTTTTTATTGTGTTTCTTTAATGTTAGGGTGTGCATATTGTCTCTTGAGACTTTTTCTTCCTTCTTCGAGAGTTTCGTCGCACCCGTACATCGTTGAGGTAGGTGTTTCTATCCATTTACTTTATGGAACATTCCATTTGATGCTTGAGTTTTTCTAATTAATTTATAAATGTTATTTTCATGCTTGTTTCATGTTTGTGTGAAATTTTGTGGTGTGATCATGTTAGAAATTTTGAGAAGATGGGTTTTCTAAGTATTTCCCCAATTATAACTATATATATATATATATGTATAAAAAGTGTTTGATAAAATTCAAAATTGGTTTTTAAAATTTAAATTGGGTGATTTGGGATATGTTGTCCTTGGTTATGTTTTGGTAGCTTAGTTTCCATTATCAATTAATCTTTTGTGTGGTTGTAATGTATTTTTTTACTTATTTTTTATGTGTGTGTTGTTGTGCTACTTTTATTTATTTAATTAAAAACATTTCGCACTCTATGAATTTTAATGGGAGTGCCATTGGATGTGGGAATATACATATGTGAACGGGGTGAACATATTTATAGGCACACAAATGATAATATAATTCTAAAATTATGTTCACTTGAAACATTGAATTTCAAAACACCCTTCCTTCTCTCTTCTCTTCTTTTAGTCCTACTATTTTATAATTATTATTTTGAAATTACAATCGTTCCTAAATGGTTTTTGGATTTTAAAATGATCTAAAATGTGGTTTTAAAATGTGTTTCTTAAATTTTTTCCCATTTGGAACCTTGTAATATGGGTTTTTGACTAAATGATATAAAGGCATGTCTGGAATCTTTCAATAATGTTTTATGTTTTCATCTTGGTTTTGGAAATGGATATGAACTGTGAATGTTAAGGTACGATTGGTATCTTATGGAATTCTATAATTTTTTTTAAAGTGATATGATGTGTAGGCCTGGTTGAAACCTTGATTGGATCTATGTGTGGGGGAACCCTATGGTCGTCCTTTTGAGGAGTGGGTCATTGCATAGTTGATGTCGGGGTTTGGGAAAGGCATGAATGGTGGTATATGTGAGTTATTGGTTTATTCCATGTGTGTGATGAACTCCCAATTTCCCTTTATACTATTATCATGATATTCTTAGACATCATCTAGAGGTTTGAGTGATAGTTTCTTATTGGACTGAATTAGATGGATTGGTTCCCCTAGATTTGTTTAGATGATAGGTGGGATGTGCTACCGGTGAGGCTAGTTTAGAGTAGCTAGGTTGGTTATTTACTATGGATCATTACTATATGATGAAAGGTGAGTCTAAACTAGGTACGTCCATGGATTAATTTTAGAGATGTTTATAAAATTTCCATGATTATTATTTGTATGTTTTGTTCTATCTTGCTTCACTTTTTTTATCTTATCTTATAGAATTTTTCCCATTTGTATTATATTATTTATTTCCTGTATAACACTGTTGATCACTTGGGTTGGATTCTACTTTAGTTTTTGGGTTTTTAAACCAGTTTTTAGAATGGTAAACCATGTTTTGTTTTCAAATCAGTATTATCTAGAAAATGGTGTTGGTTGTTTAAAAATTATAACACACTTATTTTCATTAGATTTATTTCAAACTAGAGTTTATGGTATATTTTTGGAAAAGAAATGTACAGATTATATGGTTCTTACCTATAGAGATGTTTTATGCTCACACCCTACTTTTGCCGCTCAGCATTGGTAGACCCAAGCTGTTTTGTAGGTTCATGTTTTGTTCAGGTTTTCCTACGGATCGGGTTGGTCTTATGGATGGTGGTGAACATGAGGTCACATGGAGATTTGGTTGGATTTTAGTTTGGTCATAGTTTAGTTTTTTAGTTTCAGTTCATTTCACTATTATTGTATCTGATTTTGGTTATCTATTTATTGATGTACTGTTATTATAGTTTCTTGTTTCATTCTCTATTTGGTTTATTTGTATCAGTTTATATTGGGATAAATATTTCCCATTGTGATATTGTAATGGCCCGGACCTCTCCGGCCCATTCCTTTGTCAAAAAGAAGGTCAAGAAGTGTTCTGGAGGGTAAAATGGACTTTTCCCACACTTTCCAGAATTTTGAAACTACACGCCGTGTAGTTTGAGTACACGCCGTGTAGTTTGAATACATGCCGTGTACCCCTTTCTGGGTATACCTCGTGTTGTAGACCGTGTCCTTGCTGTGTGGAATAATGGGTGCACGCCGTGTGCCCAGTTCTACACGCCGTGTAGTCCTTCCCCCGCGTACGCGTTACCAGTCAACGGCCGTGTACCGTGTTGGAGCTGTGTCCTTGCCGTATGCAATAAATGAGTACACATCGTGTGTCTAAACTACACGCCGTGTAGTCCTTCCCCGCGTATGCGTTACCCTCAAACCGTGTGTTGACCAGTCAATGGTCGTGGAGCCGTGTTGGAAGCCGCTTGGAGACCGTGTAAAATAACCGAGTATACGCCGTGTACCATAAAGTACACACCGTGTACTTTTCCTTTTATCGCCTATAAAAGGAGGGGTCCCCTCCTCCTTTCAATTAACTCCTCTCCTCCCCTTTCCTCTGAGCAGAGCTCTCCCAAGAGACTCGAAGGCTCCCTTTCTTCCATAACTTCTTCGTCCGAGCCCTGATTTACGATCCGTCAGTGGCCACGAGATTGTAACGACGAGGCGGAACTTCAGATCTTGGATCCTTTGTCTCTCCTTCGACATTTACTTTCCGACTTCCACTCGAGGAGATTTTTATGGGACCCGACAGAAGTGACGAACACCAACGGACGTCTTCTAAGGTTGATCCGGGGGAGCGTTGTGATCAGAACCTATTGAAGTTGGGATCTTACCTTCATCTCTCTAATTTGTGCATCATGCGGGGTGGGTGTTCTCTTGTTTATGTGAAACACTTTTGAACCGGTTTAGTAAAGATAATAACTGGATTATATAACGGGGTTGGGAAGTTTGTGTTTTCTGTTACTTTATATCCTGTGATATTATGTTGTGAATTGAATGAGATTCTGCCTATTGAAAATCACAGTCGTTGGGGGCCTTTGCTTGCGCAATTAAATGTTTCCCTATCTTTCTAGACCGTTTTTGTGAATGGAACTTTGTGGAATGTGGAAACTGGTTAATCACATAAAGTTGGCTGTTTAAAATCTGGAACCCTCGTGTGATCACCCCGGTTAAACAGAAACAGAATAATGAACATGTGGGTGTTGTCTTGGATATGTGGCATGTGATGGGGGTGTTTTTGTGGGTTTTTGTGGATTGGGTGAGCAGCGGGGCTGCAATTGGCTTGGTTGTGGGTTGGTGTGAATGTTGTGTTGGTGACGGGCAGCAGGGCTACGATAAGTGGTATTAAAGGGATAATGATGTACAAGTTTCAGTGCGGTTGTGGTTATGATGGTTGGCTGTGGGGCTGCGGGGATGGGTTGAATGTGAACTAACTTTGGGTTGTGAATAATAAAAGCAGAATATTTAATGAATGGTGTGGCGTGGTAATGAAACGGAGTTAATAATCAATGGGGCTGTTTGGTTAATAAGAAGGACTTGGTTGTGTTGCTTGTGTTTCCTAACTTGATTTGTGGATGGAAAGGATATGTTTTACGAACGATCGATGTGGTTGGTTGTGGATAGTTTCCCAATAGTTAAGGAACTAAATAAACTAATTATGTTGAATGTGAAAACCTAAATGGGGTTGGGGTTGTTTGTTGTATGCATGCTTCGTAGTAGCAGTGCCGAGGCACGTGCTCAGTTTCTCTATTTAGAAGCCATAGGTTGGGCTGTGTGGTTGGTATATATATATCTGTATCTTTTGTGTTTTATCGCACCCCACCCATGTTGAGCACTTAGAACCGAACACTCCCATTTCTTGGGAGGGGGTGTTTTTTCCTTAGTTACTAGCTTCTTCCTGCTCCTTCTCCCCTAGGCTGTGATGGCTTGAGGCGACCTTACACCTAAGACTCTTCGGGTAGGTTTCGATTGGGGTGGATTTAGCCCAAGACTCTTTGGGCAGGTTCTATTGTTTCCCAAGAATCTTCGGGATGAGGCCCAGGTGTGTGCGGGCGGGATACATGGTTGTGAGGCCCAGGTGTGTGCAGGCGGGATACGTGGTTGTGAGGCCCAAGTGTGTGCGGGCGGGGAGAGTGTGGCAGTTTCAGGACGTTTGCTGTTAGGAAGAGCAGCTAATTAAAGGGAAATGGTGCGGGGTACTCAATACTCTTGTTTCTTATATACTACTACCTGTTGTGCTTGTGTTTTGGTTAGTGTGACTGGTGAGGTTAGGTGGATAGAATTCCTTGCTAGGTTTCTTCTGTTGTTCTCACGGGACATTAGGATGTCTCCCCACTTGTGCACGAGAGCTTTAGGTTTCCCTACTGAGTATACTTGTATGCTCACCCTACGTTTACTTTCAGGTTTCTAGGAGGACTACCAGGGCCGTGCGGGACCCTACTAGTCGGACAGTTGGAGTTGTTGTAGTTGATGTTCTCTTGTTTTCTTTTGGCATTGTACTTTGAGCTTTCTTGTACTTGTACCTTGTTATAAAATTATTTAAACATGCATGTGGGATTGGTTTGGGTTTATTTATATACACTTGTTCTTTTCCTTTTGGCGGTTTACTTGTCTTATTTCCTGATCCTAAATAATAAAAAGGGTATTACCTCCCATATTTTTGAAAACTCATACCCTTGGTTCTAGTCGCCACCCTGGGGCCTACTGGAGGCGGGACTCAGGGGTCATTATCTCTCTTTCACCATTTCCAGCTCAGGATGGGCATCTTTGTTGGGAGGGGGTCATGACAGAATGGTATCAGAGGTGATGGTTGAGAGATAGGATGGAGTCTGGAGTTAGGCACAGTGAGGATTTCATGGGATGGTAGGGCAACAATGTTAGTTAATCTTGGTGCGTGACATAGGACAGGGAAGACCGGCTAGGACATGGGATTTTAGGGCCCCCCGTGATCCGATGCAAGGAATCTGAGCCTACCGAACGACCAAGTGAGACTACATTGATTGCAGGGTAGAGACCCTAGGGAAGGTACATGCATCATCATGATTGTGTTTTACTTGATTTGGGTGTTCTGGGAAAGAAATTAAAATAAAATAATAAAATAAAACCTTGAGCTTTTCCTTACTACTTAGGCTTAGGCGATCCTTGTTTACCGTACAGCTATGGAACCTGGACGTCGTCCCCAAGTGGCTTAGACGGCCGAGGCCCAGCAGATTCAGGCGGTCGATTAGCTGAGGATTGACCGAGAGGAGGAAGATAGCCAGTGACAGAAGACTCTCTGTTCTTTCCAGCGGAAGACCCTCAAGAAGTACGAGGGTAGTACTTTGGATACAGAGATGGAAGGGTGGCTTGAGGAGCTAGGGATCGCTTTTACCTTGATCCGTGCTCCGAGGGAGTACTGGGTTCCCCTAGAAGTCAGTCAGCTGAGAGGTGCGGCATGACAATGATGGACACTCTACCTCGGAGAGAGGATAGAGGCAGAGGTTCTATGGGCTGAATTTGAGAAGGAATTCCAAGAGGAATTCCTTTCTTCCATGATCAAGGCAGAGAAGCGGCAGGAGTTACTCTCCCTTCAGTAGGGGAGTATGTCAGTACGAGAGATGGGGATCAAGTTCAAGTATCTCTTGTGCTTTTCTCCGGATCTCTTTCCGGATGAGGAGTCTCGGGCGAGACGTTTGTAGGAGGCGCTTCGTCCTTCGCTCCAGTATGCTATCACCCCCTTCACCCTTCCGACGTACTTGGAAGTACAGAAGAAGGCAAAGGTTTTAGAGAGGATGCACTCGCTTGGAGGTGCACCCTGAGAGGGGATCCATCCAGGCTCGTCGAAGGGGAAGGCAGTCGGCAGCAGGTCTCCTGCGACGGGACCTTCCAGGTTTAGGCCAGTGGGGAGAAGGCCCCAGCAGTTCCAGTTCAGATCTTCGGGTCCTCGTCCCTTTTTCACGAGCCCAGGACCGAGGTGTTTTTCTTGTGGAGGTTTCAGGCACGTTTAGAGTCGGTTCCCAACCCGAGATCAGTACGGTGGAGGTGGGAAGGTTCAGCGCCCACCTCAGCAGCACCAGTTTCCAGCGAGGCCCTTCCAGCAGCAGCAGGACCATGCTCCTCTAAGGGAAGACTTTGCGGGAGGAGGCAGACCTCAGGGTGCCCCTTAGGGACCTCGATCAGGGTGTGGTCGGGGAGGTGGACGACATCAGAGAGGCAGAGGAGCTGGGTGTGGACAATTGTACGCAGCAGAGTTGACAGCTCCAGCAGGACCAGAGGTGGTGCGAGGTACGATTTGTTTGTTCAGCACTCTTGTTTCTGCTTTGTTCAATTCGGGAGCTTCGCACTCCTTCGTTTCACCTAGTCTATCCCATGCTTTGGGACTAGACATAGAGAGACTTTCTGTAGCACTGGTACTGAGTACACCAGTTGGAGGCCAGACCATCGTATCTTGTGTTTGTTGGGGATGTGGGCTGACGTTGAGACCACATCGATATAGTGGGGACTTTCTTCTGTTACAGATGCAGCCGTACGATTTCATCCTAGGCATCGAATGGTTGTTTTCTGTTAGTGCCATTATTGACTGCTTCCAGAGAAGAGTCGTGTTCTCCGACGTGGATGGGAAGCGTGTAGCTTTTGTTGGCGAGAGGAGCTATCAGGTGGGAAGCTGGCGTGTGGAGCATCTCCTTTCCTTGTTATGTGGGCTATCAGTGGTTCCAGATGATACAGAGATGATGGATGTCCCAGAGGTTTTTGGGGAGTTCCTCAATGTTTTTCCTGAGGAGGTTGCGACTCTACCCCCCCCCCCCCCCCTCCCGACGTGACGTTGAGTTCGGGATAGACTTACAGCCTGGTGCCCGTCTGATTTCGATGGCCCCTTATCGGATGGCACCTTCGGAGTTGCGGGAGTTGCGAATTCAGATTGACGATCTGATGGAGAAGGGTTTTGTTCGACCCAGCGTATTGCCATGGGGTGCTCCAGTTTTGTTTGTGTAGAAGGAATATGGTGGTCTCAGGCTATGCATAAACTACCGAAGGTTGAACCAGGTAACGATCAAGAACCGCTATCCCCTCCCAAGGATAGATGATCTCTTCGACCAACTGAGGGGAGCAGTTTGGTTTTCTAAGATTGTTCTACGATATGGATATCATCAGCTGAGGGTAAAAGACAGCGACATCTCGAAGATGGATTTCAGGTGCAGGTATGGGCACTTCGAGTTTGTGGTGATGCCGTTTGGAGTTACGAATGCACTGGCTGTGTTCATGGGACTTATGAAATTTGTCTTCCGGGAGTTTCTGGACCGGTTCGTCGTTGTGTTTATCGACGACATCCTGATCTGCTCAAGGTCAGAGGAGGAGCACGTTGAGTATCTCAGGGCAGTCTTTGGAGTCCTTCGACACCACCAGCTTTATGGGAAATTGTCGAAGTGTAAGTTCTTGAACCAAGAAGTACACTTCCTTGGGCACGTGGTGTCTCATCATGGAGTGTCAGTGGACCCGTCGAAGGTGGAGGCAGTTGTTTCTTGGGAAACACCCAATAGTGTGGTAGAAGTTCATAGTTTCCTGGGGTTATCAGGTTACTATCGGAGGTTCTTTTCAGACTTCTCTCGAGTTGCTGCTCCATTGACAACTTTGACGAGGAAGAACCAGGTCTTCCTATGGAGCGAGCAGTGATAGAGAGATTTTGACTACCTGAAGGAGAAGTTGGTCAGTGCTCCCGTACTCAGGTTTCCAGAGGAAGGGTTGTTGTATGAGGTGTTTTGTGATGCTTCTGGCATTGTTCTGGGGTGCGTGCTGATGTAGAAGAAGGGAGTGATCTGTTATGGGTCTAGGCAGTTACTCCCTCACGAGCGTAACTATGCCACCCATGACCTAGAGCTTGCAGCAGTAGTGTTCACACTGAAGTTGTGGCGACATTACCTCTTTGGGGAGCTCTTTGCGGTCTTCTCAGATCATAAGATCCTGCGTTATATCTTCTCCCAGCATGACCTGAACTTACGACAACATAGATGGGTCAAGTTTCTCCAAGACTATGACTTTTAGATCTCTTACATTGAAGGTAAGGGCAATGTTGTGGCTGACGCCCTGAGCAGTAAGTCGCATCAGGAAGTAGTTCGGGAATCCACTGATGCTTGGAAGGCAATGGGAGAGTTGGCTGCCTTGCACTTGGATTCCAGGGTAGAAGGTGTTAGAGGCTGTTTGTTTCAGATGACGATGCAGTCCTCTTTGTTGCAGTAGGTGGAAGTATCTCAGTGGGGGGAATCCAAGGTGGAAGTGATGTGTGATCGTGTCGATCAGGGGAACACTCCAGAGGGATGGTCAGAGGATAGCCGACATCAGATGCTTTTCCATGGAAGGTTGGTTGTTCCAGAGGCAATACGCGAGGGAGTTCTCTGTGAGTTCCATAGCTCAGCCTTGACAGTACATCTAGGAGTTTCGAAAATGTACCAAGGCCTGAGGGAACAATTTTGGTGGCCCGGGGTGAAACGGGCAGTGGCGGAGTTTGTGGCTAAATGTCTAGTGTGTCAGCAAGTGAAGGCTGAACACCGTGTTACCAGTGGGTTGTTGCACCCTTTAGATGTCCCTGAATTGAAGTGGTATGACATCTCAATGGACTTTGTCACATGACTACCTAGAGCTCAGGGTGGTTGTGATGCTATCTGGGTAGTGGTGGATCGACTGACGAAATCAGCTCACTTCTTAGCAATTAAGGAGTCAGGCCCGGTGAGTACCTTAGCACAGAGGTACGTAGACGAGGTTGTGCGGTTTCATGGAGTCCCAAAGACTATCATCTCAGATCGGGATGCTCGGTTTACCTCATGAGTCTGGAGGGAGTTACAACATGATTTTGGAACCCAGCTACACCTTAACACTGCTTTCCACCCCCAGACCGATGGGCAGACGAAGCGGACTATCCAGATGTTGGAGGACATGCTGTGAGCATGAGTTCTAGATTTCGGAGGATCATGGGTACGACACTTGCCTTTAGTAGAGTTTTCCTACAACAACAACTTCCACTCTACTATTGGCATGGCACCACATGAGGCTTTGTATGGAAGACCATGTATTTCACCTATTTGTTGGGCATAGGTTTGTGAGACAGGTGCTCTTGGGCCAGAGGTAGTGCATAGCACCATAGAGAAAGTCCAGCTTGTACGTGAGAGGATGAAAGCGTCTCAGGACTGATATAAGTCTTATGATGATCCTCGGAGGAGGCCCTTGGAGTTCGAGGTGGGAGATCATGTGTTCTTGAAGGTTTTCCCTCGACGGGGGCAGCAGAGGTTTGGGAAAGGGAGCAAGCTCTCACCTAGGTTCATCGGACCTTTTGAGGTGCTGAGGCGAGTCGGCAAGGTGGCATATCAGCTGGCCCTGCCACCTCAGTTGGAGAAGGTTCATGATGTCTTCCACGTCCCCCAGCTTAGTCGGTACTTACACGACGACTCCCATGATATCGACTGGGGAGAGTTAGATACGGGAGACGACGTGACCTTCGAGGAACGACCAGTCAGGATCGAGGATCGTAAAGAGAAGGTGCTCCGTGGATGAACCATTCTGTTGGTTCGTGTGTTGTGGAGGCATGGAGGCCTCGATGAGAGAACTTGGGAGTGGGAGACCCAGATGCACGCTCAGTACCCAGAGTTGTTTTGATTTGTGTTTTCTCTTGTTCTTCTGAGCTTTGTGTTGATGTTATACTATGTACCTTTGATATATGGAATGCTTGGATTGTCGGTTGTGAGACCTTTTGTTTCCTTGTTCCCTGGTAATGTGTGACATGTCCGGATGTGTGGGGAAAAGAAAAAACCCGACCCTTAATCAAGAAACATTAATGCGGATGCTATTGAACCCGTGCAGGCGAGTCAGTGCTGCCTAAAGCAGATAATATCTCGACATAGGAGAAGGAATTTCCAAAAAACCACGTGTTCGGGCATTGTGTTGGTTGTGTGGTGTTAGGGGATAGTACGAGTTGAAAAAAAATCCTAATGTATGAAAGTGGGAAGACCCAATTCTTAATCGAGACGCATTAATGAGGATGTGATTGAAACCGTGCAGGTGAGTCAGTGCCGCCTAAAGCAGATAATATCTTGACATAGGAGAAGGAATTCCTAACACATATGATTAGGGTTGTTGGTTGGGTTCCTGTTATAATGAGAACCCTAAGAGGTATCTTGTTGGGTACCTATGGGTTGGTTTTTGAATTCTCAGGGACGATAATGTTTTAAGAGGTATCTAATGTAATGGCCCGGACCTCTCCATACCATTCCTTTGTCAAAAAGAAGGTCAATAATTGTTCTGGAGGGTAAAATGGAATTTTCCCACACTTTCCAGAATTTTGAAACTACACGCTGTGTAGTTTGAGTACACGCCGTGTACCCCCTTTCCGGGTATACCCCATTTGCAGACCGTGTCCTTGCTATGTGGAATAATGGGTGCACGCCATGTTCCCAGTTCTACACGCCGTGTAGTCCTTCCCCGCGTACGCGTTACCAGTCAACAGCCGTGTACCATGTTGGAGCCGTGTCCTTGCCGTATGCAATAAATGAGTACACTCCGTGTGTCTAAACTACACGCCGTGTAGTCCTTCCCCACATATGTGTTACCCTCAAACCGTGTGTTGACCAGTCAACGGCCGCGAAGCCGTGTTGGAAGCCGCATGGAGACCGTGTAAAATAATCGAGTACACGCCGTGTACCATAAAGTACACACCGTGTACTTTTCCTTTTCTCACCTATAAAAGGAGGGGTCCCCTCCTTTTTTCAATTCACTCCTCTCCTCCCCTTTCCTCTGAGTAGAACTCTCCCAAGAGACTTGAAGGCTCCTTTTCTTCCATAAATTCTTCGTCCGAGCCCCGATTTACGATCCGTCTGCGGCCACGGGATCATAATGACGAGGCAGAACTTCCGAGCTTGGATCCGTTGTCTTTTATTCAGCCTTTCCTTTCCAACTTCCACCCGAGGAGGTTTTTCTGGGACCTGACAGAAGTGACGGATGCCAACAGACGTCTTCTAAGGTTGATCCGGGGGAGCGTTGTGATCAGAACCTGTTGAAGTAGGGATCTTACCTTCGTCTCTCTAATTTGTGCATCATGCGGGGTGGGTGTTATCATGTTTACGTGAAACACTTTTGAACCAGTTTAATAAAGATAATAACTAGCTTATATAACGGGGTTGGGAAGTTTGTGTTTACTGTTACTTTATATCTTGTGATATTATGTTGTGAATTAAATGAGCTTCTACCTACTGAAAATCACGGTCGTTGGGGACCTTTTATTGCACAATTAAATGTTTCCCTATCTTTCTAGACCATTTTTGTGAATGGAATTTTGTGGAATGTGGAAACTGGTTAATCACGTAAAGTTGACTATATAAAATCTGGAACCCTTGTGTGATCACCCCGGTTAAACAAAAACAGAATAATGAACATGTGGGTGTTGTCTTGGATACGTGGCATGTGATGGGGGTGTTTTTGTGGGTTGTTTTGGATCGGGTGAGTAGTAGGGATGTGGTTGGATTGGTTGTGGGTTGGTGTGAATGTTGTGTTGGTGACGGGCAGCGGGGCTGTGAAAAGTGGTATTAAAGGGATAATGATGTATGAGTTTCGGTACAGTTGTGGTTATGGTGGTTGGAAGCGGGGTTGCGGGGATGGGTTGAATGTGAACGGACTTTGGGTTGTGAATAATAAAATCGGAAGAGTTAATGAATGGTGGGGCGTGGTAATGAAATAGAGTTAATAATAAATGGGGCTGTTTGGTTAATAAGAAGGACTTGGTTGTGTTGCTTGTGTTTCCTAACTTGATTTGTGGATGGTAGGGATATGTTTTATGAACGATCGATGTGGTTGGTTGTGGATAGTTTCCCAGTAGTTAAGGAACTAAATAAACTAATTCTGCTGAACGTGAAAACCTAAATGGGGTTAGGGTTGTTTGTTGTATGTATGCTTCATAGTAGAAGTGCCGAGGCACGTGCTCAGTTTCTCTGTTTAGAAGCCATAAGTTGGGTTGTGTGGTTGGTATATATATATTTGTATCTTTTGTGTTTTATCGCACCCCACCCATGTTGATCACTTAGTGCTGAACACTCCCATTTCACGGGAGAGGGTGTTTTTCCCTTAGTTACCAGCTCCTTCCTGCTCCTTCTCCCCTAGGATGTGATGGCTTGAGGCGACATTACAACTAAGACTCTTCGGGTAGGTTTCGATTGGGGTGGCTTTAGCCCAAGACTCTTTTGGCATGTTCTACTGTTTCCCAAGAATCTTCGGGATGGGGCCCAGATGTGTGCGGGCATGATATGTGGTTGTGAGGCCCAGGTGTATGCGGGCGAGATACGTGGTTGTGAGGCCCAGGTGTGTGCGGGCGGGATACGTGGTTGTGAGGCCCAGGTGTGTGCGGGCGGGATACGTGGTTGTGAGGCCCAGGTGTGTGCGAGCGGGGAGAGTGTGGCAGCGTCAGGACGTTCACCATTAGTAAGAGCAGCTAATTAAAGGGAAATGGTGTGGGGAACCCAATACTCTTGTTTCTTATATACTACTACCTGTTGTGCTTGTATTTTGGTGAGTGTGGCTGGTGAGGTTGGGTGGATAGAATTTCTTGCTAGGTTTCTTCTGTTGTTCTCACAGGACATTAGAATATCTCCCCAATTGTGCACGAGAAATTTAGGTTTCCCTACTGAGTATACTTGTATTCTCACCGTATGTTTACTTTCAGGTTTCCAGGAGTACTACCAGGGCCGTGCGGGACCCTAATAGTCAGATAGTTGGAGTTGTTTCCATTTCTGTTCTCTTGTTTTCTTTTGGTATTGTACTTTGAGCTTTCTTGTAATTGTACCTTGTTATAAAATTATTTAAACATGCATGTGGGCTTGGTTTGGGTTTATTTATATACACTTGTTCTTTTCCTTTTGGTGGTTGACTTGTCCTATTTCCCGATCCTAAATAATAAAAAGGGTAATGCCTCCCATATTTGTGAAAACTCATACCCTTGGTGCTAGTCACCACCTCAGGGCCTACTGGAGGTGGAACTCAGGGGTCATTATCTCCCTTTCACCATTGACAGCTTAGGAGGGGCATCTTTGGTGGGAGGAGGTCGTGACAGATATTTTTGGTGTCTATTTCTAATCCTAATCTTGAGATGACTGGAAATGCCTCTCAGTCCTTGTGATGGACCGAGTTAGATGTTAGGTTAGATGAAAGATTGGCATGGTTCATGAAAAACTAATATCATAGCATCCCTTTATTATTTGGGGCTTCAAGTAGTTGTGAGATTAGGACTATCAGTACTCTATAGGTAAGTATGGGAAAGAATTCATGAACCCTTGTTCATCTTGATCCTTGAGTTTCCAAGGGTAGTTCTGGACTTGATTCTTTTTTTTTGGTTTCTGTGGATAGAGAATAAAAATGGGGGTGATACAGTGTTATACGATGGAATTTTATAGAGTAGAAACCCATTTGGATCATGAGTTCATGGTTCATGATTCTTCCAATGGTCGATGCTCGCATGAGGAATGGTCTGCTAAATAATGTTTCTAGGTTATGCATGGACACTAGTTCCTCATCCAGGGAGTTTGGTGTGAGTTGTGTTTTGGATTTATTTTCATCAGTGTGAGTGTATTTAAAATGGAAAATAGTTCTTTTCTAAAATTATTTTGAAAAGGAAAATTAATTTGGAGCATTGGATGTATTGAAAGTGGACTTTGGGTTTTATATTGTTTTTTAGTGAGTTATTTTTTTTAAATTGTCTTTATAATGAAATGGTTTTAGTCTTAAAGTGGAAATGGTGGTTCCTAAATGAGGAATTTGGTTTTATTTTGTGATTTTTGGTTTATTAATTTAGTATTTAATTTAATGGTGTTTTTTATTGATCTTTGGTGGAGTTTTTGTTTGATGTTAGACTGATTTTATGTTTCTGTGTTATATAGAGTATGCCACCTAAAATAGTCCCCAAGGTTTTTAGTGAGTTCTATTTATTTTTTAGAACTAACTAGACTTCTAGTGGAGTCATGGAGTTGAGTTTCTCTGAGATTTTTCCCATATTTATTGGTAAACATGGTCCATTAGAGGCTTCAAAATGGATTGAGGGTGTTGAAGGCGACTTCAGGTCCTTGGGAACTACTGAATCCGTGAAGGTTCGAGCAGTTTTGGGTTTGTTTGAGGGTCTCAGTTTAGATCAGTGGAAGATGATTTTACTTCCATCATTGCATGTTGGGATGTATGAAATTATTTAATACCACATTTATTCAATGGTTCATACCAGAGGAGGTGAAGGAGATTAAAATGGCAGTGATATTGGGTGTTTAGCAAGGTCAACAGATGGTGAAGGCCCGTGTTCATTGCTTCAAATAGCTGGTTTCTTTTTCTCATAATATATCATCATAGGTTTAGATAAAAGATCCTATATTTTTATAGGGTATTATTACAAAGGTCAAGGATTGAGTTCCCTCATCTAGGGAAGTTCTATTCGGGAAGCTCATGGGTGAGGCATTTCTAGCTTATTTGGTTCCTAGAATGTAGTCTGTGGTAGTTGATGATCCAATTTATCTCAGTGCTTGTGAAGGTTCCCCACCTAGAAATAGGTTTATATAGAGGAACCTATTTTGGAGGAGTCTCATTTTTCAGTTATGGCTTCTCATTCATCGTTTCGTTCACTCATGTGCTTCCAGTGTGGTTGGTTCGGGCATTCGAAGTCATCTTTCCATAATCCTAGTAATTCTTTTCGACGATGTAGCTGTTTGGGTAACTTGGAGAAGTTATATAAGTAGCACCACAGAAAGAGTAAGTCTCGATCATAGGGTGTAAGCTTTTGGTTTCAGGGTAGAAGATACTTCAAGACATTAGGGTTCTAGCCATAGGCCCCGAGGTGAATCTCTTTACACAGTCAGAAATTGTTAGGTGTGGGGAAACTTGGTCCAGCTCTTGTCTCTGCCATCAGAGTGGAGACAGTTTGAGTTTCCCTATTTTATCTTCCATTGTTTATAAAATTTCCCCTATTTTAGTTTTTTTGGGTTTTTAAAGTCTCCATTCTATGTAAAAGGCTTGGTAATATTTTCTTCTTGTTAGTTTTGTGGTTGTGCTTCGTTTTGAGAAACCCGTGTGGTTAGACCTGTGGATCAGTTATGGATTCTGGTTGTGTTTATTTTAGAGATTATCATGTCTTTTGTAATTGATGAATCATGGTTTTGTTTTTTATTTAGTGTGAGTACCTTCCCTGGGGTTCCCATTATGTCGATGTTTTTTGGTTTGTGTTGGGAGTTACCATGTCGGTGCCATTGAGCGAGTTGGAAGTTCCCTTTGTGAGTGTTGTGGTGTTAGATGGTTTCTTGTGGTGGTGAGAACTCCTTCGTTTCATTTATTCATGGTTATAATTATTGTTTTTTCTCTTATATCTGATTGGGTGTGACTTTTGGATTGAATGGTCACCTTGAGGGTCATGGTCTTTCTTAGCCTTGTTTGTTTTTGAGTTTGAGTTTTATTCTTATTTGTTTGGGTGAATTTATGGGGGCATAATGTTTTTGTGGTGGAGAGAATTGTCACACCCAAAACATGATTTTTTTTTATTTTCTTGGTGTGAGATATTTTGGTTGAGTTATGGGTTGAGTTACCATCAAGAGTTTTTGAGTTTTGTAAGTTTGAGGTGTGTTTTGGCCATATGCATGGTTTCAGCATGGTTTGGACCAAACCATGAAAGGCCAAGGGAAAACCATGTGGTGTGTGGTTGGTGCCTAAGAAAAATAACATGGATTGTTCATGTTTAGATGAAACCATACGGAAAGTGTGTAAGGAGATTCTACAATTTGATAGATCCATTTTACAAGGTTGGTGAACAGTTTCCCAAACTATGTGGCTAGCCCATGCATGTGTCTCCTCTTTCTAGTAGAGTGCACACGGTTAACACATGGTTTGGAAAACCATTTTAAAAAACCATGCTAGTTACCCAAGTTACTTAATGTCTTGAAATTACTATTTTACCCTCCCTCTTTTTAACCCATTTTTGGTTCTCTGCCTTTTTGCTCGACTTAGGCACACAAGAGGGATTCCCAAGATCCTCTACCTTGGTTCCTCCATGCCTTGAAGGTGAGTTCCTCTTGGTTTTTGGTCAATTTTTTCTTCTTATTCTTCCTATATCTTGGATTCATGGTTTCTCTTTCCTTATTTATCTCTTGGACAAACCCTAGAAGATAGGGTTGATGTTTTTCTTGTGTTTCTTTGATGTTAGGGTGTGCAGATTGTCTCATGAGCCTTGTTTTTCCTTCTTCAAGAGTTTTGTCACATCTGCACATCATTGAGGTAGGTTTTTCTATCTATTTCCATTTCAGAACATTCTATTTGATGCTTGATTGTTTCTAATTAATTTATAAATTTTATTTTCATGATTGTTTCTTGTTTTTTTGAGTTTTTGTGGTGTTATCATGTTAGAAATTCTAAGAAGAAAGATTTTCAAAGTATTTCCCCAATTATGATCATATATATATATATATATGTATGTATACAAAGTGTTTAATGAAATGCCAAATTGGTTTTTAAAATTGAAATTGGGTGATTTGAGATATCTTGGCCTTAGTTATGTTTTGGTATCATAGTTTCCATTGTGAATTTATATTTTTCACGGTTGTGATGTCTTTTTCATGCTTTAGTGCTTCTGTGTGTGTTGTTTTTCTACTTGTATTTCTTTAAATAAAAACCTTTGGTACTCTATGACTTTTAATGGATGTTTCATTAGATGTGGAAACATCCATATGTGCATGGGGTGAACATATAGATAAGAAAAAAAATTATAATGTCATTCTAAAATGATGTTCACCTTAAACCTCAAATTTCAAAACACCTTTCCTCCTTCCCTCTTATCTTCTTTTAGTCCTACTATTTTCAAATGATTACTTTGAAATACCAATGATTCCTAAATGGTCACTAGGTTTCTTAATGATCTCAAATGGGGTTTCTAAATGTGTTAAATAAATTTTAGACCATTTAGAACCTTGGAATGTGGGTTGGTTACTAAATGATATAAAGACCCATTTGGAATCTTTCAAGAATGTTGTTCGTTTTCATCATGGTTTTGAAAATGGATGTGAATTTTGAATGTTAAGGCCTGGTTCATATCTTATGATGTTTTGGGAAATTGGTTTTAAAGTGACATGATTTGTAGGTTAAGTTGGAACCTTGATTGGATCTATGTGTGGTGGGAACCCTATGGTCACCCTTTTGAGAAGAGGGTCATCACATTATTGGTGTCAGGGTATGGGAAAGTCATGCATAGTGGAATATGTGGGTTATTGGTTTATTAAACACATGTGATGACCTACCAATTTCCCTTTATACTATTATTATTGTATTTATAGATGTCAACTAGAGGGTCTAGTGATGGTTTCTTTCTAGTCTTAATTAGATAGACTGATACCCCTAGATTTGTTGAGAGATCAGGTGGGATGTGCCACTAGTGAGGCCAGTTTAGAGAAGTCAGGTTGGTTATTAACTATGAATATGCACCATATGTAGGAAGGTGAATCCGAACCTGGTACATCCAGTGATTTCTTCTAGAGATGTTTAGAAAATTCCCATGATTATTATTTGTATATTCTGTTATTTATTGTTGTACTTTGGTTATCTTCTCTGATAGTATTTTTCCTATTTTTAATATCTTATTTATTTTCTATATAGAACTATTGATCACTCAGGTTGGATTTTGGTTTGGATTCTGGGTTATTAAAATGGGTTTTAAAATGGTAAACCATGTTTTGTTTTTAAATCTGGATTTTCTAGAAAATAGTGTTGGTTTTTTAAAAATGATAACACTACTATTTTCATTAGATGTATTTCAAACTAGAATTTATGGATTATTTTGGGAAAATAAATTTATGGAATCTGTAGTTCTTACCTACCATGTTGTTTTATTCTCACACCCTACTTATGCCACTCGACATTGATATACCTAAGCTATTTTGAAGGTTCAGGTCTTTTAGGTTTTCCTACACTACTGGAAAACATACTTTTCCAAACACTTGTATACCAACAGTTTGCATAAACCGTTGGTAAAGATGGTTTTTGAGGTAGTTTTCCCAACGGTTTTTAATAACCGTTGGGAAAAATATTCCCCAAATTTGACAAATAGTAGGCGACCCCCCCTGATTCCAAAAGAATTGCACGACCCTCTAGAAGTGATTCCCGACTCCCAGAAGCCCTTGAGAAGCCCCAGCACAGGTGCACCTCTTCCATCGGATCAGCTGCCAGGTTAGACTCATTCCACCTCTTCTCAAGGATATCCTTCCACCTCTTCTCAAGGATATCCTTCTATTCTCAAGGATATCTTTATTCCCTATTTCTAGTGTTTTTGAAAAATTTTATGATTCACTACTCCACGAATTGTGTACTCAAATCACTAAGTCCACAAATTGTGTACTCAAATCACTACATCGGTGTACACATTGTCCAATTAATGTTTTCATTACACATATACATTTATAAGGGCATGATGTCTCTTTCTTGTGTTCCAATTTCAAAGATTCATAGTTTTTTTAAATCTCAATGCTTCAAATATTACAGCTTCATGTATATGAACTCATAAGAAATTGTTTGTAATATTTATTCATAGTATTTCATGAAAATCACTCATTTCATTAAGATCACGTCAAACATGAAGATCTTATTCATTTTAATTTTTGTACACTATGTGTATTACATAACAAGTATGTATCATGTTTCTATCAAAATATATATATATATATAAAATGACACACTGTTCACTTATCCTTTTCACCATAGTTATTTACAACGCACGAAGCACAATGTCTATAGGGGCCCCCGGTGCAAAAGCGCACTGCGCGGCACAAGGCGTGTGACAATATTAACTTGCGGCTCATAGAAAGAATAAAAAAACGTAGCATAAAAAAAATAATAAACAAAAAAAAAACAAATTCATAAAATATTTAAAACAAAAAATTAAATATTTTAAACCATATATCTCAAAAAAAAACAATAAACAAAAAAAAATGTAGAAAAAAAAGTAAAGTGCCCCTCAACAGGAAAAGAGGCGGACAACATTAAATGAAAAAAAAGTGAAAACATAAATAAAATTGAATGATAAAAATTACTACTTATGGTTCAGTTCACACATAAGGTGTGCGTGCGTACGCCTGCCCTGGATGTGGAGGGTTGGGTCGTCGTCATCGGTCGATATGGAAGTAGCTGTCGAGGGAGATGACTAGGTCGCACCACTCGAATTGGTCTGGCAGGGTTTGGGTTGCAGCTATTGTGGGAAGAGGATAGTGTTGCACGATGGTGGAGGTCGTCGTTTGAGGTTTTTTTGAGGTATTTTTTAATCACGAACAAGTTGGCGCAGTTGTGCGCACCACGCCACTGCGTGCCATTGCGCACAATAGCGCGCGCCACTGAGTGCCTTTTCAGATGATCCATTGCGAACCCATTGCGTGGTGCTTGGCTTCCTAGCGCATGCCATGGCGCAATGGCATGCCATGACGTGCACCATTAATAACTATGCTTTGAACAATAGAACATATGGAGCATCTTCTTGAACTTTTCAAAATAGTATGTGGTCCCTAATTATTATTCACAGAATAAATAAGAAATACCTAACCGTACAATCCAATGTTCTTTATGAATAAAGTATCTAAAAAGGGAACTCTCGGTGAGACCTCTCCTTTTCCCATGTAGTACTTATTCCTTTTTCATGAAACTAATTCACAGAATGTCAAATTCAAAATATTAATGAATATTAGTTTTCCTAATATAACCATTAATCATTATGCCTTCAACATCATACATGAGTTATTCAATCACCATTTTAAAACACAATAACCATTTTCACTGATTTGGGGTTCCTCAAAATTCTTGGGAAAATCAGAAAAAGTACACATGTATTGAATCGTGTTTCTCATATGGTTTCATGGATACAAGTTCATATCAAAAATCATGACTGCGTGGTTCAAATATGAAGAGGAACATGAAATTATTATTGTTTACAAAAATAAAGTTGTTTTCTGCAACTATGTGTTTTTGTTTTCACTTTTGATTTGGCCGAAAGGGGAGCTTTGTGGTCATTAATCATGGTTGTGGTTGGTCATTTAGGATGTAAGATAGTATTACTTCATTTTACTTGATATATCCAATATTATTATTGATTTATGTTCAATTTGATTATCTTTGAAAAGTGAGGTTATTTAATAAGTTGTTATTAATTGTTGTAATAATGACGATATAGTATAAGGGTTCACATGGTGTGTATAACGGTTGACATACTGTCTACGATAATCTAGTGTCCTGAGAATGTACATGAGAATGTACACACAGTACATGACTTGGTTAGCCATGTAAATATACATGGCCAATCCCTTATGGTGAAAAGTATGTTTGGCCAAATGAGGTGATGAAAATGTTCCATTTACACATGATAACCCCCCTCCTTCCTGGACCCTGGACAACCCCCACCCTCCTCCCTGGACCCCGAACATCCCCCCACCCTCCTTCTTGGACAACCCCCCTCCTCCCTGGACCCCGGAAAACCCCCCTCCCACCTTTCTGGACCCAGGAAAAACCCCTCCTTCTTGAAACCTGGAAATCCCCCCACCCTCCTCCCTGGATCCCGGATAGCCCACCACCCTCCTCCCTGGACCCCGAACATCCCAAAAATCATTATTTGTATGTGAGATAAAACACAATATAACTTGAAGGTCCCTCTCCAATTAGTGGCCATCTGGGTTCGGGTCACTAATGAGTGGCATCCTAGTTTGGGACATCACAATTCCTGGATATCCTTTTTATAGGTGTTTCTAATCAAATCCATACCCATAACTATTGAAGGTCCCTCTCCAAAATCAATTGGGACATGATTCAATGAATACACCCTACCAACCTGTATCTTATTTTCTTATATACACTGTATTTTGTTGTATTTCTTAATATGATTCTCATATAGAGTAATGTGTGAGTTATGCTTTTATTTAAAGTAAACAATTTTCATTTACCTAAATATTTTTTTTATTGAACTTCAATATTATTGAATTTATTTGAAATTACTTATTGCAATTTTTTTACAGAATGGATAGAAGTTGGATGTACGAAACTGATCAGATTTCAACCGATTTTTAAAATAATTTGAGAAGATTTCTAGATTTTAAATTTGAAAAGGCTTCAGATAGTGGTCGCATACACTTCCCATGTTCTAATTGTGTTGGAAGACCTTGGTTGAGTCATGAAGCAGTTAACTATCATATAACCAAATATGGTTTCCAAACAAACAATTATGTGTGGTATCACAATGGAGAGAAAATGGAATCTCAAAATGTTGATGATCCAAATGATAGGAAAGAATTGGAGAGTTTGATATATGTTCAGTTTCCATTTATTTGGAATCATGAGAAGGAAAGGATGTCCAACCAACAAGATTTCTATACAAGAACACATGATGCGTCCAATTAAAATGATGATGTTGATAGGGTGAAAAAATTGAATGATGCTGCGACAACTCCAGTATATCGACAATGTGGTAAAATGAAAAAGTTGAAATTTTTAATCCGATTGTTTCATGGGAAAACTATGTATGGGATTTCAAATACTGCAATTGATTACATTCATACCTTCTTGAAGGACTTACTTCCAGGTGATGCAGATATTCCCTCAAACCACTATATGACATGGATGTTAGTTGATGAACTTGGATTCTCAAAAAAAAATTCATGCTTGCCTGAATGATTGCAGCTTATTTTGGGAGGAAACTGCTGAAAGAAATGATTGTATAAAATGTGGAACCTCCCGATAGAATCCAAAAGATGATGGAACACCATCTCGTGTTCCACAAAAAGTAATGTGGAACTTTCCATTGATCCCCAGATTACAGAACCTTTTCATGTCTGATGAAATATCAGTAAAAATGCGATGGAATGACACTGAGAGAAAAAAGAATAATGAAGAGTTGGTTCACCCTGCAGATGGATTTTCAAGGAAGAGATTTGATTCTCAATATCCTGAATTTGCAGTAGATGTGCGTAATGTGAGACTGGGTCTTTCATGTTACAGTTTTAATCCATTTGGGCAGATGCTTACTTCGCACAGCACATGGCCATTTTTCATAGACATTTAAAACCTTCCCCCATGGTTTTGTATGAAAAATCCTTACACTTTATTGAGTATACTGATTTATGGCCCTTCTGATCCCAGCAATGATATATATGTATACATGCAACCTTTAATAAAAGAGTTTAAACTTCTTTGGTATGTGGGTGTGCCCACATATGATGCATGTTCGAAAGACATATTTCAGATGTGTGGTGCGCTTATGTGGAAGATCAATGATTTTCCTGCTTATGCAATGATATCTGTATGGAGCACAAAAGGAAAATTGTCATGTACTATTTGTATGAATAATACTCGATTGAGAATACTGAAATATCGTTGTAGTTTTATTTTTATGGGACATCTGCAATTCTTTCCAATGAACCATCCATATAGAAACTATCATCGAAGATTTGACAATACCATGGAGACTGATGATCCACCTCAGCATATGTTTGGAACTGATGTGCTTAATGAATTGAAATATTCCAGTTATTCATTTGGGAAGGGTGTAATGAAATCTAGAAAGAGGGAAAATGTTTCCAATGACACCTGTTACAATTGGAAGAAGAAGAGTATATTCTTTGAGTTATTGTATTGGTCAACCAACTTGTTACGTCATTGCTTAGACATAATGCACATTGAAAAGTATATATGTGAAATGTTGATTTCGATTCTTCTAAATTTCAAGGGGAAGAAAAAAGATGATTTACAATCTCGGCGTGACTTGGTAGATTGGGGGATCAGACCAGAATTGAATCCTGTCTGTATTAGTGAAAATAAATGGCAAGTTCCATGTTCTTCTTATGTGATGACACCTACTGAAAAAAATAAATATCTGGAAGTGCTAGAGACTATTAAATCTCCTGATGGATATTCAAGCAATATATCAAAACGGGTCAACAGAAAAGAGTTGAAGCTGAAATCTTTGAAGACTCATGATTATCACGTCCTTTTGCATGATTTGATTCCAATAGTAATCCGTCATCTCTTGTCTAATAATGTTAGAGTCTCAGTTATTCGGTTGTGCTATTTGTTTAGAGATATTTGTGCTAAGAGTTTTTCCAAATCCTTCTTGCAAAAAATATTGGCTGAGACACCATTAATTTTGTGTGAGTTAGAGAAAATATTCCCTCCATCATTTTTTACATGCATGTTGCATCTGACTGTCCATCTTCCGACCGAAATACTTCTTGGAGGACCCGTTGCTTTCCGTTGGATGTATCCAACTGAAAGAAACATGTGCAAATTGAAATCATATGTTCGGAATAGGAATTATCCTGAAGGTTCTATTGTGAACGGTTACTTGGCTCAAGAATGCATGGATTTCTGCTCAATGTATTTGTATGATATTACTACAAGAATAAAAAGATTAATGAGAAATGGAGAAGAAAAATATGGGAAAATTGAACCCATTTTTCCATCACTTCCTCAAACAGGAGGAATTCCGGGATCATATACATTGACGACATTAAGCCTTGAAGAGTGAGAGATGGCACATCGCACAGTGTTGTTCAATTGTGATTTGTTCGATGATTATATCAAGTAAGTAAATTGTACATGTATCTCTTATTTTATCTCTTGTAATTTTAAATATTTTTTAAACTATTATTATTTTTATCTACAGGGAACATAAAGAATTGATATATAGAAAGCATCGTTCTTTATCTTTGATAAGGAAAGAGACTTTGCATAGAAAAAGGGTTTTTTCTTGGTTGAAATAGAAGGTAAAAATATTTCTGTAATAACTAAATCAAAATAATATTTAATGAAGTTTACTATTTGTTTATATTTCAAGTATCGAGTTTGCCTGCAGACTCTGTTTCTGAGGAAATAAGAGCTTTGGCTTTTGGTCCTAATACCATAGTTCGTGCTTGTAAATCACTTGTGATCAATGGATACAAATTTATTATCACTGAATGAGAAAGAAACATGAGAACACAACATGATGGTGTTATGCTAATTGTCACAACAGAATTTTATGCCAGTTCATCAGATAATAGACCTTGTTATGAAAATGTAGCTTATTATGGAGTCGTGGAGAAAATAATAATTTTGGATTATTACTCGCATGGTCGAGTCACGGTGTTGAAATGTCAATGGTTTGATTCAATGACGAGGAAAGGAACCTTTATTGATGATTATGGATTTCGAGTTATTGACATGACTCACACTCTTTCCACTGATGAACCATATGTATTGGAATCAATGGTGAAACAAGTTTTTATGTCAAAGATCATCGTCATCCTAAATTCAGTGTAATTATTGAAGTAAATCCCAGACATGTTTTTGATGATGGTGATAATGAAGTTGACACTATCCCTACTACAATTGGAAGTAATCTATTTATTACTTATGATGACTCCAATAGCTCAATTTTCAGAGTTGATTGTGAACCTGAAGTTGTGGTGGGAAATATATAGAACCATACAGTCGTGTTCTAACCTACATGTTTCACCTACATCATTCAGAGTGTGTATCATAGTACTTACCTTCAAACCACCATAAACCTTCTGTTTCTTTATGTTTTTTTATCAGAATGGTTTTTCTATATTTTGTTTTTTTGGGTTACACATTAGTTATCTGTTTCTAATTACTTCCATTTTTTTTTCATTGCAGGAAATGACACCCATTGAAGAGAGGCGGCGGAAAAAGATGACAGAAAATAATCGTCGCATCACACAAATGGGAATTCCTCCACTCATCCTTGTTGTGAGTATTTTATTTCAAATATATATATTTCAATAACTTATAATATCATGTGTTTACTTTTGTGTTAAACTTTTTATCAGGATCCACCCCCTAGACGAGAGATATCCGACGAGGAGCCTGATATTTCTTCCATTACAGAGTCTGGTGGTAGGAGGGGGGGGGGTGGTGTCAGAGTTAGACGACCATCTGGTGGTCCTGGTACTGAGGCCGGTGGTATGAGGGCTCATGGTGAGAGAGTTAGACGATCCACTAGTCGAACCCGATTGGATTATTCCCCTATAAAAAATGTATCTTCTACGCCCCATTCTGATCCTGGCATGTCTTTAGGGACACACGAGATATTTAGGCCTCCGATTTTTACACTACCAGTTGGCCAGATGTCTGTGCCATCATCTTTTTCTTCTGGTTCATTATCTCCGGGATATTATATTCCACCTTCTTTGACTCCTGCTCCGACATAGTATGTGGCTGAGGAGCGTACACTGAGGGACACTCCACCTGTATAGGATATTCCTTCAGCTTCTGCACATCCATTGACACCCATTGATCTGACTACCACATGTATATTTATATAACTCTAACAATCTTTTATACCAAAATTTATTTTTGTTATAACTTGTACTAATATTTTTTTCTTTAATAACAGATTAATATACTGATAGAAGTCGGGGGAGGGGGCGTACTCGCTTGCGTGTGGTATAGAACCACCAGACACAGTTTATGGTTGAATACAATGATGATGGATAGATGATTGATAAATCTGGTCAGGAATGTTGGGTTTTTTTGGCGACACTAGGCAAATACTCTGACATCATTCCCGTCAGCCCTCTCTCTTAGAGAAATCTACCACACGAAGTCAAGGATAATGCGTGGGTAAAAATATGGGTAAAAAATTTATTGTATTTAATGTAGTATTTTTTTGTATTTATATGAATTAATCTATTGGGTGTCAGCTTCGGTATAACTTCCCTGATGACGAAGGTGCATGACCGGAACATTTAAAGGAGCTGGGAGAGATTTGGAGAGCTTATAAGAATGAGTTGTATGTTGGATGGTGTGATAGAGTGGGCACAGAGTTGGAGACATTACCTATCATGGATGACTGCCTGATAGAGCAATATCACTAAATGATTACCCATTAGGCGACTGCCAAATTTAAGGTATTAATCCCATTTGAGGTATTTAAATGACAGTTTTCATATTTTTCATTAATATTATCTAATTTATTATTAAACATTATTTAGGAATCTTCTAAAAAAAACGAAAAAAACATTGATTCAAAGCAATACCTCCACACTTTGGGGAACACGACTATGTCAGATCATGAGAGGCAGTTGGTACGATATAGTTGTTTATAATTTTTCTTTAGGACTTTCCCTTTTTATTGTTTCATACTTAAATTATTTGATTTATTGAATATTGAATATATGATTATACTTGAAATTTATATTGTTTCAATGTCATTATAGAAGCACATATTGAATATTGAAGGACGTATCCCTCGAGCAAAATTGTTTTGCTCGAGTAGAAGGAAAAAAGATGGAACTACGATTAATGAACTGACACAAGAAAAGATTGTAAGTTTTAATTTGTTTAATTCAAAGTTTAATATCTATTTTGAAATTTAATAATATATTAATATTTTTAACAGGCTGCTTTAGAGTCCCTTGATGCGCTGGAGCCTGAAAATTTAGGGCCACATGATCATTCATATCAGGTTTTGGGAGAGGAGCACTCTGGTCGAGTACGCTGCCGACCTAGTAAGAATATAGTCCCGAAGAGGTATTGGTCCTCTCCAGGTATCCATTCTGGAACCACCGAGTTGGAACAGGTCAAGGATCATGCAAGACAGTCTGATAAAAGGGTCACATAGTTTGAAGTACAAGTTCAAACGAGGGACAAAGAATTTATGAAACTGATGAAATCTTTATCTTCATCACTTCCACTAGAGGTCAGTGTGGCTTGTTAGACATTTATGTCATTGATGGGTGAATTATCCAATGCACCAGGCGACAGTTCTAGTGGTGGTCGAGATGATGACATTCCTGGTGATGATGAGGATGCTGAAGAGGACGAGGGCGAGGATGAGGATGAGGACGAGGGCGAGGATGGGGCTGAGGGTGAGGATGGGGCTGAGGGAGAGGATGGGGCTGACGATGAGCATGGGGATGATGACGAGGAAGATGACGAGGATAGAGATGGTGGAGAGGATGAGGCCGATGATGACAGTGATGATGGTGATGGTGATCAGGGGCAGATTGATCCATTACATTTTTGAATTCTGTATAACTCTTTATTTTTGAACCTGGTTTTTCACTCTGGTACGGATATTTTTGAATTCAGTATATCTCTTTATTTTCTTTAATATAATTGTTTCATTTGATATATAAAGTAATTTTTTTATAATAAAACCCCTCCAATGGAGGTGTTCTGTTTATGAAAACTCACAGTGATAGTTTAGGGTGTGATAATTTGACTCTCAATTAGTAGTTTCAACTACCTAGTACCACTTTTAAAAACAACGAATATAAAATATATATCTTTATCATACCACAATCCTGAATCAAGAGTCTGTTTTTTATAACATAAGATCAGTTTTTATAATGTGAAGGAAAACTACATAAGATTTATTTGGAATCCTGGCCAGAAGATGCTGCCCTGCGGATGTCGCTGGACCGGGCCAACACGCCGCGGTCACGCCGCGGTCATGCTGTGGTAATGCCGTGATTTGGCCCTACTCCAGGATGAAATTCCACAGTGGTTCACAGTCCTGTCAGAATTCGATTTATGATACCTAGATATAGTTTTAGATACATTACCCACCCTCCTCCCTAGACCCCGGACAGCCCCCCAGACAGCCCCCACCCTCCTCCCTGGACCCCGAACAACCTCTCGGGCACCCCCCAGATAGCCACCCGGATAGCCCCACCACCATCCTCCCTGGACCCTAGATATCCCCCCAACCCCCCTCCCTAGAACCCAGATCCCAATCTAAGCTCTCTTCAAGATTCACCCTAAATCCCAATGGAAAAGAGGGTTTTAGAGCTTCAGAAGAAGATGAGAGAAGAGTGAAAACCCTAATCGAAAAGAGGAATAAAGGAGAGTATTAGACTCACCCAGATCTTCAATTCACACTTTAAGGCACTCAAAACGTCCAAGTGATGTGTACGAGTCAACTCCTCCTCAATCCGAGGCGCGGTGTGGCCGACACCACTCAAAGTGTCTCACTTTTCTTTGAAATGGACAACATTTTAAATGAAAACAACAACTGACATATGGAAAACCAACCAAACGCATTCATATTCTGTTGATACTTTAGAAAAAAGATCCATGGGTCATTTTTGATGTGTACGAGTCAACCCCACCTCAATCCGAGGCAAGGTGTGGCCGGTACCACTCAAAGTGTCCTTTTAAAAAAAAATGGATACTCTTTTAAGTAAAAACAATTGGCATATGGAAAACTGACCAAACGCATTTGGATTCTGTTGATACTTTAGGAAAATGATCCATGAGTCATTTGTGATGTGTACGAGTAAACCCCGCCTAAATCTGAGGCGCGGTGTGGCCGGTACCACTCAAAGTGTCTCTCATTTTAAGTGAATACAACAAATGACATACCGAAAACCGACCAAAGACATTCATATTTTGTTGAAACTTTAGGAAAATGATCCATGCATCATATTTGATGTGTAAGAGTCAACCCCGCCTCAATCCGGGAGCTGGTGTGGCCAGAACCACTCAAAATGTCTCACTTTTATTTGAAATGGACAGGATTTTAAGTGAAAATTACAACTGGCATACGGAAAACTGACCAAACACATTCGAACTATGTTGATACTTTAGAAAAATGATCCATGAGTCATTTTTGATGTGTACGAGTCAAATTTGCCTCAATCCGAGATGCGGTGTGGCTGACACCACTCAAAATGTCACTCTTTTGTTTAAAATGGACACCATTTTAAGTGAAAACAACAACTGGCATACGAAAAACCGACCAAACACATTTGGATTCTGTTGAAACTTTAGGAAAATGATCCATGGGTAATTTTTGATTTTTAAGAGTCAACCTCGCCTCAATACAAGGTGCGGTGTGGCCGGAAACACTCAAAGTGTCTCACTTTTCTTTTAAATGTACAACATTTTAAGTGAAAACAACAGCTGACATACGAAAAACCAAACAAACGCATTCAGATTCTATTGATACTTTAGGAAGAAGATATAAGAGTCATTTTTGACGTGTATGAGTCAACCCCGCCTCAATCTAAGGAAAAGTGTGGCTGGTACCACTCAAAGTGTCTTTCTTTTGTTTAAAATGGATACGATTTTAAGTAAAAACAATTGGCATACATAAAACCAGCCGAACGAACTTAGAATGCAATGAAATAGGATGAAAACAAAGGGTGGGTGAATTGTGAAATGGTCGGCCAGACGACATGTCAATCAGAGGTGTTGTGTGACTGCAGTGGCCGAAAACGCACTCCGCGTGTCGTAAATGGCCAAAACATGCATTTAACGGTCAAATGCATGCCGAACGACATCAGAATGACTTGAAATCACACGAAAATACCCTATTTATTATTCTTGAGCTGTACAAGGAGACGACACATCATTCAGACGTGCGGTTTGTGCAGCACAGCTGAATATGTGTTTTTTAGGTGTTTGGCGCGCTTGAAAAGCGTGCGTGGGGTGGTCGAAACCGGCCCAATGACCTAAAAATGCCATGAAATCAGACAAAAACAAAGGTTGGGTGAATTGTAAAATTTTTGGCCAGAAGGCACGTCAATCAGATGTGTTGTGTGACTGCGGTGGCTGAAAAAGCACTCTGCATGTCGTAAATGGCCAAAACATGCGTTTAACGGTCAAATGCATGCCGAATGACATCAGAATGACTTGAAATCACACGAAAAAACTCTAATTATTATTCATGATCTTTACAAGGATACGACATGTCATTCGGACGTGCGGTTTGCACGGCACAACTGAATATGTGTTTTTAGGTGTTCGGCGCGCTTGAAAAGTGTGCGTGAGGTGGTCGAAACTGGCCGAACGACCTCAGAATGCCATGAAATTGGACGATAATAAAGGGTGGGTGAATTGTGAAATGGTCGGCCATAAGACACATCAATTGGAGGTGTCGTGTGACCGCGGTGGCTGAAAACGCACTTCACGTGTCGTAAATGGCCAAAACATGCGTTTAACGAACAAATGCATGCCGAACGAGATCAGAATGACTTGAAATCACACAAAAACACCGTAATTATTATTTGAGACGTGTACGAGGAGACGAAACATCATTCGGACGTTCGGTTTGCACGAAATGACTGAATATGTGTTTTTAGGTGTTCGACACGCTTGAAAAGTGTGAGTGGGGTGGTCGAAACCGGCCGAATGACCTCGTAATGCCATGAAATTTGATTACAAAAAAGGGTGGGTGAATTTTGAAATGGTCGGCTAGACAGAATGTCAATCGGAGGTGTCGTGTGACCGCGGTTGCCGAAAACACACTCTGTGTGCCGTAAATGGCCAAAACATGCATTTAACGGTCAAATTCATGACGAACGACTTCGAAATGACTTGAAATCACACAAAAACACCCTAATTATTATTCGGGAGTTGTACGAGGAGACAACACATCATTCAGACGCGTGGTTTGCATGGCACGGCTGAATATGTGTTTTTTAGGTGTTCCACGCGCTCGAAAAACATGCGTGGGGTGGTCGAAACTGGCTGAATGACCTCGGAATTCCATGAAATCAGAAGAAAACATATTTTTGGTGAATTTTGAAATGTTCGGCCAAACAGAATGTCAATCAGATGTGTCGTGTGACCGTAGTGTCCGAAAACGCACTCCGCGTGTCATAAATGGCCAAAACATGCATTTAACGGTCAAATGCATACTGAACGACATCGGAATGACTTGAAATCACAGGAAAAAACCCTAATTATTATTCTTGAGCTGTAAAAGGAGACGACATGTCATTTGGATGCACGGTTTTCACGGTACAACTGAATATGTGTTTTTTAGGTGTTTGACGCGCTTGAAAAGCGTGTGTGGGGTGGTCGAAACCAGCTGAACGACCTCAGAATGCCATGAAATCGAATGACAAAAAAGGGTGGGTGAATTTTAAAATGGTCAGTCAGAAGGAATGTCAATAGGAGGTGTTGTGTGACCACGGTGGCCAAAAACGCACTCTGCGTGTCGTAAATGGCCAAAACATGCGTTTAACGGTCAAATGCATGCCGAACGACACCGGAATGACTTGAAATCACACGAAAACACTATAATTGTTATTCTTGAGGTGTAAAAGGAGAAGAAACATCATTCAGACGTGCGGTTTTCACGACATGACTAAATATGTGTTTTTTAGCTGTTCGGTGCGCTTGAAAAGCGTGAGTGGGGTGGTCGAAATGGGCCAAACAACCTCGGAATGCAATGAAATCGGACGACAACAAAGGGTGGGTGAATTGTGAAATGGTCGGCTAGACGACACATAAATTTTTGGTGTCATGTGACTGCGGTGACCAAAAATGCACTCCGTGTGTCAAAAATGGCCAAAACATGCGTTTAACGGTCAAATGCATGCCAAACGACATCTGAATGACTTGAAATCACACGAAAACACGCTAATTATTATTTGTGAGCTGTACGAGGAGATTGAACGTCATTCATATGTGCGGTTTGCACGACATGACTGAATATGTGTTTTTTAGGTGTTCGGCGCGCTTGAAAAGCATGCGTGGGGTGGTCGAAACTAGCCGAACGACCTCAGAATTCCATAAAATAGGACGAAAAAAAAGTGTGTGAATTGTGAAATAGTCGGCCAAATGACACATCAATCGGAGGTGTCGTGTGACCGCGCTGGCCGAAAATGCACTCCGCGTGTTGTAAATGGCAGAAACATGCATTTAACGGTCAAATGCATGCCGAACGACATCGTAATGACTTGAAATCACACAAAAACACACTAATTATTATTAATGAGGTGTACGAGGAGACGTCATGTCATTTGAACACGTGGTTTGCGCGACACGACTGAATATGTGTTTTTTAGGTGTTCGGCATGCTTGAAAAGCGTGTGTGGGGTGGTCGAAACCGGCCGAACAGCCTCAGAATTCCATTAAATAGGACGAAAACAAAGGGTGAGTGAATTGTGAAATGGTCAGTTAGACGACATGTCAATCAGAGGTTTCATGTGACCGCGGTGGCCGAAAACGCACTTCGCGTGTCGTAAATGGCAAAAACATGCATTTAACGGTCAAATGCATGCCGAACGACATCAGAATGACTTGAAATCACACGAAAATACCCTAATTATTATTTGTGAGGTGTATGAGGAGATGACACGTCATTCGGATGCGCGGTTTACGCGACATGACTGAATATGTGTTTTTTAGGTGTTTGACGCACTTGAAAAGCGTGCGTGGGGTGGTCGAAATCGGCCGAACGGCCTTGGACTTCCATGAAATCGGACAACAACAAAGGGTGGGTGAATTGTGAAATGGTCAGCTAGACAACACGTCAATCGGAGGTGTCGTGTGACCGCGGTGGCCGAAAACGCACTCCGCGTGCCGTAAATGGCCAAAACATGCATTTAACGGTCAAATGCATTCCGAATGACATCCTAATGACTTCAAATCACACGAAAACACCCTAATTATTATTCGTGATCTGTGAAAGGAGACCGAACATCATTCGGACACGCGGTTTGCATGGCACGACTGAATATGTGTTTTTTAGGTGTTTGGCGTGTTTGAAAAGCATGCGTGGGGTGGTCGAAACCAGCCGAACGGCCTCATAATTCCATGAAATCGGACGACAACAAAGGGTGGGTGAATTTTGAATTGGTCGGCCAGACGACACGTCAATCGGAGGTGGCGTGTGACCGCGGTGGCTGAAAATGCACTCTGTGTGTCGTAAATGGCCAAAATATGCATTTAACGGTCAAATGCATGCCGAGCGACATCAGAATGACTTGAAAACACACTAAAACACCCTAATTATTATTATTGAGGTGTATGAGGAGACAACACGTCATTCGGACGTGCGGTTTGCATGGCACGACTGAATATGTGTTTTTTAGGTGTTTGACGCGCTTGAAAAGCGTGCATGGGGTGGTTGAAACCGGCCGAACTACCTCAGAATCCCATGAAATTGGACGAAAACAAAGGATGGGTGAATTGTGAAATAGTCGGGCATACGACACATCAATCAAAGGTGTCGTGCGACCGCGGTGGCCGAAAACGCACTCCGCATGTCGTAAATGGCAAAAACATGCGTTTAACGGTCAAATGCATGCCAAACGACATCGGAATGACTTGAAATCACACGAAAACACCCTAATTATTATTCATGAGCTGTATGAGGAGACGAAACGTCATTCGGATGCCCGGTTTTCATGGCACGGCTGAATATGTGTTTTTTTTGGTGTTTGACGTGCTTAAAAAGCGTCCGTGGGGTGGTCGAAACCGGCCGAACGGCCTCAGAATTCCATGAAATCGGACGGAAACAAAAATTGGGTGAATTTTGAAATGGTTGGCTAGACGGCTCGTCAATCGGAGGTGTCGTGTGACCGCATTGGCCGAAAACGCACTCCGTGTGTCGTAAATGGAGAAAACATGTGTTTAATGGTCAAATGCATGCCGAACGACATCAGAATGACTTGAAATCACATGAAAACACCCTAATTATTATTCGTGAGGTTTATGAGGAGAAGAAACGTCTTTCGGATGTGCGGTTTGTGCGGCATGACTGAATATATATATTTTAGGTGTTCTGCGCGCTTGAAAAGCGTGCGTGGGGTGGTCGAAACCAGCCGAACGGCCTCGGAATGCCATGAAATCGGATGACAACAAAGGGTGGGTGAATTGTGAAATGGTTGGATATACGACACAACAATCGGAGGTTTCGTGTGACTGTGGTGGCCTAAAATGCACTCCTTATGTCGTAAATGGCCAAAACATGCATTTAACGGTCAAACGCATGCCAAACGACATCAGAATGACTTAAAATCACACAAAACACCCTAATTATTATTTGTGAGGTGCATGAGGAGACGACATGTCATTCAGATGCACGGTTTGCATGGCATGGCTGCATATGTGTTTTTTAGGTGTTTGGCGCACTTGAAAAGCGTGCATGGGGTGGTCGAAACCGGCCGAACGACCTCAGAATTCCATGAAATCGGGCCACAACAAATAGTGGGTGAATTGTGAAATGTTCGGATAGACGACACGTCCATCGGAGGTGTCGTGTGACCGCAGTGGCTGAAAACACACTCTTTGTGTTGTAAATGGCCAAAACACGCGTTTAAAAATCAAATGCATGCCGAACGACATCAAAATGACTTGAAATCACACAAAAACACCCTAATTATTATTCATGAGATGTATGAGGAGACAAAATGTCATTCGGACGTGCGATTTTCACGGCAGGACTGAATATGTGTTTTTTAGGTGTTCTACGCGCCTGAAAAGCGTGCGTGGGGTGGTCGAAACCGGCCGAACGGCCTCGGAATGCCATGAAATCAGACGAAAACAAAGGGTGGGTGAATTTTGAAATGGTTGGCCAGAAGGCACGTCAATCAGAGGTGCCGTGTGACCGCGGTGGCCGAAAATGCACTCAGCGCGTCGTAAATGGCCAAAACATGTGTTTAACGGTCAAATTCATACCAAACGATATCGGAATGACTTAAAATCACACGAAAACACCCTAATTATTATTTTTGAGGTGTACGAGGAGACAAAATGTCATTCAGACGTGCGATTTGTGCGACACGGCTGAATATGTGTTTTTTAGGTGTTTGGCGCGCTTGAAAAGCATGCGTGGGGTGGTCGAAACCTGCCGAACGACCTTGAAATGCCATGAAATCAGACGACAACAGAGGGGGGGTGAATTTTGAAATGTTCGACTAGACGGAACATCAATCAGAGGTGTCATGTGACCGCAGTGGCTGAAAACGCACTCCGCGTGTCGTAAATGGCCAAAACATGTGTTTAACGGTCAAATTCATGCCGAACGATATCAGAATGACTTGAAATCACACGAAAACACCCTAATTATTATTCTTGAGCTGTACGAGGAGACGACACATCATCCAGATGTGCGGTTTACGCGGCACGAATGAATATGTGTTTTTTAGGTGTTTGGCGCGCTTGAAAAGTGTGTGTGGGGTGGTCAAAACCGGCCGAACAACCTCAGAATGGCATGAAATCGGACAAAAACAAAGGGTGGGTGAATTTTGAAATGGTAGGCCCAACAGAATGTCAATTGGAGGTGTCGTGTGACCGCGGTGGATGAAAACGCACTCCGCGTGTTGTAAATGGCCAAAACATGCGTTTAATGGTCAAATGCATGCCGAACAACATCAGAATGACTTGATATCACACGAAAACACCATAATTTTTATTCTTGAGGTGTACAAGGAGACGACATGTTATTAGGATGTGCGGTTTGCACGGTACGGCTGAATATGAGTTTTTTAGGTGTTTGACGCGCTTGAAAAGCTTGCGTGGGGTGGTCGAAACCGGCCAAACGGACTCAGAATGCCATGAAATCAGACATCAAGAAAGGGTGGGTGAATTGTGAAATGGTCGGCCAGATGACACATCAATCGGAGGTGTCGTGTGCTCACGGTGGCCGGAAACGTACTCTGCGTGTCGTAAATGGCCAAAACATGCATTTAACGGTCAAATGCATGTCGAACGACATCATAATTACTTGAAATCACACAAAAACACCCTAATTATTATTCGTGATCTGTATGAGGAGATTACATGTCATTCGGACGCTCTGTTTGCACGACACAACTGAATATGTGTTTTTTAGGTGTTGGCCGCGTTTGAAAAGCATGTGTGGGGTGGTCAAAACCTGTCGAACGGCCTCATAATGCCATGAAATCAGACGAAAACAAAGGGTGAGTGAATTTTGAAATAGTCAGCCAGAGGGCACATCAATCGGATGTGTAGTGTGACTACGGTGGCTGAAAACGCACTCCGTATGTCGTAAATGGCCAAAACACGCGTTTAACGTTCAAATTCATGCTGAACGATCCATGGATCATTTGTGACGGGTACGAGTCAACCCCACCTAAATATGAGGCAGAGTGTGACTGGTATCACTCAAAGTGTCTCACTTTTGTTTGAAATGGACAACATTTTAAGTGAAAACAACAACTGACATACGGAAAATCTTCATAAGGCTATACATAGATTCTTGAAATTTTGGGATAAAAAATAAAATATGGTCTATTTGTCATACGTTATTAGAAGAAAATATTCACAAGGCATAGATTGAAACACAATGGGTCATAGTATATATAGAAAAACATGAATTATATTAGGAATGAGTCTCGACATCCCATCATGAACAAGCACCAACACTCATGTTCTAATTCTCAATCACGGGTCGTTCATTCTATACAATAACATACAAGAAATAAATATCATATAGTGATTTCATATGAAACCTATGAGCGCTCAAGCATACCATATAACAAATTGGACAACAAGGCTAGACATATATTCTTGAAAAATAAGTTTCAAAGTCTCATAAAAATACCCCAATGGAGAGGAATACATATGGTGACACCATAGCCCCATGGATCACCTCAATCCCATCCTCAAACAGTGGGTTCTAGGTCCAAACCAAAGTCCCTTTGGGAACCCAATACCAAATACTTAATTGAATATTCATACCCACTACCCATGATGGGGATTCATCTCACATCACACCCAAGAGATAAAATTACAATTAGCCACATACCCCCTTATTCTAATTGAAAAATCTATAAACAACATGTAGGCTATTTTATATGTGTTATATATAATTCAGAATTCTGTATGTACATAATTAATTTTGTTTGTGTTATTGATTCATAATTCAGAATTCATTACATAATTCATTCTTTGTTTATTCAATTGAGAATTCAATTATGAATTCTGTATTGCATAGGGTAATTGGGTTCATATACATGATTATAATTATGGTAAATTCCATGGTTATAGTATTATCATGTTTTTAAGTGATTTTGTGTGCTATATCAGGTGTTTTTATTGCTATTAAGAGTGTATGCAGGTGTGTAGTTGAGTGTGCAGTGGAGGATTTTAGGGGCTGTCAAATTCTGGTAATACACTATACCAATAGTTTACTAAATCGTTGGTATAGTGTTGTACATATTTTTAACAATGGTTTTAGTAAACCGTTGGTAAAACATTGAAATACTCCAGCAATTCCAACGGTTTGTAAAACGGTTGGCAATAATCATTACAAAAAACCTTTCCCAACAGTTTTAGTAAACCGTTGGTATAGTGCTGTATTCCTCCAGCAATGCTAACGGTTTATAAAATCGTTGGTAATGATCTTTACAAACCGCCTTTCCCAATGGTTTTACAAAAACCGTTGGTAATGAGTTACTACCACACCTTACTTGCCAACAGTTTTCCAAACCATTGGTATATAGTATACCAACGGTTTGGCAGCCTTTACCAATGGTTGAAAATCATTGGTAAAGGATTAATTTCCAGTAGTGCTATGGAGTGGTCTACTCTTATGGATGGTGGTGACCATGATGTCACATAGAGATCTAGTTGGATTTTATTTTGGTCTTAGTTTAGTTTTTTAGTTTCAGTTCATTCTGCTGTTGTTATATCTGATTTTGGTTATGTATTTATTGATTTTTAGTTATTATAGTTTCTTTTTGTGTGAACTATTTGGTTTATTTGTATCTATTTATATAGGGATAAAATTTTCCCACTGAGATATATTTGGTTCTCGGTGCTAGTCACTGACCTGTGAGGATTGGGAACACCTCTCAGTCCTTGTAATGGATTAGGTCGAGTGTTGGGTTAGATAGAAGCCCGACCTGGTTTGTGATAATGTGACTATAGAGAAATATTCAAAATGTTTTAAAATAATTTTTTTATGTATCTAATATCCAAGGAAACCTAACCATTGTGTTCTTACATTATGTGAATTTATGATTTTAAATGTCTAAATTATAGATATTATATATAATATATGTGTGTAATGCTAATGTTGTCTCACTTGGTATTAAATAATATGCATAAAGTTTTTATTTTGGAAATTAATTTGGGAGTGTGGGTCCGCGGAGTCTTAGATGGTATTAGAGCGATGTTTAGTTATTTTTGGGGATTAGTATATTATGAATAAGAGTATAGAACCTAAAATAACCTATACTAAACTAGAAGTGATGTAGGATGAACCTAAAATACCATAGGTTTAAATGAAGGTGTTAGAGTTTTGGATATCCTAATATTTATTTCCTTTATCCTATTATTTCATATTTTTACTATTGTTTCTTGATACTATCACTTAAATTTTTGGTTTTAATCAATGACTAGAAGTATGAGGGACTGAGTTAACAATGAGAATGATGAAAAATGTAGTGATTTTCTAAATGAAAAACCAAATGAGATGGGAAAATGAGTGTAAACCATAATGAAAATGTTATATCAAGTTTTGAATAATATCTTGGACCATATTGACTTCCCAAATCAAAAAAAGAAGAATAAACTCACAATTGAGTCTTTCGCATTTCAATATCTACCCTTATTTATTGGAACTTCTGATCTACTAATTATCAAGCAGTGGATCAACATAATAGAAAAAATATTTTCCATTCTCCAGTGCTCAAATAACGAAAAGGTTTTTTATCTATTTATTATATTGAAGTTTAGTAATAATAATAGTGAACCCTCATTATGAATACAAGTCCAAATGTAGTTTTTGAATCCATATAATAGGAGTAATTTATGAAAATATTCTTCCCCAAATATTTTTCTCGAAATATTCACATAAAAATGGAGCAAAAATTATTTGATTTAAAGAAAAAGGAGGATGAATCAATTAGTTCATATGAATAAAACATAATTAAATTCATAATTTATGCCTCTAGTTTTATTATTTACACTAAAAGAAAGATATATTGTTTCTTTAGTGGCATAAAATCAAATCATTGAAAGGAATTAACATTAAATAACATTAATAGCAATAGAGAAATTGACTGATGTTCACTTAAGGTGGAAATAGAAACTAGAGACTCTCATTATGCTCATGGATTTTGTGATGAGAATAATAAAATGGATTTTCATAAAGAATGATTAATATTTTATATGAAGAAATGAAAATTCACTTACCTATATGACCAAAATATGGGAAGTAGCACCCAGTAAATTACTAGAAAAAGACATGAAAATGTTTCTAGTGTAGAAGGCTTATCTATCAAGCTCATAATTGTTGAAGAAAGATAAATAGTTCATCCAATGGATGGTATGGAGGTCCTAACTAATTCACCACCCACACTTCAATGCTTTAATTTCAAGGAATTTGTACATTATGAAAATAGATTCCCTAATCTAAGGGATTATGAGGAAAATATATACAAGAAACCTTATAAGACAAATAAAAAAGGGAAATACTATGAAATCATAACTAATGAAATATGTAATGATGATGAAGTAGTGTAAAGTACACTCATTATTCACATAAAAACATAAAAGATCATATTTTATTTTATTTATTACCAACTTTTATATATATATAAATACTTATATGGAAATTAAATCACTACCCCAATAACTATATATTTAATTATCTATGAAAAATAATTGTGGTGAAACAATTTCATCCCATGTATATAACTCATCTTCGATAGAATATTGTGGTAATGTACTTTCTGCAAAAAATTGTTATCCACCATTTTATAAAATTCAATGTGATATTAGTCATTAATTATCTCTCTTTACATAGGGTTCATATTAATTAGGGAAATATCATTTGATATCCAAAATCATTCCATGATCAAATATTGATTTAAGAATGACAATAAACTTCCTTTGGAAACAAATTACTCAATATAGATTTTGATAGAAAAAAATGCAGGATACTTGGCTCAAATGGTTGGTGAAGAACTCAACATTGAAGGTATTTAAATTGTGACATTGGACATGAAACTATAGGATTAGTTTTCATATTCATATAGTAATTTAATCTTATTTTATTTGATATTATTAAAAAAAATTTTGTTCCATATTTTTGTGTGTGTATAGGATCATGAAACAAATATATGAAAGGTATGCATCTAGAAAAACATAAGTCTTATAACCAATTATGGAAGCATATTTTTCAAAAATGGTTGAGATAAATGAAAATATTAGAATATTCCATTTATGAGGGAAAAAATGAGTTTCTTATTCTTTCCTTATATAGTAAGATAAATATCTCATTAGAAATTATATCTCTAGTACTATCTGTCATATATACACCCTCAACTATTTTAATTAGTCAGAGATAATTAAAATTGTGAGGATGTAATTTATTTAAGGTGTATAACACCCCAGGTTTTAGGACACATTTTCATTATTTAAACTATATGTTTATAATTCATATATTTTTATTTACTATTAAAATATTTTAATAATTACAAAAATTAATTACCCTATATAAGGGATAATAAGTATAATCAACTACATAAGACTTATAAGACTAAAAAAGTGAAATAATTTGAAATAAAAATATTTTAAATAGGTCATTATGATAAAGTTCTGTAAGGTACACTCATAATTCACATAAAAACTAAAAATTTCCTATTTGATTTAGGTTATACCAACTCCTTTATATTTGGAAATTCTGTTAAGTGCATCAAATCACCACCAAAAAAAATATATTGAGTTATTCTAGATAACTCATAGTGGTAAAATAATTTCATCCAATATATATAACTCCTCTTTGATAGAAGTTTGTGGGAATATTATTCATAAAAAACTTTTTATTCCCCATTTTATAGAAATCAATGCAATATTATGCATGGATTCACTCTCTTTTCATATGTCTCATATAAATTATTTAAATATCAGTTTATATAGATAATAAATCCATGATAAAATATCAATAAACATATTATAATAAACTCCCTTTGGAAATTTTTTTTATTATGATTCTTGATAACCAATAATGTAGGATACATGGCTCAAATGGTTTATGAAGAACCCAATAAAGAAGACATTCAAAATGTGACATTAGATATGAAACTATTGGATTAGTTTTCATATTCCAATGAAAATTTACTATAATTTTATTTTATATTATTATAACCATTTTTGTTTCATATTTGGTTGGGTATAGGATCATGAAAATGAAGACGTGAAAGGTATTTATCCAAGAACTCTTAAGTCTTATAACAAACTATGGAAGCATATTTTTAAAAAAAGGTTGAGAAAAGTGATAATCTAAATATTTTCCAATTATATGGGAAATATAAGTTTTTTAGTCTTTCACAAGATATTAAGGTATATATCTCATCAAAAATTATATCTTCAATCATGTTAATATAATATATACCCTCATCCACTTTCATTAGTTTGAGATAAGAAAATTTTTGAGGTCGTATTTTATTTAATGGTGGATAATGTTACACATTATGTTTTATGAAAAATTTTCATTCTATAAACTACATGTTTATCAGTCATATGCTTTTATATTATATTAATATATTTGACACTTAGTAGGAATTAAGTAATTTAAGAATCCAACTTATAATTTTTAATTCACTAATAATGGAGACTTATAGTAAATGTATATAAAATTAAGTAATACAAATAATGTATTGTTACATAACATGAATAATTAAATCCATTAAAAGTTCATAAATTAAAATAGGACAAAAAATAAAAAATCATAATATCTTTACAACTGGGAAATCATCTAGATCATCTTTACTCTTGAGAATCATCATTAGTAAAAAACCTATAATGAAAAAAATTCATGACAGGAGAAAGCATTTTGAAAATATAAAATGAAAACTATAGATATGAGAAGGGTTATTTTTTAAGATAGTATAGGATGAATTTATAGTATGTAATGGGGGTAATATAGTCGTTATATGATAGTTATAAAAGGGGTTGATAGTCATTGGGTGCAATACTGATAGACATGATACTAGTTTGGAATTACTGATATATAGTTAGTATAAATTAATTTTATTTAAATACAAATTTTTATTAAGAATAATTTTCATGAAATAATACTAATAAATTTGTAATGGAATTAAAGGATACTAATTCATTTTTAGTAAAATATTTTATTTTAAAGAAATTGTTTTTATGAAATTTTAATCTTTATTAAACTTATTACACTTAAATAATGATTTCAATAAAATGGATTGTTGAAAATGAATGATTATATATATAAATTTACAATACCCATTAATTAATTAAGTAAATATAATGAATACTAATTTAAATTTTCATATCTAATTAAAAAAATTACCTAAAAACATTGTTTTTATTATATATTATATGTTTTTATTTAGAATCTATAATTTTCACATTTTGAAATGTTAAATTAAATGTTTTTTTTGATGAAAATAATATTTTTTTCACATTATATTCTGTCATTAAATTTTTAAATCCCGCACTTTTATATTTTAATGGAATGTTTCACATTTTAGGTTTTTGAATATTTTTGAGTCACTTGTGAAAATGGATTTATTTTTATTTTCTTTGTATTTTTATATCAACATAAATTTTTATACTAAAATTAAAATTTTTAATTTTCATTATCTATACTAGCTTGATGGGATAAATTTCATCCAAAAGTAGACAGAGTCGAATCTAAATATTTTAGGTCCAAATAAATCACACAATTTTATCCTTTGAATCTGTTCCCAAATTTAATGAATTATAAATATTGGATTATATATCCCAAATGAAAAAGGAAAATGAGGGGATATTTTTTAAATAGATATAAAATAAATAGGGTAAAATTTTTCATAATTATTGATATGTGTGATTTAGTTGTTCACATGGATATAAATGCATCGTAATTTGAAGGAAGGGAAATTGAAGAGTCCATTAGGCCAAAAATAATATCTTTATTTAGAAATTACATATTCTACACATAGAAAATGGAGATCTAATTTTTTTAGATTAATGTGAATAAAAAATAGGAATAACATTATAGTTTTCCATATTCTTCTGTTTGGCTGTTTATTTTTCCAAACATGCACCAAATTTCAGTGGAGGATTTTGGAGATAAAATTAGTAACCCATGTCCATATAAGAAAGTACCTTCACTCTCTATCAAGGGGTTGTAATTTTTTATACATTTTAGTTAGGAATTTTCAATATCTTATTAGTGTTTTTAATTCTCTTATATATTTAAAATATATTAGTTTCTCTATCACATAAACTTATCTTTCATTTTATCTTTTGTATTCTCCCACCATTCCCTTATTAACTCCATGAAAATATATAACTAATATCATTGATTATTTAAGGAAGGGATAATTTTTATGATTTAGTTCAAATGATTAAACATTTATCTTTATTTTATTCTTATAATTTTAGTAGTAGAGAAATTGATTATGGTGAAGGGGTTATCCCACTTTCTCTACAATTATGTTCGTTTTCCCATTAATTTTTCCTTTACTTAAATAATTTTGGTGATTATGTGAAGGAAATTATACCATATGTATAAGTTTGGTGTGGGGTAATAATATAAAAAATGATAGGTCTTGGAGTAATAGTGTTGATATCAATGTTTATTAGAATATTGAGATTTATTTAAAGAAGAATGATAATTTCACCATGAATACCTAAGAACTAAAACACCATTCTTTCTCACTATATATATATTTTTTATATTTTATACTTATTTATGATTTTTTATAACATATTTATATATTTTTATCATATGCATTTAAAATCCCCCATTATTTTAGTTTTCATCAGTATTATATTAGTTAGTTATCAAATAGTGAAAATAGAAGAATTTGGTGTGGGAGTAGTTGCCTCAGGAGATCAACCATAAGGAGCACAATGTATTCCATTCTTAGGAAATATTTTTTTTGGTTAAAGATCCGTGAAAAATTCCTATTATCAATTTGGTGTCATTTTCAGGGAGGCTGAAATCTTACACACACTGCTTTTTGTAAAAACAAAAAAAAAATCATAATATTTAATAACTTTAAAAAATAGAACTTTCTTGCACATTTTAATTTATTCATTAAAAAATAGAATTTCAATGTGATTTTTTATATTATTGTCCTATTAATAATTTTTATGATTCCAATTTGGAATAAATATAGAGTATTCAATTTTAAAAATATTTAAAAATGTTTGAATATTTTAGGAATAAAATTGAAATTATTTCATCTTCCCTAGAGGAATTGGAACCAAAGAAAGAGGATTAAGAAAAGGATGAATCAATTTTTATTAATCCAAAATTTTCAATTAAAGAAAATTTTTAGTAATAAATTATAAAGGACCTAGTCTATAACCTCTCCATTACAATACCAGACTATGTTAAATAATAATTAATTCCAAATGATGTGCTTGTGGGAGATCAGGGAAAATTGGATGAATATTATGATGATTTTGTAGGAGCTGAAAAGGTATGTCATTTTCCCATATGTGATAATTTAAACTGATTACCTATCTAGGTATCTTTTTATTTTTAAGAATATACCACTGAGGTGGTGAATAATGAAGAAAATATGGACAATATTGACTCCCTGGCTCCAATATCGACAATCTTATTCCAATAGACACTGGGAAAAGAAGAAGAAATTAAAGTTGATCAAATATAGGGAGATAATATTTTCTTGAACTCATTTATTTATATTTTTATTGAAAATTAATTGATAATTTCCTCTTACAATTTTGAATTTTCAAATTCAATTAACACATGGATTTCCTTCGATGATGGATAAAATGATGACTCCCATATTGAGATCATGTTTCCAGTGGACTCAATTAAAGAAATATTATTCCAAGATAACCTACTCAAATTTTAATATTTTAATATTGATTCTTATTTTTGTAATAATAGTAAAATTTATCTTTTCTTTAATATCCCCCTTATTGGAATTTTATAAACAGAACCTATATGGTAGTCCTTAGATGAATTTAAAGTAGTAGAAGCCAACCAAGCTATGGACAAAGTAAAGAAGAACCCACTATTTTTATTTCCCCCACCTTAAAAATTATACTAAATTAATAATAAGGTGGATAACCTATAATACATCCATGGGTTCTTCCAAATACAGTGTTAAGGAATTCATGTTATAAGGAAAAAAATGTGATGGTTGAAATCACATAATCCACACCCACTCTCAGACTTTGGGTGAGAACTAGAATTATCAAATGGAGGATGTAAAAAACTAGTATCCAAATAATGGTTTAAACCATTTTTTATCCTTAATTACCCTTTATAGTTCATTTTATTATGTTTTTTCCTTTATTTTCAGTTCTTAGGTGTCAACAACTATAATCTTAATACAAAGTTAATTTTTTTAAATAAAATCATCTTGAATCTTCCTTTTTCTTTAGTTTTACTTGCCTATTATTTTATAATATCATTGAATAAAATGAAATATTAGTAAAATCATATGTTTATTTGGATTTTAATATGATTTTAGTAATTTTGTATATGTTTTCTTTTTTCATGTATATTTCAAATTTTTTATGTTTTTTTTATTTTTTTATTTTTTGTGTATTTTTAAGAAACTTGAACTAAATAAAACACTTTAGGATATTCATACCATCTTGGTATTTTTGACATATTTCTTGATTTTAATATTTTAGGGTTTAAATGATTTCTGAAAGGGTTTTGTTTATTGATTTTAAATCTTTTCATTTATGGAAGTTTAATTTACTGTGAAATTCATATATACCAATACTATAAAAATTTAATATCATTACCAATCCAATAGGTTTATAAATCTTTTCTTAATGTATTATTAAAATTTTTTATGGGAGTCTTGATTCATGTTGTGTGATCTAAAACATATCATTCATCTCTTTAAAATCATTAGAGTTTATAAAATGTTGTTGACATGATCGAGGCATTACATTCACGAGCCACATTTTAACTTGAGACCTACCCTTAATTAATTAATTATTTTTTATTTTCATCTCATATAAATGAAAAAAGAGAAAATAATAAAAAATAGGTAATTAGGATTAAATCATTCATTATATTCATTTCTTGAATCATTTTTCATGTCATTAAAACTGGTGTTATTATGTTTTACATATTGTAAGGGTAATTGAGTAAGGTATTTCCAGTGTTTTCACTTGAATATTCATGCATTGGTATTTTAGAGTTCAACCTCATATTTCTAGCCTCTTAATCATTAAATGAATTATGTACCAATCCATAGACATGTAATTCAACTTTAAGAAAGTCATTATGATCGAAAATATTTTTATGTCTCATGGTGTAGAGAGATAATAATTTTTAAAATCCTGTGGAGATCAATAATATTCTTTAGAATGATAAAAACTCCATATTAAAAAATATTTAGTGAATAGAGGAATAAATTTTCGGTGAGGTAGGTATAACATGAACATGATGATTAACATGATTTTGAATTGAATTTTATGATCGATGAGGAATTAAATTTTTTTTATTCATGTAGGATGAATTATATTTCCTTAGGCATGATAAGTGAATAGTGTTCCCAATTATACCACGGGAAGTTTTTTTTGGCCATTGTATTAAATGATTTACTAAGAGTGAAATGGTTTGGTGTGGGGGATAGATGAAACTCATATTTTCATACATTTTATCATGTAATAAAAAAATTTCAATCGCAAAAATTTGATATTTTAAGATCAATTATGATATTTTTTGGTTTAAGAAAATTTTGGTCTCAATTGTAAAAGTGTTTTATTTTGGAATTTTATATATTTTTATATCAGTATGGTACTTTAGCCAAAATAATTATGCACACATTGAAATTGATAATTTTATTATAGTATTATATGATTTATGGGATACATTTAATATAATAGGATAAAGTTATGAATCCAATTATTTGATTCCCAAATGATTCTCATAAGTTTGGTCTTGGAATCTGTGCCTATATTGAATGAATTTTAAATATGAGAACATATATCACAAATAAACAATCCAAATGATCAAAAAAATTCTATGGAGATAGAAAACATGTAAATGAAAAAATTTCATTGATATTTCCATGCATGATTCATCCATTTAAATGGACATAAATGCATTTTAAAGAAGAAGAATAGAATTTGAAGAGTATTTAAGAAAAAAAATAATTTTCTAATAATATGGAATTATTATTGGCTATGAGAGGATAATGAAGCTCAAATGTTTTGGGTGAACATGAAATAAAATGGTTTTTTTTTTCTATTTTACCAAATTTTTTGATTCAGCTATTTAATAGTCCAAACATGTGCCAAATTTTGGTGGATTATTTTAGATAGAAAATGAGAAACCCCTCTCTAAAAAATGTACCTCCACTCTTTCTCAAGGGGTTGTAAATTTTAGTTTTCAATTTTCGTTATCAATTCTTAGTAGACTATTAATTTTTTTCTATATAATTCTCTTATACATTCTATATATATTAATCTTTATTTCTCATCCACTTCTCTTTAATTTTATCATTTTTGTTCTCTCACCATTCACTTCTCAACTCCATGAAAATACAGAAGTGAACACTTTCCTTGTTTTTGTGAGGGGAGATATTATTCTTGAGTTCATAGGCGTTAACATTATCTTTATTTTATTTTGATAATTTTAATATTTGAGAACTTTATTGTTTTTAAGGGGTGACCCTACTTTCTATACTATTATATTCTTCTCCCCATTCATTTTTTCCTCTACTTTATCATTATAATGTTGCATGCAGAGAACCATTATAGAATTGTGGTAATGATGTGAGGGATATTATCAAATTTTTATTGGGTTGTTTTGGGGTAATTATATTTAAAATGGGTGGGTGTTGAGGTATATGGTTGATCTTAACATTGAGTAGAATATTGGGAGTTATTTAAAGAACAATGATATATTCATTATAAACTCGCATTAAAAATAAATTTCTTTTTTATCACAAAATTATTTGTGTATTTTATTCTTATTTATTCTTATTTATTCTTTTTTATATCATATTTATTTAGTTTTATCATATAAATTTCATATCTACCATTTTTTTAGTTTTAATTAGTAGTATATCTATTAGTTTATAAGTAGTGACAATAAAAGAATAGTATGTGTGAGTGGAATCATAGAGAGATTGATGCTAGGAACACACTATATTGAATTCTTAAGTAATAACAACTTATTAGATAGATATTCATGAAAAATCCATCTGATCAAATTTTCAAAGTTTCTAGGTAGGATACAAACATACAAGCACTGTTTTTCATAATAAAATTAAAAATCATAAAATTCTAAAACTAAAAAATAGTTCATCATCACACATCATTATTTTCATCATTAAATGATTTAATTTTAATTTTTTTTTCATATGATTGTATTTTTCAATATTTTTATGAGTTGAGGAATAAAATTGAAATTATTTCAACCTCACTAAGAGAATTATAATTTAAAAAAGTGTCTTAATAAAAGGATGAATCAAATGTTTTTTATACAAAAATTTTAATTGAATAACCTTATAAAGATGAAATTATAAAGGAACTAGTCTAAAAATTTCTAGTACTATTTCCTAAGGAGGTTAAAAAATGAGGTTTTCTAACTAATTCACATATTGGAGATCATGATAGATTGGGAAAATATTGGGTTGATTTTATATAAGTTGAAAATCTATGTGATTTTATCATAATTGATAATGAAAAATCAGTACATCTCTATATATAATTATATTTAGAAGAAGATACTATTAAGATGATAGAGTTTGAAGAAAAGATAGTGCAAATTGACTTTGCATATCCAACTTCAAGTGGCATTGAGCAAAGTACAAGGAATTAAAGATGATCCATTTTGGAGAGATAATATTTTATTGAAATCATTTTTAAATTATTTTATTCAAAGTTAACTGAATATAAAATCCCACCAATTTTAATTTCCAGATTCAATTATCAAATGAACTACCTTAGAGGATGATGAAATTTTTTTGATTCCCCTAGAGAGACTAAGTTGCTGGAAACCTTTCCTAAAGAAATATTATTCCAAGTGGACCTAATAAAAGGGTAAAATTTTTATATTAATTATTATTTTTAATCATATTTAATTGTAACTTTTTTCTTATCTCCCCCTTCTTTTAATTTTTCAAATGACAACTATATAATAGTACATTGATGAATATAATATAGAGGAGGCTAGTACGATGTGGAAACGTAATGAAGGAGCCATTCCTTTTCCCTCACGCTTCTTACAAGCTATAATATATTTCTAAGGTGATGGATCCATTTTAATCTCTACATGGTTTCTTCCATAACCAAGGTAAAGGGATGGATATCAGAAGAAAAACAATTTGGTTCTTTAAATAATGAAATCCACTCCACCATAATTCATTGGGTGAAAACTAGAACTTCCAAATTGAGGTAGTAAAAAAATAGTACCCACATGGGGGGTTAAAACCATGTTTTATCCTTATTTTCCCTTTTGATATCTTTTTTATATTTTTTATTACTTTTTATATCTAAAATGTTAGTATCTAGGAGCATAAATTAAATATTCCACTTTCAAATAAACTCAGCTTTTATCTTTGCTTCTCTTTGATTTTACTTCACTTTTATTTTGATATCTATTATTTTTAAATGAATTGGTAGTTATATCACAAGTGTGGGGGGATTTAAATCTTATTTTTGGAGTTTCTTGTATGTTTCCTTTATTTACATATTTGTTTTTTAAATTTTGGATGTTTAGATTTATGTTTATTTATTTATTTTTTATGTTTTATTATGACTCTTAAGATAAGTTGAATAATTTAGGGAATTAAATCCATATTTTTTTAACATTTCTAGATTTTAATATTTTATTATTTAAATAATTGAAAAAATGGGCCTAGTTTCATGATTTCTAATCTTTTAATTTAAGGAAGTTTGATTGATTATAAAACTCATGTGAACCAATATTGTCAATATTGAATATTATTCCCAAACAAAGAGGTTTATAAACCTTATTGAAATATTCTTCACATTTAAATTTTTATTTAGAGTTTATTATCATGTTTTGTTATCCAGTACTTTTGATTTTTCTCATTCAAATCATTGAAGTTCATAAAATGTTTTTTACATGACTAAGGTGTTTCTTTGGCTATCCTCATTTTAACCTAAGGATTAACCTTATCATATACCCTTGTTTAGATGTGTTAATTCTTGGATTTATTTTTTGTTTTAAGCCACATTAGAATCCAATTTTTCCTTACACAACATCACTCATAATATTTTCAGGGATATTTCATTTTCGAGTATGTGGGAATGGATTTTCGTGTGTTTGTTCATTGGGATATTGCTCAATGTGGGGTATATGACGTGTGTGTAATTATTTTGGATAGTCGATACATGGGAATGATTCGATGTTCTTTGTACCATTTCTCCACCAAAATGAAAAAAAATAAAAATTTAAAAAAATGGACATGAGCTTGAATAATTTATTATACTTAATTTAAGGAAAAATTTCCCCCTGAAAAATTGTGCTCATGAATTTTTATTCATTAATTTTATTTTAATTTCATCTCATATCCTTGAAAAAATAGAAAAAAATGAAAAAAAATAAAAAATAGAAAAAATTTAAAAAATGAGAATTAGAATTCATTCATTCATTATATTCATAGTTGGAATCATGTATCAAATTAATCAAAAAGGTGGTGTTGTGTTTTATATCTTGTAATGAGACTTTAATGAGGCATTTATTGTATTTTCACTTGAATATTCATGCATGAGAATTTAAAAGTTCAACTACCTCTTTCTGATATTTAAAATTTTAATTTCTTTACCAATAAACCCATATCCAAAAAATTCACCTTGAAAAAAATTTCATAATATTGAAAACATTATTATACCTTGTGGCATGAATATATGAGAATTTTCACAAGCTTATTGAGATCACATAGGTTCTTAAGATTGAGAATAACTCCATTTTAAAAACTCATGAGTGTGAAGATAAATACATTACTAGGGAGGTAGGTATGGAATGTAAATGTGGAATAACATGAGATTGAATAGAATTTTATGATTTGTGAGGAGTTAAAAAATTTCAATTCTTATGGGAGGCATGATATTTTCTGTGGTGTGATAATCAAATAGTGTTTTCAATTATATCGTGGGATGTTTTTTTTGACTTTGCCGTTATATGATTATACAAGAGTAAAATGGTTAAGTGTGGGGGATTGATGAAACACATAATTTAAATGATTTTATGCTTTAATTTTATGTTTTAAATCCAACCAATTTTATATTTTAGGGGAAATTTTCAGAGTTTTAGGTTTAGTAATATTTTTAAACCAGTTGTGAAAATGGATTTTTTTAATTTTTTTGTATTTTTATTTTATTATGGTATTCTGGATATAACTTTTTCTATACTAATTCAAATTTTGAAAAACAAAATTAAACCTACAGTAGGGATGAGATACATTTCATTAAAGAGGAGAACCCAAATATTTGAGGCCCAAAGGAATCTCACAAGTTAATTATTTAACTTTGTACCTAGATTGAGTGGATTATGAATATGGGAACATATCTTACAAATGGATCCACCAAATGAATATTTATTTTATAGGGATATATACAACATGAGAAGGAAAAAATTTCATTTATATGGTGACAAGTGATTCATCCATTTACATGGCCATAAATTAAGTGGAAATATAATTAATTAAATTTCAATAGTCTACCATTCTAGAAATAATTTTATTAATAATCTGGTTATAACATCAGCTACATGTGAACAATAGAGATCAAATATTTTGGGTAAATACAAAAAAAAATTATAGTTTACCACATTTTGAGAATCAGGCATTTAATTTTCAAAACATAACCAACTTTTAGTGGAATATTTTAGAAAAAAATGAGCAAACCCTCTCCCTATAAGAATATATCTCCACTCCATACCAAATGGTTGGAAATTTTGACAGTCTATTTTAATTATCTTTTTTTTTGTATTTTCTATGTAATTATTATAACGTCGCAACCCAGATGAAACTAAATGGTTCTCTGATCCAGTGGGTCACATGGCCTCAAGCACACCTCCTCGTACGTTAGAAGCTACTGACTAGCAGCGAGGGCCTAAGGTGTGGCTATAAAGAGACTACACAAACTTGTTAGAGTCTAACATAATGGTATTAATCACAATAGTTATTAGTAGAAGCATTAAATAAACTAGGTAGAAGATAAACATCCAAGATAGAAATATATATAAATAATACCAAAGGTAATCACATATAAAAAATGACGTTTCATGTCATGTCTCTACAAATCTTGAAAATAGTTATCTAAGAATCTAGTACAGTACATATATCAAAATACCAAACAACCAAATAGAATAATCCCAACTTGAATCATGAGCCTAGATCAGTCCTGTGATCTCATGATCCTAATCATAGAACAAATAAAGCATCGTACTATGGGAGATTACCTCGGTTCCTACCTATATCCATGAGGTTTTTCTAGGTACCCAATGGTGATCTGAACAGGGTGTGACATAACACTAAGTAGTCCAACACCAATGCTATCTATAAAAAATACATTATGTGTAATATAAACAAAAGAAGTGTTCAATATATATCACAAGTATATCAGAAATGAAAACAAAGTGCCTAAGGCGTATGTGATACAAGTAAATTGAGATGGTATATCAAAAAAAGGATCCCTATAAACAAAAGTCATGCTCCCATATCAAGGGAATAAGTAACATAAAAATAAACAAGTAAATATTATACAGTCTACCCAATGGAGTCAAATACCTATACCAAGTTTAACTGAATGCATAGAAAACATACATCATGGGAATGTTGTATAAACAAGTGTATACAATATCCATCACAACTATTCCATATAATCTAGTACATAGCATTCACCACATTCACACCGTATAATTAGAGTCATCCACTATGATTGTGCCATGTAATCAAAAGTGTCAGGAAAGGAAGGGTCAGATCCAAGGTATAGAAGACCAAGGCATCCATGTCGAGTCTAAGGAGCATCTTGATGGAAACTTGATAATGACCTGGTTTGAGTCTTTAGAGCATGTCAACATACCATATCCAACATGAGTCTAAGAAAGATATATCTAAGGGGTAGAAAGGCCTAAGGCATCCTATGGAATAAATACCCAAGGATTAAACAAGTTCAAGGCATCCACTACCATAATCAAGATCAATGAGAGAAATGTAAATAGTATCCTATGGATTCAGGATCCAAGGTATACCAACTGAGGTATCCACTACCACAATTAATTCATCATTTCACTTTCCATGCATTCTTCTAACTCATATAAACATTCTCATTTAAATAATTAAAATAGTTCACATCATGTTATTATATGGAAAAAGAGGTAAACCTTATCCAAATAATTCAATTTAATTCTAATCAATTTATAAAGGATTTCTCTAAATAGGAAAACTCACACACACCCATAGGGTGGTATAAAAAAAGGGATAATATAAAGGTGAATCCCATGGGTGGCCTAGGATGGGGAAACAAACTCCAACAAACTAAAAGGAACTATTGGGAATCCTTAACAAGTTCCAAATCATTCAATTCAATAATTAAATTAATTAATAGGCACCAACAGAAAGCATGACATGTGGCACAGCTGCAACTACTCTTATAAAACGCAATAAACAAAGGTAAAGTTATAGAACACCCATAGTAAGTCCTTAGTAGAGCACTTGTCTAGTATCGAGCTCTAATTCAATCCATATTAAGAGAAAAAAAAAGAATTAATGAAAATACTAAAAATAGGGAATAATAGCTTATACATAAATTACTCCATTAATTCCAATATAAATGAATAATAGAACGATATGATCAAATAAATTTCCAATGCAAATGAAATGATACAGATGAAATTCAATTTCGAGTCTGGATTGAGGAATGAGAGAAGAATTTATGAAAGAGCCTCAAAAGGGATCTCTCAATGCCTCAAGGTTTCCCACTAGAAGAAGAAATAATTATATTTTGGTTTTAAATTTTTTTAAGGGTAACAAGGTAATTTCACCTCAAATTTATGGGTTGCATGGTTTGGAAGAATGGTTGGCCAAATCGTGCACCAACCGTGTTCCCTTCTCTATTTCAAAGGGGTACCTTATACGGTCATAGAACACAGTTAGTCAACCTGTGCACAAACCATGTGCTAAACCTCTATAAAAAACTAAATATCCCCTACATGGTATTGCACATTAGGTTACATAGTTTCATCAAACCATGCCTCCTCTTTCACCCCACTATCAATCCCCACATGGTTTGGGGTAACCATGCAGATTGTACCACACAGTTTCTCCCAATAATGAAACCTATCCATTTTTTCCAAAAGCTGGGATCTGGGATTCAAACAAGGCCTAGAAACCCCCAATACACCCATGATCACACTGGATACTCACATTTCGATATAAAAAAGAATTAAAAAAATATTTTTACCTCATAGGAAAACATAGGATCTTACAATATTCCCCCTTATAGAAACCTGCCCACAAATTTCACTCTCAAGGGTGGTCAAGAATCTCCTAAGAATAAATCAGGCCACTGAGCACATATATTGGACTCCTCCCAAGTCTCCTCCTATAAATAGTCATACTACCATATCACCCATACCAGAGGAACTGACCGAACTTGGAGAAACTTCGTACTCTTGTCAATGATACGAATAGGATGCCCCTCGAAGGACACATCAACCTATAACTCCACCTCATCTAGCTGTAGAGAGTGATATGGGTATGAGTGATAATGGTGCAGTTGAGATACATGGAAGATGTCATGCATAGCCTGGTACCTTTTTGGTAACTGAAAAAATAGTCTTTCGACCCTACTTTCTTCAGAATATCGAATGGCCTGACATATCATGGTGAATGCTTACCATATCTCCCAATTCATCTATGTCCCAAACTCTATAAGATACATAGAAAGACCCAATCCCTGACCTCAAACTCTAGAGTTCATTTATAATGACCAATGTAATATTTATATCAAGACTATGTAGTATCTATCTATCTCCAAATCATCTGAACCTACTCTGAAGTCTCATGAATGAGATAAGGTCCCAATAAATCTCCCTCAAATTCCTCTAACCAGCACATGGGTGATTGGAATGGCCCACCATACAAATCCTCATAAGGTGAAATATTTATAGAGGCCTAATATCTATTATTGTAGGTGAACTTGACTAGGGGAATATGAATCTCTTAAAAGCTTTTGAAATCTAGGACACATGCTCACAACATGTCCTCAAGAACCTGAATCGTATGCTCTGACTAACCATCAGTTTGAGGGTGGTATGTTATGCTCAAAACCACCTATTTACCCAATACCCTCTTAAAGCTCTACTATAAATGAGACTTAAACCAGACATACCTATCTGATATAATGGTTTGAGGAACCCCATGAAGTCATACTATCTCATGGATATACAACCTCATAAGATAATCTACTGAGAAGGTATCCCTGATTAGTAGGAAATGGGAAACCTTTGAGATCCTATCAATAACAACCCATATAGTATCACTACCTTGATACAGCCTTAGAAAACTGGTCATGAAACCCAATGTAACATCATTTCATTTACACTCAAGAATGGGTAACTACTATAAAATCCCAGTTGGTTGATGATGTTCTACCTTCACATATTGATAGGTGGAACACCTCATAAAAAAACAAACTACCTCACATTTCATATCTTTCCACCAATACAGGTGACATAAACCATAATACATCTTGGTAACACTGGGATTTACTGCCCAAACTGAGGCATTAAACTCTCACATCATCTCCTCACATATGTTTTCTATAAACCATACACGACCATGAATACACAAAATTTCACCCTCACCCATGGTATAACTAGGAGGTGGGTCCTCACTTGCCACACTCTCCTGTAGGACTATCCCCTCATAATACAATTGTTGCCTCATCCTCACTATATCCAAAAGGGTATAGGTCACAACTAAGGATGAAATAAAAATCTTCGTCTGACTATCTTACACATCCAAGTGAATTTATAAGAATAAGGACATAATCTTCCACTCACTATTGGCCTCCTAAACTTCATATATCTGAGTCCTATTGCTCACTGCATTATCCACTTCATTTCCATTTATAAGCATATTGGAAATCTCAAAATCAAAACCCTATAGGTACTCAACCCACATTTTTTCCTTAGATTCAAGTCACACTGTGTAAATATATACATGAGGTTTTTGTGGTCTACGTACACTAAAAAATAATATCCCGATAAGGAATGTGTCCAACAAAACAAATCATGAACAACTATAGCTAACTTGTGATCATACGTCATGTAATTTATATTATATGGACTCAACTACCATGACCCGTACACCATGGCTCTATCCCCCAATATCGTAACTGCTCCTAGTTCGATACCTAATGCATCAAAATATAAAGTGTAGCTCATACCTAGATCTGAAAGAATCAGGGATGGAATTGAAGTTAGTCTTCCTTTCATCTTCTAAAAGGATAACTCATAGGTATCTGTCTATAAAAACTTCATAAACTTCTTAGTCAAGCTCTTTAGTGGTGCTTCTATATGTGATAATTCCTATATAAAATGCCTATAATATCCAACTAGCCCCAAGAAACTCCATATAACAAATAATTTCTTGGGATTCTCCCAGAAAACTATAGTTTTCATCTTCTTGGGGTCAACTGATACTCTTATCTCTAAGATATTATGACCTAGGAAGTGAATATTATCCATCTAGAAGTGGCACTTTGTGAACTTATCATATAAACGATTCTCTCTCAGTGCATCCAAAATGATCTCAAGAAGTTTGGAAAAGTTATGTTGATTGTGAGAATACATCAAGATATCACCCATGAAAACCACCACAAATGAATCCATATATGGATGAAAAAATGGTTCAACAGTTCCATAAAATCTGTTGATGCATTCGTAATACCAAATGATATAACTAGATACTCATATAGACTATACCTACTACAAAAAATTATATGAGGTATGTTTGAAATTCAAACACACACCAGATGATATCCAGATCTCAAATCAATTCTCTAGAACACCTGATCTCCTTAGAGCTAATAAAAAAGGTCACTTGTCCATGGTAGAGGATACAAGTTCTTAACATTCAAATGGTTCAATTTTCGATAATCTACACATATCCTAATGTCACTATTATCATTTTTAACAAAATGGACCAACAAACCCCACAAATAAGTGTTGTGTTATATAAACCCATTTTCCTCCAATTACTCTAGCTTCCTCTTGTTCTCCTGTAACTCTATAATATCCATATTTTAAGGAGGAATGTATAACGGTGTAGCTCCTAACACTAACTTAATGGAGAAATCCACCCATATCTTAAGAGGTAAACAATAAAAATCATATAGGAAAACATCCCTGAAATGATTGACCACTGGAGGGAAATTTTTGTGACACAATCCATGATCATCCAGACACAAATTAGAAATATTGGATGTCATCCCACCTAGACCATGATGATTTGGTCTAGCTAGGATATCCTAAAAATCCCATTCACCCTTGTGAATAAAAACTCTACCCTCTAGTGATGTGAAAGTCACCCTACAGTGATCAAAATTAATATAGGCTCGATAATCAACTAGCCAGTATATCTTGAGTATGAAGTCAAACCCAGTCATCTCATGGACATAAAGATCTCATACGAAGTGACACCTGTCAATATCAAGGGATAAATCCCTGTACTAGAGCACACACTCCTTTATAATCCCAAATAGTGTATTGATTTTCATAAATCCCTCAGAAAACTGATTCATGAACCCAAGTTTCTCCACCATAGGTATAAATATGAAACTATGTAATGCACCTGCATAAAAAAGAGTAGATACTAGTACAATGTCTAAGAAGATCATACCTCTCACCATTGACATCCTGGTGCTCTTCTCCTTAGGTTTAGGCTATACAGAGTATATCTGGAATGACACGCGACCCTATGACACAACCTCACTACTCAGAGTAGGCCCAATCCATTGTATAGGTACAACTAGTACATGTCTGTCTCATTCATAACCACCACCTCAGCCTGAACGACTATTACTAGACCTACTACTAGCCTGATATGGAGCTATAAAATCCACTCCTAAACCTGGAGTCAGAGTTGAATCTCTTCCACTAACTTCTGGAGAGAAGGTCCTGAAAAAAAGTTTTATGTGGCCCATCTAGCCGTAAGCTCAACACTCGACTCAATCTCAATCACACTGATTCCTTAGGTGTCCCCAACTACCTCACCAGTGATATAAAACTACACTACCATCACTAATAGTCTATCTAGTACTCATCTCATGGGAAGCATCAAAACATTTATTATTTCCACTAGAATATTAACCACTGGGCTGAGAGACTATACCGCTCTGCTATGAACCCACAACTTCCCTCAGGTTCTGCTCTATAATCAACGCTCGATTCACTATCTCAGTAATATTTTCCAACTTGAACATATTGACCTATGATCAAATAGCACGACTGAGACCTTTTTGGAAGTGTCTTTTCATCAATGCCTCATCAGCAAGATATATTAGTGAAAATGTTTCATATCCATAAAGAATGTTAAATATTCCATAACAGTGATTGCACCTTGCTCTAGATTCAGAAAATCACTGGCCCACTCTACTCTCAAATTATTGGGGAAATTTTTTTCATAAAACCTAGATTGGAAATCATCCCAAACCATATCTCACAGGCTATAATACTTGTTCAAAACTTCCCACCATCACTTTTCTTCTCACCATAGAATATATGTCATGAGATTCACTCTCCTCTTAGGAGTTGTCTACAGATTCTTAAATATTAAAAAAATCATCTCAATCCATAGCTTAGTATCCTATGGATATCCATACCCTAAAAATGTGGGCATATGCTACTTCTATAACACACGTGTCATCTTATCCATAGACATGGTGGGATGTGGTGCTCCCTAAAAAGTCTGCATATAGTATAGAAAACCCTTATGAAACTATACCTCAACACTTTTGTATAGTAAAACTTTCAGTGCCTTAGCTATAACTACAGAAGGATATAATAATATCCCATGGCCCACCAACTCGATAGCATGTTATCCTCAACCCTCCTGGCATATGACTAAAGGTATTCATGGTGGAATGCCTATACAATCAGAAACACGTGCCATAGAAAATATTTGTAACTAAATAATAGTGATAAAATCATAGGATAGTTCAAAGACTTCCTAAAAAAAAGTCACACCCCTGTAATTGCTCCCAAATCTAGGAACGAGTAAAAAAAATTCATAAAAATCACTAAAGATGTTGCCTATTTCCCACTCAAAATCTGGGTCAAGTTCAAGTTCTATGTTTCCACTATTTCAATTTCCATTTGAATTCATATTTATATCACAATTTTATTTAAATGGTTGAACTAAATGGTTCAATACTTCTAATCCATAAGGTCCCATAAACCTCATGTACCAAAATATGGAATCTTCTTAATCCATACTATAACAATTTCTAGTCCATGAGACCGATGGTCCATGACTCAATGTTCCACAATTGGATGCTTAGGGTTTCTGTTGTAGCCTAATCCGAAAAACACTACTTAGGTTCGACTATCCCTCAAAGTAGAAACCGTGTTTCTCAATTCCCTATAATAACACTATCTAGATACAAATATATTACATAAGGTACATATCACAAAGTCACACAGTCAAGAAATAAACCCTACATGGCATGTCATATTCTATGGCATGTAAATTCGATCACATGACTAAAATGATGCATGATATGCATACCCTCATCACATAGGTAAATGGTAAAAGAGATCCTCAGTCATATCAATACTATCATAAAAATTCAAGTGTTTTACCCATTGGTGAAATCCAAATTAACTATAATAGAAAAAAATATAAAAAATATATTTCTATTCATGGAAATTTGGATTTTTTTCTATACATGGGTTAGCTACTCCAAGGCACATCTTGTTAAAAAATTCCAAAACTCTCCAAATCTCCTGTCTATTATCACAAAATAGTAAGGTAAAAAATAAAATTCATCTGATACCAATTTGTAATATCCTGAAATAGATTCCACTAAATGGTTCCCCGCACTGGTCAGTCACATGGCCTCAAGCACACATCCCCATATGCGAGAGGTTACAGAATAGTAGTGAGGGTCTAGGGTGTGACTGTGGGGAGACTAATCCCTCATATCAGAGTGTAACACAACTATAGTAATAAAAATAGTTAGTATCGGAAGTAGTAAATCAAAATGATAGATGATAAAAATACTAGATAAGAATATATATAAACAATACCAAAGGTAATCTCATATACAAAATGATGTGTCATTTCTTGTCTCTAAAAAGCTAGAAAATAGGTATAAAGGCATCTAATACAATACATGTACCAAAATACCATAAAGAACAATAAAAACTATCCTAGCTAGCATCATGATACTAGATTATTCCTATGCTTTCCTGATCCTAATCATAGAAAAAATGATGAATATTTCTATGGGCACTTGAAACATTCCCTACATACATCTATGAAGTCTATCTGGGTACCCAACGATGTCCTGAACATGGTGTGAGATAACACTCAGTAGGAGACCACTAATAATGTATATATCAAATCCAATCCATGTTATATAAAAAAATTAATGTGCAATATATATCATAGGTATATCATAAATGAAAAAAAGTGCCCAAGGAATATGTGATACAAGTAAAGTGAGACGGTCTAGCTAAACAAGGATCCCTATAAGAAACAGTCATACTCTCATATCAAGGGCATCGGTAAAATAGAAATAAACAAGTAAATACTATCCAATCTACCCACTGGAGTCAAATACCTATACTAGGGATAACTAAATTCATATAAAAACATCCATCATGTATATACTGTATAAACAAGTGTATAAAATATCCATCACAACCATTTCGTATAATCCAGTACATAACATTCACCATGACCACACCATATAATCAGAGTCATCCAAAACTGTTGTGCCATATAATCAAAATCATCAAACCATGAAGATCTAGATCCATTATATAGAATACCAATGCATCAATGTCGAGTCCCAAGAGCATCTCGATGGAAACTAGGTAACAACCTGGTTGGAGTCCTTAGAGCATGTCAACAGACCATATCTAATGTGAGTCCAAGAAAGGTAGATCCAAGGGGTAGCAAAGCCTAAGTAATCCTATAGAATCAATACCCAAGGAGTAAAAAATTCCAAGTCATACACTACCACATATGAGAGAAACGTCTATGACATCCTATAGAATCAGGATCCAAGGTATACCAACTAAGGCATCCACTACCACAATCAATTCATAATTTCACATTCAAGTACATTCCATGAGTTCTTCCTACTTATATAACCAATCCCATTTAAGTAATTAAAAAAATTCACATTATGTTATCACATGGAAAAGGAGGAAAACATTCTCTTAATAATTTAATTAAATTATCATCAATTTATAAAGGCTTCCTCTAACTAGGTAAGCTTACACACACCCCATGGTTGGTATAAAATATTTTAAAATACAAAGGTGCACCCCATGGGTGTCCTAGATTGGGTAACGACTTCCAAAAAAATCAAAGGAACTAATGTTCATCCCTAACATATTCCAAATCATTCAATTAATTAATGGGAACTTTTGGAAAGTACAACATGTGGCACAACTAAAACTATGCTTATAAAACACTAAACTCTAAGGGAAAGGTATAAACCACTTACTGTATGTAAGTAGTAGAGAACTCATCCATTATCGAGATTTGATTTGGTCTAGATCAAGAGAAAAAAGAATAATAGACAAAAATCCTTAAAATAAGGCATAATAGCTTGCACCAAAATAACACCTTTGATACCAAGATAAATGAAGAATGAAACAATATGATCAAGCAACTTACCAGAATGAATTCGACAAGATTGACTAAATTCAATTCCGATTCTAGATTGAGGAATGAGAGAAAAATATATGAAAGAGCCTCAAAGGGGAGATATAAATTCCTCAAGGATGTCCACCAAAGGAAGAAATAATTAGATTAAGTTTTAAAATATTCTAAGGGTAAAAAGTCAATTTCCCTCAAATTTATGGGTCGCACGGTTGGCCCAACATTGCACCAACTATGCACCCTTCTCTATCTCAAGGGGGCACCTAACATGGTCATGGAGCACAATTAGACAACCCATGTTCCAAATTTGTGCTAAGACTTTGTCAAAAACTATAGAGTCCCCACACGGGCATGAACTTCAGGTATCACAATTTCCTTAAACCGTGTGACCTCCTACACCCTAGGGTCAAGCCCCACATAGTTAAGGGTAACTGTGAGGCCTATCCCACATGGTTTTTCCTAACCGTGAAACATATCTGTTTTCCCCAAAATCCAGGCTCTGAGCCCTAAATAGGACCTGAACACCCCTGATACAGTCATGATCACATTGGGTACTCATATTAGTCCATAAAAAATAATTTAAACCAAAATAAAAAATATTCATACCTTGTAGGAAAACCCGAGAACTTACAATTCTCATATACATTTTACATCTATTGTTTTCAATTTCTCATCCACTTATCTTTTATTTTATCTTTTTTGTTCTCCCACTATTCCCTTCTCAACCCCATGAAAATAGAGAACTATCCTTATTTATTGTTCGAGGGAGAGAGTGATTTTATTCTTGAGTTTGTGCACTTCAACATTTACATTTATTTTTTCTTAAACATTTTAGTAGTTGAGAAATTAATTTTAGTGATGGGATCACTACACTTTATCTTCTATTATGTTCATCTTCACATTAATGTTTTCCCTCTCTTTCATCATTATAATATTTCATATAGAGGGTCGGTGTATCATTATGGTGATTGTATGGGGGATATTATCTCACTTTTAGAGGGTTGGTATGGGATAATAACATTTCAAATGGTAGCGTATTGAGTGATAAGGTTCATCTCAAAATTATCTATAATATTGATAGTCATTTAAAGAATAATGATAGCTTCACCCTGAACTCCCAAGACAAAAACTTCATTCATACTCAAAAACTTCATTGTTTATTTTGTTCTTTGTTGTGAATTGTTTATATCATATTTATTTATTTTTATCATATTCATTTCAAATCCTCTATATCATTAGTTTTCATTAGTATTATATTAGTTAGTTTATAAATAGTGACAATAGGATAATGGTGTGTGTGAGTAGCATGCTCAAGAGATCCACCCTAGGGTGCATTCTATATTTCATTATTAGGTAATAGAAATTTACTAGACAAGGATTCATTACACACCACTCTTATCAATTTGGTTCGATTTGTGGGGATACTACAAGCTTACACATATTTTCTTTCATAAAAACAATAAAAAACATAAAATAAAAAAAATAAAAAATGGTATTTAATTCAAAATCATAATTTTATTCTTTAAAAAATGGAATTTCAAAATTATTTTTCATATTATTTTCTTAATAACTAATTTTATGAGCACATCATGGAAGAATCATGTAGTATTCAATTAAAATAAAATTCAAAAATAATTGAAGAGTTGAGAAATCAAATTGAAACTATTTTTAATTATCTAAAGGAATTGGAATCTTGGAAAGAGCCTTATGAAAAGGATGAATCAATCCATGTTTATCCAAAAATTTCAATTGAATGTCCTTTTGAGGATGAAATTATGAAGAAACTGGTCTCAAACTTGTCCATACCATTTAAAATTGAGGTTAAAGAAGAATATTTTCCAACTGATGTGTATGTGGGATATCAAGATGAAATAATAAATATTGGGTTGATTTTGTAGAATCTGAAAAGGTATGTGATTTTTATATCTTTGATAATTAAAAATCATCACCACTTTATTTCTATTTGGATTCAGAATAAGATACCCTTGAAGTAGTGGAGCTTGAAGAAAATATGGAATATATTGACTACCTGCCTCTATCTCCAATAATCAAACCCTAATATGCATTGAGAAAAGAAGAAGAAATTAAAGTCGAGACAATCCGGGGAGATAATAATTTCATATATCATTTATTTATGATTTTATTGAATATATATTTATAATTACCTCCTACAACTTTGAATTTTCATATTACATTAACACATGGATTACATATGAGTATGATGAAGAAAATGGTAATTTCTCTATTGATATTGAGTTTTCAGTGGCCTTTCTGGTAGAAATATTATTCCAAGTGGACCTACTAGAAGGGGAATATTTTTATATTGATTATTTTTTTAATCTTATTCAATTTGATCATTTCTCTAGTATACCCTCCTTATATTTTTTGAAACAATACTTGTGGCGAAGAAAATGGGTGATGTTAAAATAGAGGAGGTTAACCTTGTTGTGGCTGATATAAACACTACGGGAAAAATCAATATTTGCAACGGGTTAATTGCGACGGGAATAAACCCCGTCGCAAATAACCAATTATTTGCGATAGGTTTTCATCTCCCGTCGCAAATAGTTTGACGCGACTTGCACGCCAAAAACCGTGCCAAACCGCACACGATTATTTGCGACGGGTCTGGTCGCAAATACCCGGCGGCGGTTAATAGCTTTTTGCGACGGGATGTCGTCCCGTCGCAAAAAGAGTGTCGGTAGGAACTATTTGCGACGGGGCCCGTCGTAAATACCACTATTTGCGACGGGATACCCGTCGCAAATAACCCCGTCGCAACTAATCTAACCTATATATACCCCCACACGTTTTTTTCCAAATCACTCAGATCTTCCTCTCTCACTCTCTTTATTTTTCTGTTTCAAGGAAAAAATTTACTTTAGTTGAAACTTTTTAGGTGAGAGTAATTGGAAGGCGTCAATACCTCAGAATATCAAAGTTTAAGGTATTTATTATTTATTTATTTTTTATTTATTTTATTTTTTATGTTAATTTTAATTGTTGTTTATTAGTTGTAATTAAATTAGATTTCAATTGATTTTTATTTTTATTTATTTTTACTAAGAAATTGATATTGTTAGTGATAATTATAAATAATTAGTCATAATTAATATTAATTAGATATAATTAGATATAATTAGTAATAAATAGATATAATTAGGAATAAATAGATATAATTAGGAATAAATAGATATAATTAGCAATAAATAGATTTAATTAGCAACAAATAGATATAATTAGTAATAAATAGATATAATTAGATATAATTAGTAATAAATATATATAATTAGTAATAATTGGATATAATTAGTAATAATTAGTAATAATTAGTAATAATTAGATATAATTAGTAATAATTAGATATAATTAGTAATAAATAGATATAATTAGTAATAATTAGATATAATTAGTAATAATTAGATATAATTAGTAATAATTAGATATAATCAGTAATAATTAGATATAATTAGTGGTAATTAGATATAATTAGTAATAATTAGATATAATTAGTAATAATTCGATATAATTAGTAATAATTAGATATAATTAGTAATAATTAGATATAATTTGTAATTAATAGACATAATTTGTAATAGATAGACATAATTTGTAATAGATAGATATAATTTGTAATAAATAGATATAATTTGTAATAAATAGATATAATTTGTAATAAATAGATATAATTAGTAATAAATAGATATAATTAGTAATAAATAGTAATAATTAGTAAAAATTAGTAAAAATTAGTAATAATTAGTAATAATTAGTAATAATTCGTAATAATTCGTAATAATTAGTAATAATTAGAAATAATTAGTAATAATTAGTAATAATTAGTAATAATTAGTAATAATTAGTAATAAATAGATATAATTAGGAATAATTGGTAATAATTAGGAATAATTAGTAATAATTAGGAATAATTAGGAATAATTAGAAATAATTAGAAATAATTAGGAATAATTAGGAATAATTAGTAATAATTAGTAATAATTAGGAATAATTAGGAAAAATTAGGAAAAATTAGGAAAAATTAGTAATAATTTGGAATAATTAGTAATAATTAGTAATAATTATTAATAATTAGTAATAATTAGTAATAATTAGTAATAATAAGTAATAATTACTAATAAATAGTACTAAATAGTAATAATTATTAATAATTAGTAATAATTAGTAATAATTAGTAATAATTAGTAATAATTAGTAATAATTAGTAATAAATAGTAATAATTAGTAATAATTAGTAATAATTAGTAATAATTAGTAATAATTAGTAATAATTAGTAATAATTAGTAATAAATAGTAATAAATAGATATAATTAGTAATAAATAGCTATAATTAGTAATAAATAGCTATAATTAGTAATAATTAGCAATAATTAGTAATAATTAGTAATAATTAGTAATAATTCGTAATAAATAGATATAATTAGTAATAATTAGTAATAATTAGTAATAATTAGTAGTAATTAGTAATAATTAGTAATAATTATTAATAATTAGTAATAATTAGTAATAAACAAAAATTATACTATCAATATTTATGAAAAAACAATATTAATATTTTTAAAATAATAAAAAACTTATAAAATATTAAAATTAGCAATATTCGTAACAGGATTTGCTCCATTCTTAACATGTTCAAATCTTAAAGGGTCGCCAATTGTTAGGTCATGCGCAATAAAATGTTTGTGTCAGCCATCTCCAATGTAAACTCTATAATTGTTCTTACCTGGTTGATCACCTCACAAGTAGTGTTGCAATAAGACAACCCAAGTCATGCCCTTCTCATCTATAATAATTATCTCACATGACCCTTTACATAGACCATTCTTCCTTGAAAATTTTAGGGAAAGATACTGATATCCCCTCAAATTTTTAAGGAAGAATGATCTATATAAAGGGTCATGTGAGATGATTCTTAGAGACGATAACGCCATTACTTTGGTCGCCCTATTGCAAAACTACTTACGAGGTGATCAACCATGCAAGTACAATTATAGAGTTTACATTGGACATGGCTGACACATAATTTTTATTGCACATGACTTGACAATTGGCGACCCTTTGAGATTTGAACATGTTAAGAATAGAGCAAAGTCTGTTGTGAATATTGATAATTTTAATATTTTATAATTTTTTTATTATTTTAATAATATTAATATTGTTTTTTCTTAAATATTGATAAAATAATTTTTTTATTAGTAATAATTAGTAAATGAAATTTACTTGGATAATGAAGGGAAAATTTGTAATCATCTCCACAATGATGATTACCAAATTTCCTTTCATTATTCAAGCAGTTTTCATTTTTCTAAGTATTGTTAAGTATTGATAAATTAGTAAAAGAGTAGCCGTTAATCCACTAGAAATTGTGTCACCCTTAATTAATGGTAATTATTAAGTAGTTTTAATTATTTATCTTCTTTATTCAGATAGTGTTTTTATAATTTCAAATTATTCAAAAATAGTGATGATTTTATATTTTATGTAGAAAAATATGGAACAAGGAAGTCGACATCAGTCATTATTAGATGATCAAGCTTGGATAAATCAGCGTAGAAATCCAAATGGTTCTGGTTTAAATCCTGTATATATTGAGGGTGTTGAAGCTTTCTTAGAATTTTCATCATCAAAACCAGAATATGTTTCAGAAGGCACAACTAAGTGTCCTTGTAAAAAATGTGATCTGAGAACGTTTGAAACATTTGACAAGGTTGGGGGACATCTCTTACGGTTTGGTTTTCAACTAGATTGTGTTTTTTGGTATCAACACGGTGAACACAATTCCAGAGAAGATCCTAATGACTTGATTCTGGATCCATCACGGTTTCAAAATTTAGTACATGACGTTGCAGGTCCATCTGTGAAACAAACTAAAACTCACGATGATATTGATTTAGCTCCTGAGTTGGAACCATCTGAATTTTATGAGTTCTTGAGGTTTGTTGAGGATGAATTGTATCCTGGTTGCAAGATAAGAAAATTAGAAGCGGTTGCAAAATTTATGGCTATTAAGTCAGATAATGCAATGTCAAACAAATGTTTTGATCAGATATTTTCTTTGGTTAAAACACTGTTACCTGAAGTAAATGTGTTGCTTGTAAATTACTATGAGGGAAAGAGGCTGATTCATAATCTAGGCCTTAGTTATCAGAAGATTCATGCATGTCCAAATGATTGAATCTTATATTCTGGTGAAAATGAGTCATTGGATAGCTGTCCCACATGTGGACAATTGATGTATAAAGAATCTCAACCAGGGAAGTCTAGAACGATTCTAGTAAAACATTTGAGATATTTCCCCCTTACACCCAGGTTGTAGTGTTTATTTATGTCTCAGAACACAGTGTCAATGATGTCATGGCACAAAACCAATATTTCAACTGATAAAAGCTTGAATCATCCATCTGATGGTGATTCATGGAAACATTTTGACCGTCTGCATCCATATTTTTCTATAAAAGCCCAAAACATGAGATTGGGTCTTTCTATTGATGGTTTCTGTCCGTTTGGTTCTTATGGTAGTCAGTATTAATGTTGTCCTGTCTTTATAACTCCATAAAATTTTTCTCCATGGATGTTGATGAAGGATCCTTATATCTTTTTGACTCTATTAATCCCAGGACATCCGAAAAAGAATATTGATGTTTATTTGAAACCATTTATTGATGAGTTAAATGCATTGTGGAGTGATGGTGTTAATACATATGATGTTGCTGCGAAACAAAATTTCATATTAAAAGATGTATTGATGTGGACGATTAGTGACTTTCAGGTATATGGCATGTTATCTGGTCGGAGTACACATGGTCCAAAATCATGTCCTTACTGTATGAAAAAAAACAAAGCCTTTATGCTTGTCAATGGAAGAAAACATTTCTATTTTGATTGTCACAGTAGATTTCTTCCAACCGATCATCCTTTTCGGAGGAACAAATCTCATTTCAGAAAAGGTACAATTGAAAGGGTTGAACCTCCAAAGATGATCTCAGGTACAGAGTTAAAATTAGTTGTATTTTCATTTCCCCCCATCACATTTGGACCAACAGTAAACCAATAGAAAATTCATGGCTTTGGGGAAGAACATAATTGGACAAAACGGAGCATTTTTTGGGATCTTCCGTATTGGTCTGATTTGTTGGTCCGCCACATGGTGTATGTTATGCATATTGAGAAGAACTATTTTGATAATTTATTTCATACAGTTTTGGATACACCAGGTAAGACCAAAGATACTGTCAAGGCATGATTAGATCTTTCCCAAATTTGCAGGCGACCAGAACTTGAACTATTTGAAAATGTCATATCAGAGAGGTTAATGAAGCCAAAAGTAGATTATGCACTGTCCAAAGAGAGTCGATTATTATTTGTTCAGTGGATTGAAGATTTGAGACTTCCAGATGGCTATGCTTCCAATTTGGCCATATGTGTTAAGAATGGTTATATTACTGGATTAAAAATTCATGATTATCATGTTATAATGGAAAGACTTATGCCTATTGGATTTAGAAGTTTTTTTAATTCTATGATTTGGGATTCGATAAAAGATATATCATATTTTTTTTCGAGACATTTGTATAGCGAAAACAGACTACAATGCACTAAGAAAACTGGAAGAAGATGTTGCTGTAATTATATGTAAACTGGAAAAAATCTTTCCACCGACTTTCTTTAACTCAATGGAACATCTGATATTAAATTTTCCACATGAAGCTAAATGTGGAGGTCCAGTACAGTTTCGATGGATGTACCCATTCAAGAGATTCATGTAGAAATTGAAGAAAAAAATACGTAACAAAACATCAGTTGAAGGCTCAATCGCTGAAGCTTATTTACAAGAGGAAATTGCTTTTTTCTGCTCTCATTATTTTGAATCTAAATATCCCTCAAAACACAATCACATGGGATGAAATGAGGGGAATGTTAATGAAGAAATAGAAAATCAATTAACGGTTTTTAATCAGCCAAATCTTAGTTTTGGTGGAGTTTATGAACGATGGCTTTCAGATGATGAACATCACAGAGCTCATACATACGTTCTGCTCAACTGTGAAGAAATGACATCATTTGTCCTGTGAGTGCTTCTATCACTTATTCTATATTTTATGTTACAATATTTAAACTTATTTTATTTGTAGTTTATATGATAATCATATCAAGAAACAACTTCCACAAATTACAGCAGCTGCTCTTGAAGAACGCAGACAAAATTTTTTTATCAATGGTTTCAAAAACTGGTAACATAAATTATTGATGGTTTAATATCAATTCCATTTATTATTTATTATATTGATAATTGTTTTAAAAAATTTCAGGTGTCTCAATATGCTGATAAAATTGATAAGCGACTGTGTATATTGAGTAACCCACCATCCAAAATGGTTAAATCTTATAATGCATATGTGGTGAATGGTTTTAAATTTCATACACATGCATACGGGGAATAAAAAAACAATGAACAGTGGAGTTTTCTTGAGAGGATCACATCACAGAGAAACTAAAGTTGACTTTTATGGAAAATTGGATGAAATTATTGAGCTATGTTATCTAGGTCATAATTACATAACAATGTTTAAATGTCGGTGGTTGGATAATGAGAGAGGCTTGCATGTTCATCCGACTCATGGAATCATCGATATTAAATATAAAAGTCTTCTTGTAGTAAATGAACCATTTTTACTGTCTCAATAGGCACATCAAATTTATTATGCAAATTACTGTTCTACTTCAAGAGACTTGAGTGATTGGTGGAGCATAATAAAAATGAAATCTTGGGAAAATCAGTTTACTCAAAATGAATGTGGTTCTGCTGAAGTGGAAGGAATTGAATTTTTTTAAGACACTACTCAAAATTCATCTGATTCACAAAGAGACGTCAATATCGATGATGACACCCCACAATTTAGTATTGATGGTGATGAAGATGTTAATGATGTTACAAATGAATTTGAAATGACAAGAGATGATGAAACTGAAACTGAAAATCATATGGATATTGATGATGCTGAGGAGGAAGATAAAGACATTGACATTGACATCTATGGAGAAGAGGATGAAGATGAACATTGACATAGTTAAATTCTGGTTATAATCATAACTAATATATATCTATATATAATAGTTATTTTCAATTATCTTCTAACAACAATCATTTTGTGTTTCAGATGGACTCTGATCTATTACGTGAGTTAGAGGAGGATAATCTACCTTTGGATGATGTGGATATTGGATCATCTGACCCTCATCCTACTGGAAGTTCAAGGGATATGTAGAGGGGGCACAGTCTTTCATGACTTATGATTCCTGACCCTATCCCCGAGCGATGTCCACATCTTGGTTTTGATCCACACACTCGGAGGTATGATAACCTGTATATTTTAGTTAGCTTTCATTAATTTATTTATATATATAATAATTGTTTGATTATTTATTCCTTTTTAACAGTTTTTCACATATATCTATTGGACAGGGGAGCACTATCTTGCACAATTATTTTTCTCATCCATGGATCACATGGAAATAGATTCCCATTGATGTGCGACGCGGCATGTTCCATCATTGGCTGGTACGTAAATAAATAATATTTATTTTGAAATTTATTTTATTAACAACTTGATATTATAAATTATTTTTAGGGTTTATGGTATCCTATCGATGATAGAATGCGCGACGCTATACACGCGGCATGGCAGGTTTCTATGCATGACCATTTCTGTCAGTTTTTGCACAATTTGATAAGGACAACCATTAAGAAAGCAGGAGTGACAGAATTTGATGAGTCGTGTAGAGCCTACTGACCAGAGTAAATTTCATCTCATGTTTGGTATGGATTATGTTTACACTGGTTGGGTGGTGGATTTCGGAGGAGATCTTCAGTGTGACGATAGAACCGGGGGAGATAGTAGGTGAAGCATCGAGCTGGTAGCCGTACATTCAGTTCGCATAGAGAGCATTTGGTAAGTATATTTTTTAAATATTTTATATAACTTTAAATATAAATAATTTATTTTATATTTCTGTAGGCATTCGAGCATCCAGATATTACAGAGTTCGACGTTTATCGAAGGATGTATAGTGATCCAACCACTAGAGAGATTAGAGGTGATCACTAGCGTCGGTTTGTGGTTAGTATTATTTTTTAAGATTGACAATTAACTGTATATAATATTTTCACAATTTTAATTTTAAATTGGAATTTAAGGAGTCATATGAGGCTGAGACCTCTCAAACACAGGCTGAGGGTCAGGACGAGATGATTGAACAGACCATTGCTCACCATTTCGATGAGGCGACATGGATGCAGGTGACTCAGTATGGATTTGAGAAGGGTAGAGTAGTTGGTATCGACTCTCATTTGACTCCTTGTACTTATTATGGTACTACTGCGATGTCGGCGTCCAGCTCAAGAGGATCTCGTGGAGAGGAATCGTCTTCTGGCTCACATTATCAGAAGCAGTTGCGAGCTCAGGCTGAGTTTATAGAGACTTTTCAAAAGCAGCAAGAAGAGATGTGTTAGCAACATCAGTAGCAAGAGTAGCATTACGAGGAGCAAATGCGTTGTTGGTAGCAGTAGCAGCAGCAGAAACATCAGCATGAGGAGGAGATGCATCGATGGCAGTAGTAGCATCACAAGCAGATGGAGTACATGCGCGGTCTGACTCGTAGTTTTGGGATGTAGTTTCCTTCATCAGCTCCTTCATCTCCTCCATCTCTTCTAGAAGACGACCCCCAGTGATTTTTTTATGTTACAAACATTTGAATTTAACATTTTAAAATGAATTATTTACATTTTATGTCTTTTATATCGGTGAAAATATTACATAATTTAATTTTTAATATTTTTTATTTTTTTATATTTTTTTTGTGAATATTGAGAATTTTAATATTTTTTATTTTTTTATTATTTTAATAATAGTAATAATATTTTTTCATTAATCTTAATTTTATTAAATTTTATTCTTTTTAAAATTAATTTATTATTTGCGACGAGACCTTTTGCGATGGGGTACCGTCACAAATAGTCTAACTAAATATTTTAAAAAACATATTTGCGACTGGACTACTTGCTCGTCACAAATACTTTGTTGTGACGGGCCCATCGCAGAAAGTTCTATATATATATATATATTTTTTGCGACGGGACAAGGGCCTGTCGCAAACACTATTTGCGACGGGCCCATCGCGAAAAAGTTTATGTATATATAATATATATAATCAGAGACTTATTTGTGACGACGATGTTTCCCGTCGCAAATACGATTAGTTGCGATGGGTCCATCGCAAATAATGGTATTTGCGACAGCGTTTTCTGCAACGGGCTATTTGTGACGGGACCCCGTCGCTAAATCCTATTTGCGATGGGATCCTGTCACAAATAACCCATCGCAAATACCAATAATTCTAGTAGTGAAAGGAGAACCTATTATTTTTTCCTTCCCCAAACTTGCAAGTTTTATTACATTGTATAAGGCATGGATCCATTATAATCTACCGATGGATTATTCATTAATCAATATAAAGGGATGAATGATTGAACTAAAAAAATGTTATGGTTCAAATCACGTGGGACAAATCCACCATTAGACTTTGGGTGAGAACTAAAACTACCAACTAGTGGGAGTAAAAAACTAGCACCCAATTGGTGGTTTAAACCAACTTCTATCTTCCTTTCTCCCTTTTCTTTATTTTTTTATATTATTTCCTTTATTTGTAGTTCTAAGTTACTACAGTTAGGAGATGAACACAAAGCTTCCACTTTAAAATAAACATAGGTTGTATCTTTCCTTCACATTGGTTTCACTTCACTTTTATTTTTTAATATATTGGGATGAAATAAAAGGTTAATTATATCTTATATTTGAGTGGGGGTGTATTTTAATATTATTTTTGGAATTTCATGTGTGTTTTTTTTTATGTTTTGATTTATGTTTTTTTATCATTGAGTGTTTTTTGGACTCTTGAGCTATATTTAATACTTTTTGAAATTTAAACCATATTTTTATTTTTTTCACATTACATGATTTTAATATTTTAATATTTAAAACATTTGTGAAATGGTTTTTGTGTTATGATTTATAATATTTTCATTTAATGATGTTTGATTGATTATAAAACTCACGTGCACTAGTAGTGTCTAAATTGAATATGTTACCCAAACTAAGTAATTTATAAATATTTTTGACATATTATTCATGTTTCTCATTTTCTTGAGAGTCTTGAGTCATGTTGTGTGATCTTGAACTTGATTTTTTTCTTTTTCAAAGCACTAGAGCTCAGAAAATGTTTTTGACATTGTCATGAACCAGATCTGGTCACCATTAAAACTGGCACCCGACTTGGTCTAAGGTAAGTCTTAAAGGGAGTTCCCTATCCCTAAAGTCTTGAACAAGTTCCCGGGTATGATAAATAATGGTTTGGGAACCATTTACCCAAGTTTAGAAGCATTAAATAACAATAATAATAATAAATAAACTGAATCTGAAAATTTCCAACCAAAAAATCCTTAAATAAAATTAAAAATTGGATATAAGGTTTTAAACAAGACACAAGATGCCCAAAAATACAAAGGATGAACAATCCTAACATAAAAACCACCACATGACAAAGGGACATTGCCCCAAGCCTTCTCCACAACACTGCACCAAGGAAAGAGATAACAACCTGAATCACCATCTCCAAAGACCTTGAACTTACCTATGTCAAACATAAACAAGTCTACTTACACCCAAATGTGTAATTAGGGTGTGAGACTAATCAAAATAAGATACCACCCAAATATTCCATGTGATAATCATTAGAAGATAAAAATCTTACAAGTTTTTATAAATAAGAAATGGTAGCTATAATTTCTAAAGTGAAACTTTTAAAGGGAAAAAGTTTTCAAAGGTGTAACATTGGAGAATGAATAAATTTAAATAAAAAATTTAAGATAATAAATTTTCCATCCAAACACACCATAATCCAATGGTAAATACCAATTAGTCAATGAGCACTAGTCATAGGAACACCCCTAGGTACTAGCTAGTTGTGGGCCCTAGGTACCCTGTATCTCAGTGTAAAAGTAACCAGATCAAATATCCATTCTCATGAAAGATCCAATAGTAGGGAACATACCCATAACCTATTGGTCCCTAATCATCATTATTATAGTTTTTTTAGTGTTGTCAACGTAAAACTTTCTAAGTGAAATGGGGAAAAAACCACTCCAGATCACTAGCATACTAGTACACATCCACCCACCTAGGTACCCATGCTTCCCTCTTTGTACTCAAACAATTTACACATGATAAAAATACCATTTATCCATAAAAACACTAGTTCTGGTTATACAAACACAAAATAGTATCTAAACATCATTTTCACCATTTTTATCATGCAATAAAGTACTTACAATTTCTATAAAATAATTTCAAAAAGTATAACAAAACTTTGCACATAAAATCCATTTAAATCCCCTCTTTTAAAACCAAATGCATACAAATATTACACCAAATTATAATTGGAAGCACTAGAAAATGTTAATAAAACCATTCCATTAATTAAAAAACAACCCTAATTGGTACAACATGGGCTGCACATGAAAAACGCCCATTTTCACAAAAAAATGGCACTTAAAAATAAATCTCTTAAAAAATGCTACCAAAAGTAGTTTCTGAACAAAAAAAATGAAATAGGAACATTCTAAAAATATAAATCCAGAAAATATAACTCATTTAATAATTCTTACACATGGAATCACCTACTAAATGTGTCAAAAACCAAAAATATCTGTGCGAGACTTCAACCACACCACCGCCGAACCAAAAGGGAGTGAAAACAAACCTAAAACCACAAGATTAGACCAAGAAACTCAAAAAAAACACCTAGGTACTAATACCTATCTTTTGGACATTTGGAGCTTTAAGAAAAGTGAGATAAACCCTAAGTAGATGGAAGAAACAAGGAAGAGAAATAACTTACTTGATAATCCTTGAAGTTTATCCACCAAAAACCCATTCAAATTTGGGTTCATATGGAGATTAAGAGAGATCAGGATAATTAAATGGATATAAGGCACAAAATGGGGAAGAAATGGGAACACTAGGGTAAATCTCAGAAGGGAAAACTTGGAATTATAAAACATTTTTTTGATGACCTGGAGGCTGTGCACAGTTTAGTAAACAATATAACCAGTTCTGGACACCCAAAAACCCTCCAATTTTCCCCAAATTCAAGGGTAGAATAGGGGAAACCTAGGGGGTAAAGTTATGCCAAGAATATAAGATAAAAAATTACCTTAAAAGAAGGATATGAATGTGATAATTCTACCCACCATGAAAACTTTTCGCCCTGGAAATTCAATCCGAAGTTTGATCAAAAAACAAGAATGAATACTCTTGTTCAAACCATATCTTCCACTATAAAGTTTCATGGACATATTTACCATGCTTCCAAAGGAATTATACTAGTATAATAGACTTCACTCAAAGAACCTTCTCTTGTTAATCCACTATTCGCATAGTCCACTCAAACACTAATAAATCATGCTCTATTTCCAACTCCTCCCAATTCAGCACATGGGACGGATCTGGCTTATACTTATTCAGTTGGGAGACATGAAAAATTTCATGGATAAATGTCAACTAGGAGGTAAAATATAAACTTTATGTCACCTTTTCAATCCGTTCAATAATATCAAAACGTCCGACATATTTGGGCGTTAGCTTGCCCTATTTTCCCAAATGATGATGACCTAGATGAGGGGACACCTTAAAGAATACCCCATCACCCATAGAAAACTCTAGATCTCATTGGATATGATTAGAATAGGATTTTTGGTGACTTTTATCTGTCAATAATTGCTACTTTATCAACTTGACCTTCTCAGATGTCTCTTACACAAGGTTCGGCCCCAACAACGAGGTCTCACCTACCTCAGCACAACACAGGGGGGACCGACAAGGCCGACCATTGAGAACCTCAAAATGATGCATTAGAATAGATTATTGGTAACTTTTATTATAAGAAAACTCGACCAATCCCAAATGGTTATCCCACAAACCTCCAAAATCAAGAACACATGCATGAAGCATGTCCTCCAAAATCTGATTTGACCGCTCCATATGACCATCCGTTTGAGGATGGTATGCCATGCTCATATTAATCTATGACCCCAAATCCTTATTAAGGCCTTTAAAAAACTAATAGGTGAAACAAGGGTCTCTACCTAAGATAACTACTGATGAAACACCATGAAGCCTTACTACCTTCTGAACATACAAACGGACCAACTCATCCACTTTAGATGTATCTATGCTTGGAATAAAGTGGGATTATTTGGTCAGATGATCAATCACCACCCAAATGGAATTATTACACCAAGGTGTATGTGGAAAGACAACAATGAAATCCATGGTGACCTCATCCCACTTCTAGGTAGGAATGGGTAATGGCTGAAGAAAACCAAAGGGCCTTTGATGCTTTGCTTTTACCTGATGGCACATATAACATCTCAACAAGAAGTTTGATATGTCTTGTCTCATACCTGGCCACCATAACTACTGATGAAAATCATATTACATATTTTTATCTCAAGTATGGATATACCACTGAGATTTGTGGATATCCTACATCACCACATTCCTCAGAGATAACAGTACCGTTGAACGATCCTTTAAGTACAAGATTCCCTCGGGAGATGAAGACCAATCAAAAGACGTCTCCCCACAATGAAGAAACTAAATCGACTGATGACATATCTCATCACTAGGATTCTCCCTCTAAATAAACTCTAAAAGAGTATGATTCAACTGAAAACTTTCCAAGAACATGCCTCCATAGTACTCCTTGGTCTCCACATGCATATGAGAAAATATCCCCATCAGATTCCACTTATCATTGGACTTCCTCAAAGCCTACACTAGTAATATTCTACTCAAGGTGTTAGCCACCACATTACCATTTCACGGGGTATAGACGATATCAAAGTCGAACCCCTGCAGGTATTCAATCCAACAACGCTACCTCAGATTAAGATCCTTCTGTGAAAAAATGTAGGCTAGGCTCTTATGATCAGTGTAGACCAAAAAATTCTCCCCAAAGTGGTAGTGATGCCAAGTATTCAAATCATGCATCACCACTTCCAACTCCATGTCATGGGACAGTTAATTATTTTCATGTTTTTGAAGTTGCTGAGATCCATACGCCACCACATGATTACCCTGCATAAGTACCCACCCAAGACCCATAATTGAAGTGTCTCAATACATTACATACCCCTTTATAGACTATGGAAAGATCAACACATGGGAGATAGTTAACCTACACTTCAGCTCCTTGAAATATTCTTGACATTCTAAGCCCCATTCAAACTTCACCCCTTTCCGGGTGAACGCAGTCATAGGTGAAGTAATCTGAGAGAAATCCCAAACAAACCACATGTAGTATCCTTCCAGGCCAAGGAAACTCCTGATATCAAAAAAAATCCTTGGATGATACCAAGACATAACCATAATAATATTCTTGGGGTCCACTGAAACCATAAGATATGAGATCAAGTGGCCCAAAAATTTCACTTCCCTGATCCAGTAAGCGCACTTGGAAAATTTTGCATAAAAGTGATGATCCCACAAGGTGCCTAACACAATCCACTAGTGATTCTCATGCTCCTCCTTGAATAATAAGTAAACAAGGATGTTTTCCAGAAATATCATGACAAAAAAGTTGAGATATAGGTGGAACACCCTATTCATGAGTTTCATAAAAACTGCAGGAGCATTGGTCAACCCGAAAGGCATGACCAAGTACTCAAATGGATCATACCTGCTTCAGAAATCTATCTTCGGGATATCTTCCTCTTTCACCTTGAGTTGGTGGTAACCCAAGTGTAATTATATCTTAGAAAACTATTTCCTACCCTTAAAATGATCAAAAAGGTCATATATTCTGGGAAAAGGATATTTGTTCTTGATGGTTACCTTGTTCAGCTTCCAGTAGTCAATACACAGCCAGAGGGATCTGTTGACCTTCTTAAAAAAAGGATAGGGGAGGCCCAAGGAGAGATGCTTGGGCGAATGAATCTTTTGGATTCCAAAACATCTAGATTTATATTTATTTACCTCATCTCGGTGGGGTACATACGATATGAGGGAATAGATATTGATTGTGTTCCCAGTTCTAAATCAATCGAGAACTCCATGTCCCGCTTTGAGGGAAAGCCTGAAAAATCATCCAGAAATACCTTCAGGAACTCATACACCATGTGGGGTAGTCCTACAATAAGAGTGTGAACATCATACTCTAGCATGAGAATCAACAAATGGAAGATAATATTTCCAAGATTTGGGAGTGGAGGTCCTGCACGACCCGACCGAGGATCCCTTTCCCAAAAAAAAAACCTGAGGACTGCCATCAGGTGCTGTGAAACTCACCTTCCACCTATAGTAATCGGTGTGAACTTTAAAGTGAACTAGCAAATCCATGCTAAGGATTATGTTAAAAATATCAATATATATAACCAATAGGTCCCACTCCTTCTCAAACCCAGACACAGTAAGTGCACACTATAGCCACCTGAGACCCTACTCCTTCTTCTTACCCAATGAAGTAACCAACTCCATCGCCACAAACAACAAATTAGTTGGAAAATTCAGCGTGCTAAAAAAAGAGAAGAGATAAGATAAATAGAATCACCATTATCAAAGTGAAAATCATCTATAGAAGATGTAATCAAAACAGTACCACATACAATCGAAGGCCCTGCATCCGATCCTGCTGGTTCCTGCTCTATATCATGAAGGTGCCTAGTCTTTTCTTGAGAATGACTGATCTACTGTGCCTCTACCCTAAAATGGATCTACATAGAAGACAAACCGACCCTACCTCCATGACCACTAAATTGAGATCCCACCATCCTAGATGGCTCTGACTGAACTGGCATCCCCCTAGAGTCCACAGACCCTTCCCCGCTCTAGAGTGGACGTGACATCCTACAAAAATGATGCAAGTGTCCCATACCTCCACACTAATAACGATGCTTAAGAGGATATGTACATGCTGGTTGGATGTTCCCTGGCCTCTCACATTGGTGGCACATAACAAACCTCACATCTGAAGCTATAGATGAAAGATTCCTGGAAGACTGGCCTAAACTACCACCTCCTTTCTTCCCCTACTCCTCCCACTTCCTCTTATTTTCAGATGAAGTGCCACTGACCATCACTGATACAATCCCAAAGAAACCAGATCTCCCCTTTCATTCTATATCTACCATACAAGCTCAGCCAACCACCTCAAAATAAGTCTTTATATTGTTTAAGAAGACCTGTGAATTGATCTATGGCCACAAACACCTCTCAAACTTCTGGGCTTTCATCTACTCGTTGGAGACCATTTTTGGAGCATATCGGACCAGATCACCAAACTGGTTGGCATACTCCATCACTGAAATATTCCCCTAAACCATTTCCATAAACTCCTATGATCTAGAATATTCCACGACTTCAGGGCAGTACTGGTCATTGAAGATTACCTTGAAGTCCTTCTAGATCATCTGTTTATGATTCCCAAATTGAAGCACTGATTCCCTCCACCTGTGGCTGGGACCCTCTAATAGAAAATATGAACAATTAAACCTAACCTCATCAGGCATGTAAATAAACTCAAACATGTGATCGATCTTCTCGAGCTACTCCTTTGCTTCCTAGGGTTTCATGCTATCCTAAAAAGTAGGAGTCTTGTTCTTTAGGAACTCTTGGGATTTTCCTTTCCTAGGACCAGACTCCTCTTCTCTAGCTAGAGTAGGAGATAAATATACTCTATATCTTAGGTCTTGGACAACCCTAGCCATAACTTCTATCATCCTTTGATCAATCGGTGAGGGATAACTCTCTTTGGCGTACTCTCGTGGGTGCATGGGAGATTTTCAGGGAGGCATGTTGCTACACAAGGCAACAATCACAAAATAAATTATCAGTACAAAAATTATGAAAAATTTGAGAAATTACATCAAATATAAATAAGTTAAACACATCACAACAATAAAATAAACAACCACTTCACTCCCACCTGATGTCTACGTGAAATCTACAACCCGCACGTCCCACCTGGAAGAGAAGCCAAACAAATAATCCCAACATCCCATGATGACTTGAGGTTTTTCATGAGAGGTACTGGAAAAGCACCCTTCTCATAACCAAAACTATAAGCCCCGATAGTCCAAACTCCAATCTAACCAGACTCATCCCAAAATAAATATATGACCCAAAAAGATTGACCTCCTCTAATATCATTTTATCACGAACTAAATCTGGCCGCCATTAAAACCGGAACCCAAACCAGTTCATGGAAAGTCCCGAAGGGAATTCCCTATCCCCATGGTCTGAAAAAAGTTCTTGGGTATGATAAAAAATGGTTTGGGAATTATTTACCTGATTTTAGAAGCATTAAACAAAAAAAACTAAATCTGAAAATTTCCAACCAAACAGTCCTTAAATAAAATTCAGAACAGAATAAAAGATTTTAAAAAAGACACAAGAGGTCCAAAACTAAAAAGGATAAGTATTTAAAACATAAAAACCACCACACAACAAAGGTACATCATCCCCAATCCTTCTTTACAACACCGCACCAAGGAAATAGCTAACAAATCATACCGTCGTCTCCAAAGACCTTGACCATACCTGTGTAAAACATAACCAAGTCTAATTACACCCAAAGGTGTTATTAGAGTGTGATCCTAATCCCAATAAGATACCACATTAATATTCCATGTGATAATCATTTTAAGATAAAAATTTTGCATGTTTTTATAAACAATAAATGGTAACAACAATTTCTAAAATACATTTTTAAAGGAAGACAATTTTCAAAGGGGTAACCTTAGAGAATGAATACATTTAAATAAAACTTGTAAGATACTGAATTTTCAATCCAAAAACACCCCAATCCATTGGTAAATACCAAATAGTCAATGATCACTAGTCACAGGAACACCCCTAGGCATTAGATAGCAGTGGGTCTCAGGTACCTCATATCTCATTGTAAAAGTAACCAGATCAAATATCCATTCTTGTGCATGAGCCACTAGTATGGTACATACCTATAACCTAGTGGTCCCTAATCATAATCATTATAGTTTTTTTAGTGTTGTCAATGTCAAACTTGCTAAGTGAAACAGGGAAAAAACCACTCTTGATCACTAACATACTAGTACACGTCCGCCCACCTAGATACCTGGGTTTACCTCTTTGTGTTAAAAGAAGTTACACATGATAAAAAATATCATTTACACATAAAAATACTAGTTATAGTCATAGAAACTCAAAACAGTATCTAAACATGCTTTTCACCATTCGTATAACTCAATAAAGCACTTATAATTTCCATAAAAAATTTCACAAAGTATAACAAAACTTTGCGCATAAAATCCATTTAAAAATCCTCTTTTAAAACCAAATGCATACCAATATTACACCAAAATAGAATCTGAATCACTAAAACATTTTAATAAAACCATTTCATGAATTATAAAACAACCTCAATTGGTACAACATGGATTGCACATGAAAACACCCATTTTCACACAAAAATGGCACTTAAAAATCAATTGCTTAACAAATTAAACCAAAATTAGTTTTCACAAAAATCAAAATGAAAGTGGAACATGATAAAAATATAAATCCATAAAATTTAACTCATCCAATAATTCTTAAACATGGAATCACCTACCAAATGTGTAAAAAACCTCAAATATTTGTGTGATACTTCAACCACACCACCGCCACACCACAAGAGAGTAAAAACAAACCCAAAACCACAAAATTGGACCAATAAACTCAAAAAAAAAACCCTAGGTATGAAGACCCAGCTTCAGGACATTTGGAGCTTCAAGAAAAGGGGGAGAAACCCTAAGGAAATGGTTGAAACAAGGAAGTAAAATCAGTTACTTGAGAATCCTTGAAGTTTATCCACTAAAAACTCCTTCAAATTTGGGTTCCTTAGGAGTTTGAGAGATCTTGGGAGCCTTTAATGGCTGTAAGTCACGAAATGGAGAAGCAATGAGTGCACTAGGGTTAAGCACGGAAGGGAAAACGTGGAATTATAAAACATTTTTTTGATGACCTAAAGGTTGTTCACGGTTTATCTGCACAATTTAGTAAACCGTGTTGCCAGTTCTGGCCACCCAAAAATCCTTCAAATTTCCTCCAAATTTAAGGGGGCTAGGGTAAAGCTATGGGGAAATTTAGGCCAATAATAGAAGAGAAAAAATTACCTTAAAATAAGGATATAGATGTGACAGATATGACTGAGGCATATCACTAGCTATCCACATTTTAGGATAATATATATTGTTATCATAAACCCTTATTTATCTAATAGAATCCATGAATTTCATTATATGTTTAATCTAAATTACAAACCTGTTTTTTTACTTAGATTTACTACTATTATTTTTGGGTGGATATTTCATGTTTTTGTGTGTGGGGAGGGATTTTCATGTGTGTTATTTTGGGGTGTATCTCATTATAAAGTGTGTGAGGTTTGTGTCAAAATTTTGGGAATTCAAGAAATTATATTCAGTCATTATTTTTTGGAATTCATTCATGTCATCCTTTTCTCCAAAAACTAATAAAAATTAAAAATAATAATAAAATTATAAAAAGAATAAAATTTAGAAGATGTTTAATTATTCATCATTCTTACATTTATTAATCATATCCCACATAAAAAATGAGGTCCTGAATTTTCATTCATTCATAGTATTTTATTTTCATCTCATCTCCTTGAAAAAAAATAAAAAATAAAAAAAATAAAAACAAAGAAAAAAATATTATTAGGATGAATTAATTCATTATATTCATTACATGACTCATGTATCATGTCATTAAAAAATGGGGACTTATGTTTCACATATTATAATGGAAATTGAGTGAGGTATTTCCTGTGTTTCCACTTCAATATTCATGCGTTGATATTTAATAGTTCAAACTCCTCTTTCCAGCCTTTGAATTTTTAAATTATTTACCCACCAATATATAGCCATGTAATTAAATTTGACAAAGGTCCTCATGATGGAAATTTTTTTTATGTCTCATGGTGTGGAGTGATGATAATTTTCACAATCCTATGTAGATCACACATGTTCTGAGAATGAAAAAAAACTCAATTTGAAAAATCCTTGAGCAAAGAGATAAATACATTTATAGGTAGGTAGGTGTGACATTTACATGAGGATTAACATGATATTGAATGGAATTTTATGATAGTTTTTTATTTAGAAAATTTTAACCCATGTTGAAGGCCTGATATTTCCTTAGGAGTGATAATTGAATAGTGTTCCCAAATATACCATGGGAAGTTTGTTTTGACCTTGGTATTAGAATATTGTCTAGGAGTGAAATGGTTAAGTGTCGTTGATTAATGAAACTAATATTTTCATAAATTTTATTCTGTAATAGATTTTTTTAAATCCCACCAATTTGATACTTTAAGGTAAATTTTCACATTTTTAGGTTTTTTAATAATTTAGTCTCAATTATGTAAATTACTTATTTTTTGATTTTTAAGTATTTTTATATTAGTATGATATTTCAATCATAAAATTTTATACACTAATTAAAATTTAAATATTTATTTTTATAGGATTACAGTATTTATGGGATTCATTTAATAAAACAAGATAATGATTTGAATCTAAATATTTGGGGCCCAAATAAAGCTCACAAGTTCAACCCTAGAATATGTGGGTATATTGAATTAATTTCAAATATGGAACCATATATCACAAATGGAAAAAATAAATGAATAAAAATTTGTAAGAGGATATAGAAAACAAATAATAATGTTTTACATTTTTATAGTGGTGCATGATTCATCCCTTTACATTTAAATAAATTCATTATAAATTAGAGGAAGGGAATTTCAGGATTCTGTTACTCCAAAAATAATTTCATTAGTAATATAGCTATAACATTGAAATTTTTTGAAAATGGAGCTTGAATTTCATGTGTGAATGATAAAAGAAGTGTGGGATAACTTTTTAGTTTATTAAATTTCTAAATTTATCAATTTAATAGTCTAAAAATTCACTATCTTTTGGTTGATGATTTTGGTGTGAAAATGAGAAAAACATCTCTCTATAACAATGTTCCTCAACCCCCTCTCAAGATGTTGACAATTTTGGTTGGAAATTTTAGTTAAACATTTTTAGTGTATTAGTAGTGATTTTTATATGTAATCCTCTTATACATATTAAAAATATTTATTTCTCTTTCTCATACACATCTCTTTTGTTTTATCTTTTGTGTTACCCCACTATTCCATTCTCAAATCCATGAAAATAGAGAACTAACCTCATTTATTGTTTGAGGAAGGCAGTGGTTTTATTCTTGTGTTCATGAACTTCAAAATTTATTTTTATATTATTATAATAATTTTAGTATGTGAGAAATTAATAGTTTTGAATCAGTCACCACCCTTTCTATACTATTATGTTATTCTTCCCATTCATTTTCCCTCTTCCAACAATATAATGTTTCATATATAGGGTTGGTGTAGCATTGCAGTGATGATGTGAGGGATATTATCCCTAATAAAGAGGTTCAGTATGGGGTTATGATATTTAAAATGGGATGTTTTTGAGTGATAATATTGATCTCAACATTTATTAGAATATAGAGAGTAATTTAAAGAATAATGATAACTCCACTGTGAACTCCCAAGTGAAAAAACATCATTATTTTTTACTAACTTAAATGTTTATTTTCTTTTTATTTGTCATTTTTATATCACATTTAATATTTTTATCATATTCATTTCAAATTCCCAATTGCTTTATTTTTTAAAAGTGGTATATTTTTTAGTTTATAAATAGTGAAAATAGGAGAGTGGTGCGTGTTAGTGTCCTCATCAAGAGATCAAACCAAGTGTTCATACTATATTTAATTATTATTTAATAAAACTTTATCATATAGGGATTAAAAAAATATCTCTTATAATTTTTTTTCTATTTTTATTGATGTTTCAAGTTCACACACACAATTTTTCATAAAAAAATTAAAAATTATAGAAACTAGAAAAATAGAACATCATTTTACATCTTTATTTTCTTCATTCAATGATAGAATTTCAATGTATTTTTTCATAATATTTTCCTATTAGCTATTTTGATAAGTATATAAAGGAAGAATCCTGGAGTATTCAATTTTAACAAAATTCAAAAATGATTAAAGAGTTTAGGAATAAAATTGAAGTTATTTCAACATCTCAGAATAAATGGGAAACTTGGAAAGAGTCTCAAGAAAAGGATGAATCAAAGCTTATTTATAAAAAAATTTCAATTGAAGAAACATGTGAGGATTAAATTATGATGGAACTCGTCTCAAAACTATCCATACAATTTTCTATAGAGGTTAAAAAATAATAATTTCTAACTGATGTTCATGTGGGAGATCAAGATTAATTTGAAGAATATTGGGAATATTTTTTAGAAGCATAAAATATATGTGATTTTCCCATCATTGTTAATGAAAAATTACTTCCTCTATATCTCTATTTGACATTGGAAGTAGATATAATGAGGTAGTGGAGTTTTAAAAGAAGATGAAGAATATTGGATACCTGCCTCCAACTCCAATAATACAACTCTAAGAGGCACTTATAAAATAATTATAAATTAAAGTCAGGAAAATATTGGGAGAATATTTTTGTGTGGGAGTGAATTTCTGTAGGCAGGCAGTGACACACGCATGAAGCAGACAGACAGTCGTGCATGCATGATGCAAGAAGATAGTGGTGTAGGCATAATGCTACACTGGGACTTTGGGTAATGTAATGGGCTTCATGCCCACTGGGATTTCGGGCCATATATTTAATAAATAAGTTTAGATGGGTGGACAATCACTTAGGGGGGGATATGGATTTTCTTTCCAGCCTTTGTGTGTGGTGTGAGTGTTTTTAATGTAATTGTACCCTCAAGAACCAAATATATATATATATATATAATTAATTGATAATTACCTCACACTGCTTTTATTTTTTATATTCTGTTAACACATGGATTTCCGTTGATGATGATGATGAATAAAATGATGATTCCCCAACTAATACTGAGTTACCAATGTCCTTACTTGAAAAATATTATTACAATATTACCTACTCAAAGTGTAATATTTTTATATTGATACTTAATATTTTATTCTTATTCAATTTTAACTTTTCTTTAATCACCCTATTCTTTGATTTTTTGAAACAAAAACTATAAATTAGGATCTAGATGAAGTTAAGGTAGATGATTCTGTCCAAGTTGCGTAGATGTAAAGGAGAACCCAATATTTTACCTCCCCCACCATCCAAGATATACTACATTTCTAAGAGGATGGATTTGATATACTTTATCCATGGGTTATTTTACAACTAATGTGAAGCAATGAATATTAAAATGAAAACAATTGTAGTTCTTAAAATCATTAAAAAAATATCCCTATCAGACTTCGGGTGAAAACATTAACTCCCAACTAGAGGCAGTAAAAAACTAGTACCCACTTGGGGTTTAAACCATGTTATATCCTTATTTTCCTTTTTTTATTTTTGTGTTTTTCTTGATTTCCACATATAAATTGGAAATATATATGATCTTAAATCAAAGAACCCACATTCAAATACACTCAGGTTTTATAATTAATTAACTTTGTTCTTACTTCCCTTTTTCATTTAAAATATATTGGGTTAAAATTAAATTTTATTTAAACCATAAGTTTGGATGGATTTAAATATACTTTTATGATTTTTATATGTGTTTCTATATTGTTTTTTATATGTTTTTAAAATTTTGAATGTTTTTATTTATGTTTTTTATTTACTTTGAGTTTATTTTTAAGGATATCTAGATAAATAAAGTAGTTTATGAAATTAAAATCATATTCGTATTTTGACACATTGTTTGATTTGAATATTCAATAATTTAAATGACTATTGAAATGGGTTTTGTTTCTTGATTTCTAATATTTTAATTTAAGGAAGATTGATTGATTGTGAAACTCATGTACTCTAGTACAATTCATATTTAATATCTTTCCCAATATGAGAGGTTTCTAAACCTTTTTGGTATATTTTTCACATTTCTCTTTTTCTTAAGAGTCTTGAGTCTTGTCATGTGATCCAAAACTTATGATTTTTCTCTTTCAAATATTTGGAATTCATAATTTTTTTAACATGATTAATTTTTTTGGATAATAACATTTTAACTTTACACATACCATTAATATTTATCTCCCCAATAATTTTATGATTTTTTTTGAATAAATTTAATTTCCTTGATATCTTTCATTACACGCAACACCGAGATTTAAAGAACTGTAAAAAACTATTAATATTATTATTTAAACATGAATATTATTAACTAGATATTAAACTTGGTGATATTAATATTAATGAACACATTTTAAAAATTAAGTATACTGGTTTTATATAAATAAATATTATTGATAAAAGATTAATTACTTTTTAGTGAAGTCCTTATATGACTCGAAAAATACTTATTTTTCTAATTTTTTTGTATTACTTTTTGTAAATAAATAATAAATTTTATTTTTGAAAAATTAAGAAAATTCATTTCAAAAAACGAACTTAATTTCTTGAATGAACATGTTAAAATTATGCTATGGTGAGTTTTTGGGATTTTTATTAGAAGATTAATTTTTCAATGAATAGTGAAAATATTGGTTTTTATAGAAATCTGCCTTTTCATTTAAAGAATTTATAATGTTCAATTTTGTTTTTAAATGATTTAAAAATTAAAATTAGATCAATTATATTATAATTAATCTAATATAGGTTATTTGAATCAAATTCAAATTGATTTTTTATATAAAACCTTTTGATCTTTTCAAAATATTCTCTTTGAAAACTGCATTTTCATAGAATCTATGGTTTTAATTTTAAATTTAAATTTTATACTTTTGTAAATTGAATTTAAAAAAATGGATTTCATATTTGGAATTAAAATAAATAATATTATATAGTAAGGTAAACATAAATTTTGGCCAAAATGAATAGTAAAAATAATTAAAATTAATTACTGTGGTTAATGTTAAAATAGGTTTACTAGGGGTGGGGGTGGGTTAAACTAAATATATAAGGAGTAAAATGACCTATAAACATTTCTAAAACCCATTTTATGGACATATTGTTACCTCATCACCTCTAATATTCAATAATTACACTTTTTGGATCTTTCTGAAATGTGAAAAAATGGATACATGTTATTCTTTTCAATAATTCCATTTGTGTCCTCTCCCCCACTTATAAAATGCCACCCCCTATCCTCTCCAATTTAAACACCCAAAACCCCTTGGTTTAGAAAATCCATGACCAAACCTCTTCTATAAATCCCTCCCCATATCCTAGAGTCTATATATTTATTAGATTACCCTCTTATTAAGGATTTAGGTATAAACCTAAAGCGGTACTCCAAAAAATGAGGATGGTTGAACATGTATAAAGGAAGTTGAGACATAAGGTAAAATATTTTTGTCTCAAATTTTTTTCTTTGAGGCATAAGTTATGTTATTCAACTATCTTATTTTATGAGGTGTATATACTTCAAACCGTTTTTCTGATATTATGCAATTTGAACCTCATATAATATCAAATGAGAAGATGAAGACTCGTTGGTTCGAGTTGGGACTTCGACCAGATATTCATTCTTAGGTTTTCTTACTAAATTTGCCTTCTTATGCTAATGTACTAGATAGAGCACTGATGGTCAAAATGGACCTGTCTAGAAAGTCAGGGTTGTTGGAAAATTCTTTCTCTCCCAATGGCAGTGCAAGTTCCTTCCAAGGAAAGAGGAAGCATGATGATTCTCATGTCATTATATACCTCCCATAGAGCTTGGAAGAGGACCTTTAATTTGTTACTAGTGTGGAAAACTAGGGCATTCAAATAGGGTTTTCACTGAGGCACCCAAGATATGTGGCTCATGTGGATGCTCGGGTCACCTACAAAAGTTCTTCCATATCCATTCCACTCTTCATAGTGGAACGAGATCATCAACACCTTCTAAAACTATGGGGAAATAAAATTATTCACTTATAAAAGGGTTCCATCCATAGGAATCCATATTGAAGATTATTTACGTAATAGAAGAGTTTCTATAGGAAGTGAATACGAGTCCAGTAACTATGAGAGGTATGATTACTATAACTTCATCATTAGTGACTTCTTTATTTGATACTGGTTCATCTCACTCATTTATTTCAATCCATATCGTTAATATAATAAATCTTCCTATGGAGAATTTGTCTTATATAATGGATATTACTACACCCCTTGGCATGAGGAGAGATCATGGTCTCCATATTACCATTTGTGTTTTCTCTCTGTTAGATGTTGAGATTGCTTAGATTTTTATGGTTCTCAAAATGAAATCTCTTGATGTCATTTTCAAGATGAATTAGATCATTTCCAATAAATCCTATATTGATTATTATCATCGTCGGGTCTCCTCTACTACACATGATGGAGATTTCTGTATCATTTAATGAGTATGGGACCCAAGTTTGAGTAGGGTTATGCCTTCTTCTTTTAAGTTGGGGAAAGAAATATTTGTTTTTGATTTTTATCTGGAGTAGTAATCCTTGATCAATAATCTCCCACTAGTTTTATTTGAGTTTTCTGATTTGTTTCCTTACGAATTCTCTAGTTTTCCACCAGTAAGGGAGGTAGAGTTTTCTATTGACTTAGTTCCTGGTTCTCAACCAGTGTATATTCCTTCCTACCACATAGAACCAGCTGGAATGAAGGAGTTGAAGACTGAGTTGGATGAACTTTTAGGGAAAGGATTTATATGCCTAAGTGTGTCACCTTGGGCAGCGCCAGTTCACTTTGCTGAGAAGGATGATGGTTCACTGTGACTTTGTTTTGATTATAAAAAACTCAATTGTGTTATAATAAATAACAAGTATGCATTGAGATGGATTGATGATCTATTTTATCAGTTGAAAGGGGTGAAGTGGTTCTCGAAGATCGATATTTGGCCTGGTTACCATTAGTTGAGGATAAAAGAATCTGATGTTCATAAAAATTCCTTTTATGGAAGGTATGAACATTATGAGTACCTTGTTATGCTCTTTGGTCCAACCAATTCCCCTATAGTCTTTATGGATTTGATGAATAGAATTTTCCATAAGTATATTGATACAATTTTGGTAGTCTTTATGGATGAGATCCTAGTTTACTCTAAGTTCGAGGAGGATCATGTTCATCATATGAGAGTAGTTTTGGTATTATTGAGTAATCATCACCTTTATTCAAAGCCTTTGAAATGTGATTTCTAGATTTGGGAAGTGAAATTCTTAAGAAACGTGGTTTTAGAATAGGTATTTCAATTGATAATGAAAATATAAAGGCTTTTATGACATGTAAATAACCATAAAATGTTTTTGAGATATGGAGCTTCTTTGGTCTAGCTGGGTATTATTGCTAGTTTGTTAAGAACTTCTCAAAGTTGGATTCTATAATGACTACTCTAACTCATAATGGAGAAAATTTTGCTCAGGATGAAAATTTTCAGAGTTATTTTTTTGAGATGAAATTTATTTTGACTACTACTCTAGTGTTGACTATTATTGAGGCTGGAAAGTGATATGTGGTCATCTATGATGCATCAGGTTCAGGTTTTGGCTGCATTCTTGTGGAAGGTGATAATTTTGTTACTTATGGATCTCATTATCTTAGGCCACATGAGAATAATCATCTGACCCCTGATCTTAAACATGCAATTATGATGTACACACTTAATTTTTTTTGGCATTACCTTTACATAGAATGGTTTATCATGTTTTTATACCACAAGAGCTTGATTTATATCTTCTCTAAAAAATATTTGAATCTCCACCAGAGGGTTTGGGTGGAATACCTAAAGTATTTCAATTTCAACATCACCTATACCTCTGTAATGACCTGGAAATTCCATATATATATATTTTAAATTATTTGGTATTATTATGAGTCTGAAAAAATTGACGGCACTTGATTCTGAGGCCTGATGTTCCGAGAAGAGATTTTTGAACTTTTTTTAGGTGTTTTCAGTAAACGTGCGGGCAACATTTTCTATCTTTTGAACCGGGGATCGGATTAAAAAACCGAGGGCACCATTGAATACGCAACTCCGGGATTAACTTAAGGGAGACTTAACTTCAACCATAGTAGGTTGGTAGAAAAATATAGTTTTGCAGACTTTTTGAAGAATAATAAAATAACATAAAAATGTTATTTTATTTTTCTACCAACGGTTGAGCGGTGGTGGCGGGACCGCTGAGTTGTCAAGCCATTTAATGGCTTGAATCTTCTTTTTTGTAACCAAACCATTGGGAGTTAAGAGTTTCATTCATTAATTAACCTCATTAATCTTTCGTTGCATTAATCACCCTTTACCTCTATTTAAATGAGGCTCGGGCTTGGGTTTTTGACACAGAAGGGAGGAACTTCATCACAACATCTTCCACCAACGAAGAATGGAGGCTTGGATGACAATGTTGGAGGAATCGATCTGGGATCGATGAATTTTGGCAGCTTCTTCAAGTGTGGATTCTTCTTCCAAAACCACGACGCCTCCTCCAAATTTTAGGTAGGGGTTGTTTATGTTTAAATTCATGAGAATTTGTTTCTTTTCCACATTATTGAAAATCATAATGAACCGCAGAAGTTTTGAACGGGTTTTAGTTTATCTTTAATGATTTAATTTCTACCTTCTTGATATGATGCTACCGTGGAGGGTGAGAACCAAACGAATAAGGCCTGAACCCTCCACCGCTTTGATTTTTGTCATGTTTTTCGGGGAATATAATTTCATCTTGACGAAATACGGAAATAGGGATCCATGTAGTGACGATAGCATCTTGGGATGCCCATAAGCGCATTTGGAAGGGAAAAAGGACCATCGGATCTCACCTGGTGGCCCACAGAATCCCCGCCAGTGGGCAACTCTCACCGACCGCAGATAGAGGTAGTGCTCGTAGGTGCTGCGGTGATCGGTAGGGGCGGCCGGCCCTCAACCGACCATGTTGGAAAAAGGCGGTGCACCATCGCGCGCCACGGTGAGGAGGTCGTGACTTAGAATCCACGACGAAGGGGACCCATTCCCCGCAGGTCCCATTGACAGGGTGGCAGCAACACGTGGTTCCACCGATTGAGAAATCCTGAATGACTTAGCTGTTTGGGGAGGAGAAAATACCCTAGCACGGGTCACCCAGCTGGGGGTCGTGCTGCCTGGTGGGTCGGGTTGGTCCGCGGCCCAACGGGCCGAGCCCTCCGTGACCCAGCCCACTCAGGTCATCCCTGCCCATTTGGGTTGGGCTGGGTCGGATTTGGGTCAGATCCATACTAGGTCGGGTCAACCCAAGTCGGGGCGGGTTGGGTCGGACCGAACCCAAACCCTTTTCGGCCCAAATATGCTTGAAAGACCATATCTCACAAACCAAATGCCCGTTTGATGAACCGTCTACAGTGATGGAATCCTAGTAACGATACATTTCTTTTGAGATACTCTAGATGAGTTTTGGAGAAAGTTTTATTACAACCACGTTGGATCAAACCCGAATCCAACTGGGCCCTCAGTACTAAAACACTTATAACTCACTGATCGGGCGTCCGATTGATGCACCGTATATCACGTTGGGACCCTTAAAACATGGAGGTCCTTTAGGTTTCTCCTTTGGGGAGATTATTAGAAGTTGAGGAAAAACAGGTATCTTGAGGAGCAGATTCGAGAGAACTCAAGCGCACCGAGTGCTGGGAATCATGTGGCTGGCTGTCAATTGAACAACAACCCTGTGTTGATCAGCATCATAGAGACCCTATGTGGATCAAAATAATAGAGAACCTATGCGGATCATTATCATAGAGACCCTGTGTGGATCAGAATCATAGCGACCCTGTGTGGATCAGCATCATAGCGACCCTGTGTGGATCATCATCATAGTGACCCTATGTGGATCAATATCATAGCGACCCTATGTGGATCAACATCCTAGTGACCCTGCATGGATCAACAGTGCGCGACCCGACAAGGACCAATCTTAGAGCGTCCTGTCAAGGATCATCAACATACGACCCCGTGTGGATTGATAATGGAACAACTTCTTCATGGTTGAGTTGTGGAAACTTCCTAACGGAATAAAATGATATAGCATAAGACTAATCATATTTATTCCTGATCTCTGAGTTGTATACCTAGTTTGAGATGAGTCTTTTGCATTGTGATTTGTGATTGAGATCATGATTTTTGGTTTCTCTTTGTGGAATTCCAAGAGACCTTTGGGGGTCTCGGGGTCCCTACTGGGTACTGTTACACTCAACCCTGCACGGGATTTGCCTGCACCTTGTTGTGTCTTATGTAGATGACAAGCATCTTGGCTGAGACTTTGGGGAGCCATGATCAGGTGGTACACGGAGGTGATTGGTTGACATGGAGAGTTATAGAGACGAGCTGTACCTACCCTTCAGGCAGGATCCATGGTGGACAATCTTAAGAGCTCTTTTCTATTATAGTTGTATCTTTTCAGTTGGGCTTGTATTCTGACCATTTTACTTTTAGTACACACTTTTACTACTGCTATTTTACTATGTGGTTTGAATCTTGTCATGTTCTTGGTCTGTTTGTTTTCAGGTTCAAAGGCAATGCCTTCCCATTTTAGGGATTTTCATTTCCTATGCTAGTCGCCAACCCCTGACCTATGGAATACGGGTTTGGGGTAGTCATGACACAGGCCCCGAGGGATGGGTCGTGATAAAGTGGTATCAGAGGAGTCGGTTCTACCAAATAACTAGGACTCTGATCTTTCTAATGAAGCAATAGTGTTAAGTCTTTTTAGTGTGGTTTTTCAGTTTGGGGAGTTTAGTTTTGGTGCAAAGGACAACATATCAATACACTAGGACCCTGAATTATGATTTCCAACTCGGTGCACGAAAACACTGATTGCGTGTGTTTTGAAAATGTTTTACTTTTGATCTTTTTTTTGAGTCAGCTCACTAGGTATAACTTATTGACTGTGGAACACCTGTTTCTTTTTAGGATACCTCCAAGTAGACAACCAACTAGGATTCCAGAGAGAGTTCATGATGATGTCCCATCGAGCTATGAGGCATTGGTGCATGGCCCTCTTACAATGATAGCACCTTCGGGTGGTGCCCCAACAGCACCACTACCCATTGGGAAGCTGTTGCCACCATCCCCACTAACGAACGATGCACTCCAACTAAGCGTATTTCATGAGTTCTAGTGGAAGAGGCCTCCAAGGTTTCAAGGTGAGACAGATCCCCAGGCAGCTAAGGAATGGATGTAGGTTGTGGATAGAGTTTTCCACCTAGTTGGGACACTAGTATAGTAGGTGGTGATCCTAGTTGTTAGTCTTTTCCAGGGTACGACATGGAGATGGTGGAGTTTGATGCTCCGGTTACATGATGAGGCGAACCTCACCTAGACGGAATTCGAGAGCCTCTTTAGGGTGGAGATAGTTCCAGAAACACTACACTCTGTGCATATTCAGGAGCTCCTGAGGGCAGCCTGACAGTAGCCCCTTACTCGGTGAGATTCGCTGACCTTTTGCGCTACTCCACCAACATGGTACGTGACCCTTTATTCAGGTTATAAACCTTTGAGAAGGGTCTCTGGTGGGAGATAAAATCATCGATGATATCGCTCAATATCCTGACGCAGGATGGAGTGCTTGAGCGAGCATTATTGGTTGAGATATTTTTAGCTGAGCAGGCACCGATGGTGAGAGCCACCACCAGATGACAGGTAGTCGAGTCATCTATAGCAAGCAGTAAGAAGATGATGCATAGGTCCAAGAAAATCAGACCTTGTAGAGGACAACCCCAGGATGTAGGTTCGGTGGTGCGGAGCTCACAAGGTAGAGCGGGCCAGTAGAAGACCAGATTGTTCTTCCTGTGCGGTGGGCAGGGCCACATGGCTCACGAATTCCCAACCCATTATAACAAATATTATCATATGGTCAAGGGAACATCGAGGAAGAGGCATAGATTAAATCTAGGAGTACTGCAAGGTGGATGACATGGTAGAGGAGTAGTCCATGAAATAGGTAGTGGGTGGCGATATGAGGATTTACCGCCACCACCTCCAGGTGGTGCACCCTAACCTCTAGGAGTAGGCGAATAGGGACGAGCACAACTTTTGGCAGTTGAGTCTTATTACCACAGTGCTCTAGAGATGATTTGAGGTAGGATCTATGTCTACTACACCATAGCTTCAGTACTTATAGACACATGTGCCAATCACTCTTTCATTTCCACAACTCTTGTTCAGATCTTGGAGATTCTGGTAGATCCATCGGTTCGATCCTTATGATTAGAGACTCTTACAGGAGTGGATTAGATGATTACACATTGGTGATAACAATGTGAGATCACTCTAAAAGGCGAGAGCTTTGTCTATGATCTCCTAGTAGAAGCATCGATGCCATATGATGCCATCTTGGGTATGGACTGGTTATCCATGATCTATGATTAGATTGACTATTTTAGGTGCAAAGTGTGGTGTGTCCATAAGGATAGGACCGGGTTTTCCTTCACTGGTGAGAAGGGAACCTTTGTAGCATAGGATAGACTTTCTCAGAGGAGTGTGCAACCGATCACTCATCAGTTGTCTATCCTTACCCTTAGAGCACTTGATGTGAGGAGTCCAAGTTATCTTGTAGTGGTGGAACATTATGATGATGTCTTTCCTAATTATGTTCTGGTACTAAATTCTCATAGATAGGTAGATTTATACATCAACATGTACCCCAGGATGACACCGATATCTACACTAGCATACCGGATGGCTCCTGCGGAGTTTCGTGATTTGTGGGTATAATTGGAGGAATTATAGAGGAAGAGGTTCATAAGGCCCAATGTTTCTCCATGGGCATCCCTAATTTTGTTCACCAAGACTGTAGATGGGAGTCTAAGGATTTTTATGTACTATCGGTGCCTAAACCAGGTGATTGTGAAGAACAAGTATCCACTCCCAAGGATTGATGATTTCTTCGACTAGCTGAAAAGAGCTCGATGGTTTTTGAAGATAGACCTCAGATCAGGCTATCATCAGCTTAGAGTACAAGATAAGGATGTACTGAAGAGAGCCTTCAGATGTCGGTATGGACACTATGAGTTCTTGGTGATGCCCTTCAGTGTAAAAAAAACCCTGACAATGTTCATGGGGATCATGAATAGGATATTCCAGCCTTACCTTGATCAATTCGCGGTAGTCTTCATTGATGACATCTTGATATACTCAGAGTTATAGGAGGATCATGCTATGCATCTACAGATAGTTCTGAATACACTCCAAGAGCACCAGCTTTATGGAAATCTCTCAAAGTGCCAATTCTGGATATGGGAAGTCCACTTCCTGGGGCACGTTATCTCAGAGGTTGGAGTTGTAGTGGATCCAGCGAAGATAGAGGTAGTGCTTGCTTGGGAGCCACCCAGGAGTATTACCGAGGTGAGGAGTTTCCTAGGATTGGCTAGGTACTACCGGAGATTCATACACAAATTTTCCAAAGTTGCGACACCCTTGTCAGCTTTGACAAAGAAGGGACAACCCTTCATGCGGACGGAGAGATGAAAACAGAGTTTTCAGGAACTATGGTAGAGACTGATGAGTGACCCCATCTTGAGGCTACCAGAAGAGGGCATTGGGTATGTAGTTTACTGTGATGAATCAGGGACCAGACTAGGTTGTGTCCTGATGCCAGAGCAAGAGGTGATTGCCTACATCTCATGTCAACTGAGACAAAATGAGAAGAACTATGCTACCCATGACCTAGAGTTAGCAGTAGTGGTCTTTTCACTAAAGATGTGGTGACACTACTTGATGGGAGAACGTTTTACAGTCTACTCTAATCACAAAAGTCTCAGGTATATCTTCTCACAGAAGGACCTGAATCTGAGACAATGACGATGGATAGAGTTCCTCCAGGACTAGGACTTTAAGATAGTCTACACTCCTCGGAAGTGGAACGTAGTAGCAGACGAACTCAGCAAGAGGTCTGGTCTATAGTTTCTGAGTAAGGCGATAAAGAATCTAGTCATGTTACAGTTATCCTTCATGGATAGTGATAGAGCAGCTTACCTCCAGTCTATGAGAGTTACTCCCCCACTCCTTCAAATAGTTAGGGAGGCAAAACTTGGAGACATTGACTATGAGACCTGACATTCTCATATATCCTCAGGACAGGCTCTTGATGTATTTTATGAAGGTGGGGAGCACATCATCTGCTTAAGAGGACACACTACGCTACTAGTGACACTATGGGAGGAGGTGTTGAGGGAGTTCCATATATCCACTTTGGTTGTACATCATGGTGTGACAAAGATGTACCAGGACCTATGGCATCAGTACTAGTGGCCAAGGATGAAGAAAACAGCGGCATAGTTCATCTCATGATGCCTCACTTGTCAGCAAGTGAAGGCCAAGCATTAGGTACCGATAGGCTTCGCTTATCCACTTGAGGTAATAGAGTGGAAGTGGGATGGTATATCCATGGAATTCGTGATAGGGCAACCACTTACATCCAGGGGCTATGATTTCTTCTAGGTCATTGTTGACCGAATCACCAATTCGGCCCACTTCCTACCCATTCGAGTGCAGGGATTAGTAGAGAGCTTGGGATGCCACTAAGTATAGGAGACTATACGATTTCAGAGGGTTCCATCGATGATCGTCTCAGATCAAGATGCACGTTTTACATCATGATTGTGGAAGGGATTATAGGAGGTATTTGGGACTCAGCTACATTTGAGCACTACATTCCATCCTCAGAGAGATGGTCAGACGGAGAAGACCATTCAGAGGCTCGAGGACATGCTTTGTGCTTGTGTCCTTGATTTTTCCCGTAGTTGGGAGGACCACTTGCCACTTGTAAAGTTCTCTTAAAACAATAATTATCACTCCACCATCGGCATGGATCTGTTTGAGGACCTATATGTGTGACCATGAAGATCACCTCTATGTTGGACAAACCCAAGGGAGTCAACACATATGGGTCCAAAGTTGGTACAGGCTACCACAAAGAAGGTGTATATCATTTAGGAGAGGATGAAGACTGCACATAGATGGCATAAGTATTATGAGGACAGGAGATGGAGACCCTTGGAGTTTTAGGAGGGGGACCATGTATTCTTACGGGTCTCACCCCGATGAGGATTACAGAGGTTTGGCTGGGGTGACAAGCTATCTCTGAGGTTCATCAGACCATTCCAGATCCTCAACAAAGTAGGCAAGGCGGCATACTGTCTAGCTCTTCCCCCATAGATGCACTAGGTGCATAATGTTTTCTACGTGTCACAACTGAGGAGGTACATGAATGATCCATCACACGCTATTGACTGGGGTGAGCTGGGCATCGATGATGGGGTGACGTTTGTGGAGTTTTCAGTGGAGATAGTTGATCGATAGGAGTGGGTCCTTCGTGGGTGGTTGATTCCTCTAGTGCGAGTTTTTTGGCATCACAAGAACCTCCAGGAGAGCACTTGGGAGAGGCAGACTAAGATACGTGCTCAGTACCCCCATTTGTTTCTCTAGTTTTGTTGTAGTTTTTGGGGAAAAAATCCCTATGGTGGGAAGAATGTAAAGATGCAGAAATTCCATATATATATTTTAAATTATTTGGGATTATTATGAGTCTTTAAAAATTGAAGGCGCTTGATTACGAGGCCTAGTGTGCTCAGAATGGATTTTTGAACTTTTTTTAGGTACGTTCAGTAAACGTGCGGGCGGCATTTTCTATCTTTTGAACCGGTGATCGGATTAAAAATATGTGGGCACCGTTGAATCCGCAGATCCATGATTCACTCAAGGGAGGATTAACTTTGAATGTAGTAGGTCAGGAGAAAAATATAGTTTTATAGACCTTTTGAATAATAATAAAATAACAGAAAAAATGTTATTTTATTTTTCTACCAACAGTTGAGAGATGGTGGCATGACCACTAATTTGTCAAGCCATTTAATGGATTGACTCTTCTGTTTTGTAACCGCAATATTCAGAGTTAAGAGGTTCATTCATTAATGAACCACATTAATCTTTTGTTGCATTAATCACCCTTCCCCTATATTTAAATGAGCCCCAGGCTTGGGTTTTTGACATGGAAGGGAGGAACCTCTGATGAAGTGTTGCATCGTCTTCCACCAATGAATAATGGAGGCTTAGATAACAACGTTGGAGGAATTGATCTGGGATCGAAGAACGTTAGTGGCTTCTTTAAGTATGGATTCTTCTTCCACAACCACGACGTCTCCTCAGAATCCAAGGTAGGGGTTTTTTATGTTTAAATTCATGAGAATTTGTTTCTTTTCCACATTCTTGAAAATCATGATGAATCACAGAAGTGTTGAACAAGTTTTTGTTTATCTTTGATGATTGAATTACTACCCACTTGATATGATGCTAACGTAGAGGGAGCAGGCCAAACGAACAAGGCCTAGACCCTATGTTACTTTGGTTTTTTTCTCATTCTTCGGGGAATGGAATTTCAACTCAACAGAATCCAGAAACCGAGAGCCACACAGTGATAGCAGCATCCCGGGAGGCCCATAGGTGCGTTAGAAAGAGAAAACGGACTATCAAATCTCACCTGGTGGCCCGCGGAAGCCCCTTCAGTGCGTCACTAGTGTGGCGGTGCCAAAAACCGACACCAAAAGGCAACGGTGCCGACAAACTGCACCAGCAGGTGACAGCACTGACAACCGGAACTAGCGGGTGACGACGCTGACAACCGGCACTGGCGGGCGATGACAACAGCTGGCTCTTGCCGACCGTGGATGGAGGCAGTTCCCATAGGCACCGTAGTGGTCGGTAGGGGAAGCTGACCCTCAGTTGGCCACATTGGAAGAAGGCAGTGTGCCATCGCGCATCATAGTGAGGAGGTCGCGAATTCGAAGCCACAAGAAAGGCGACTCATGCCTTGTGGGTCCTACTGACAGGGTGGTGGTGCCACATGGCACCGTTGGTTGAGAAATCCCAAATGTCTTAGCCGTTTGGGGAGTGGGAGAGACCCCCGCACGGGCCACCCAACTAGGGGTCGGGCCACCCGGTGGGCCGCGTCCAACCAAGGAAGGTTGGGCCGGTCCACAGCCCAAAGATCCGAGATTATCTTGGCCCAACCCACTTTGGTTGGCCCAGCCAGTTCGAGCCGGGCCGAGTCGGATCCAGGTCAACCCGAACTGGTTTGGGTCGGTCCGACCGGGTCAGACCGAACTGGGACCCTTTTCGGCCCAGATATGCTTAAAATACTGTATCTCACAAACTAGACATCCATTTGAAAAACCATATATGGAGCTGCAATACTATGAATGTGATGATTCTTTTGAGATACTCCACCTGAGTTTCGGAGAAAGTTTGAGTACGGCCAGGTTGGATCAAACCTGAATCCAATTTGGCCCTCGGTACTAAAATGCTTATAACTCACAGACTGGGCGTCCGATTAACGCGTCTTCTATCACGTTGGGACCCTTACAACATGGAGGTACTTTGAGTTACTCCTTTTTTGAGCTTAGTGGTAGTTTAGGCATGACCGATATCTTGAGGTGAATTTTCTAAAGAACTCAAGCACACCGAGTGTGAGGAATCTTGTGGCTGACTGTCAATTGAACTGTTGCTGGCTATTAATTGAGGATAGACCCTGTGTAGATCAGTATCATAGAGACCCTATGTGTATCATCATCATAGAGACCCTCTATGGATCAACATCACAATGACCCTGTGTGGATCAACATCATAGAGACCCTGTGTGGATTAGCATCATAGCAACCCTATGTGGATCAACATCATAGTGACCCTGTGTGGATCAACATCCTAGTGACCCTATGTAGATTAACAGTGCGTGAACTGAAAATGACCAACCTTAGAGTGGCTCATCATGGATTAGTGACATACTACCCTGTGTGGATTGACAATGGAACAACTTCTTCATGGTTCAGTTGTGGAAACTTCCTAACAGAATAAAATGACACAACATAAGATTAATCATATTTATTCCTGATCATTGAGTTATATACCTGGTTTGATCTGAGTCTTTTTCTTTGTGATTTGTTATCAAGATAATGCTTTGGGGTTTTCCATTGTGAAATTCTTAGAGACATTTGGGGGTATCGGGGTCCCTACTGGGTATTGTTATACTCACCCCTGCACGGGATTCTCCGGCACCTTATTGTGTCTTGTGCAGACAATGAGTAGCTTGGCTGAGAGTTTGTAGATCTAGGAGCAGGCAGTACATAGAGGTGATTGGTTTATGTGGAGAGCTATGTAGATGAGTCATACCTACCCTTTAGGTAGGATCCATGGTGGATGATATCAGGAGATTTTTTCTGTTGTATTTGTATCTTTTCAGTTAGACTTATATTCCGGGCACTTTACTTTTAGTAAACACTTTAACTAATATAGTTTTACTACATGGTTTGCATCTTGTCATATTCTGGGTCTATGTGTTTACAGGTTCAAAGTAAATGCCTTCCCGTTTTAGTGATACACCTTTCCAGTGCTAGTCAACAGCCCCTGGCCTATGGAAAGTGGGTTTGGGGTAGTCACAATACATGCCCTGGGGGATGGTTCATGAAAACCCCAAAGAAAGGGAATGTCATCTCATATGATTTGTGTACAAAACTGCTAACCTAGGTAGTGAAAGAATCATCAGAAGAGTGAAAATTGATGACTCTTTTTGCATAGTTTCACTTTGGAGTCTAGGAATCAAGGGATGAGGTTTATTTGGATAGTTTTTAGTTGACATATTATCTTATCGATTTGATTATTTAAGAACAATAGCTTCATGATAAGTTTTTTAGAATTAGATACTCTCTTTATGGTGGGGAGACCACATCGGATTGGTCATTCTTCACTGAGTGAATTCTATGATATCAAAATCGCTTTGTTTTACCATTAGTGGTAAGGAAATCTATGATGGGGGACTTCCATAACTCCCAATGGTTTGTTCACCCAGAAACCAAAAATATTTTCTATGATATGTGACTTTGATTCTGGTGTCCAGGTATGAGACAAGGCATTTCTTAATTAGTTTCTTTTTTTTATAAGTGATAATAATTCAATGTGGAGCACCAAAAACCTTCAAGTTTACTTCATCCACTTCCAGTGCCAACTTGGAAGTGGGATGAAATATTAATGGACTTTGTGGTTGGGTTTCCATGTACCTAGAAAAAAAGAATGTGATATGGGTTGTGATCGATCGACTAACAAAGACGGATCACATTATACCCATTCATGATATAATAAATGTTGAGGATTTGGGAAATCTATATGGGAAAGATATTGTTCATTTTCATGGAGTTCCATTTGATATAGTCTCAAATAGGGATCCTTGTTTCACTTATCATTTTTGGAGAGGTCTTGAAGAGACACTAGGATCTCAGGTCTATTTGAGCATGAAATACCATCCGTAGTTTGGTGGCTAGATAGAAAGAGCTATATATATTCTTGAGGATATGCTCCATGCTTCTGTACTCAACTTTTGTGGAGTTTGAGTTGATCATTTTAGGCTGATTGAGTATTCTTATAATAATAGTTACCAGTTTGCGATTAAAATGGATCCTTTTGAGGCCTTTTATGGTCAGACTTGCAGAGCACCGTTGTGTTGGTTGGATATTGGTGAAAGTTCCTTGGTTAGAACAAGATTTGTTCAATAGATAACAACAAATATTTAGTTTATTCCTCAGATAATGATGATGGAAAAAATCTATTATAAGTCTTATGCTGATTTTCATCATAGACCGTTGGATTTTTTAGTTGGTGACCAGGATTTCTTGAAAATTTCACCCCATTTGGGTCATCAACAGCCTGAGAGGCAAGGGAACTTTCTCCTTGTTTTGTGGGACCTTTTGGTGTTGTTGAGAAGGTGGATAAATTTTCTTAATGTTTATAAATTCCACCGCAGCTGATGTCTATACATAACATTTTCCATGTATCGCAACTGAGAAATTATCTATGTGATCCATCCCATGTTCTGAGATACATTGATCTTGATGCCGAGTTTGATTTATCTATGACTGAGCAACCAGTTAGGATAGTTGATTATCAAAACCAAGGTACTTAATGGGAGGATGATACATTTGGTTTAAGTTTTATGACAACATAGTTATGATTCTCATGCGATGTGGGAGAGGGAGGCACTAATGAGAGAGCAATGGCCTTGTCTTTTTGGCATGAAAGCATCTTCATGGATTTCTGACAATATAAAGTTTCTATGGTGGGGAGGTTGTAACATCCTATTACTGTTTTTAGGTCTTCATAAACCCCTATTTTTAAAATTCTTTGGTTGGGTTTCCTTTGGGGTTGTTTCGGGTGAAATTTTTATAAATTTTAAAATTTAATGTGTTGTGCATATTTGGTTCACATTTTTCCTAAATTATGCACCCTCTCAAGGAAAACCATGCAAACCCAGGCAATGAGGTTTCTCATGGTGGGTGCATGGTTTGAAAAATCATGAACCCACTTATGAGAAACCCTGAAACCCATTAAAAGGGGCACATGGATAAGGCACATTTTTTGTCTAAACCATGCGGTTCTGCCTAGCTAACCATGTGTAAGGGATCTTTAATCTGAAAATTAATTTTTAAAACACAAAAAACTCCTCTTTTCTATTTCTGAACGACCTGTATGACCCATAATCATTTTCTAATTCCAAGAGAGCTCCCAAGAGAAGTTTTTGGCCCCTAGGACCCCTATAAAAATGAATTGAAGCTAGGAGAACAATGTTTGATCTTCTCCTGATAGGTCTCCTATTCACATTCTCAATCTCCTGCTCTCTCTATTTTCCTCCCTAGGGTTTTGTATATCTCCATGTTGGTTAGAGGATCTAATCCCAACTATTTTTGAATCCTAAACCTAGGTTTGATTCGTGATTTCCATTATAATCATTCTTTGGTGGAGAATCTGGATTAAGGTTTGGTGTTTCATGATTCAGTGATCTATGGTATGTGGTTTTGTTATGATGACCAATTTTTATTAACCTTAAATTTATTTATTTAAATTTAATTATTGATTTAAATTTAGTTATTCTTATAAATTAAATTTCTTTTAATTTATTTATTAAAAACCCAATTCCATTTAAGTGGGTTTTTTTTGGAAATTTAATTTTGGCATGAAATTGGTAAACCCATAATTCCATTGAATTAGGGTGTGATTGTGAAATTGATGGAAAATTGTGGAGATTTAAATTGTGAAATTGATGTAAATATTTTCAAATAAATTTTTGAATTAAATTGTGGGAATTTAATTTATATAATTGAATTGTGTATTGATTTTAAATTATTATTTGGAAAAATGGTTAAAAATGGTTTTGATAGAAAACTTTGGGTTTTATCATGGAAAAGGCATGTTTTTATTAAAAGCCCATTTTGATTTTTAAATGGAAGATTTATATTTTTGAAATGGGTGAGTGGGATTTATTTGTATTTTAAAGTTCCATAAAATAAATTTCCCATCATTTATTTTTACTAAATCACATGAAATCCTTGGTAGTTAGTGAGTTATTAGGGACAAAAATGTTAGGATGAGAATGTCCCAACACCGAATTGATGCATCAAAACTATAGAATAAACTATTTGGAACATTTTATTCATCAGTATGATGTTTATGAGTTCTTTTTGAATAGTTTCAAGGGACGTGTGTGCACATTTCTGTTATCATTATACAGGTGTGTGAGGATCCCATAACCTGGAACTATCATATCTCTTGGCATATGAACATGTTGCTCGCTTGTTTATATATGAGATATAAATGTATGCTAATGTTTATGAACTATTTTACATACCTTTTGAATTTATATAAACTATTTCATATAAAATGTTTTATTAATACATTTATAAAAAAAATTCCATCAATTGAAATGTACAACATTTGTTTAAAGTATTTCCATCATTTGAAATGTAAAGTATGATTTATTTAAATATTTTTTTGAAATTCCAAACCTGTTTATTTAAAATTGAAAGATAGTTATTTGGCTAATTAAATTTTGGAATCTTTTTTATAATCCTTGGTGAGACCCTATAGGTATTTTATCTCACACCATACTTGTTCCTTAAAGTGTTTTTAGATTATCTCCTTCTAGGTTCGAGTTTGGGTAAAGAACCACTTGGAGGTGGTTCTAGCTGTTGATCCATGAACTTGGATATTTTCATCCATTGGGACTTGGGTTATCTATTCTATTTTTTTGGTAATTTTATAAAGTATAAAAGGTTATTTATACCTATTTGAATTTTGGTACAGTTCTCACTTTTGAGTTTTTCTTATATTAATACTGACTTATTTATAATTCCTTTGCGATGTTTTTGGAAAATCATTCCCACTTAAGTTTTTCATGATGCCAGGTTCTTATCGCTAACCCATGGGTATCAGGAACTACCTTTGGGTCATGTCAGGACCGGCTCAGTTATTGGGTTACCAAGATACCTGGGTTGGTTTGTGATAGTGTGCCTAATATTTGGAGTTATGCAACAAAAGTTTGTTCGATGTTCCAAGGTACAATGTTACAAGTTGAGTTTGAATTGGAAACCATGATAGTTTGGGACTAAATGATGAAATAACACTAAGTCTTCTTGAGGTAAATAAGTGATATGGTGGGGAGGTTGTAAAACCTCACTCTGTTATGAGTTGTGAATTTTAGGAGGAATTTAAATTGTTGAATTTTTGGTGTTGGATTTATTATAGGAATTGATATTTAGAATTGAATTATAATAGATGGAATATTTTAATGGTATTATTTTTAAATGGAAAAAGTCCTGAGAGGTTCCTTGGTTGATTTATATAAGTATTGGAGGGTTTTTTCCCTAGGGAATGGTTTGGTTAATATAATTTATAATTAACTATGAAACACCTTGAATATTTATGTGTTTAGAATTCAATTTTATCATGATTTTTTAGTTTGTATAATTGGATCATGGTTTATGGAAATCCATGTGAATTTTAGGGTAAATTATAGAGACATGGCCTAACTATGGGATTTTTAGTGACCCACCTTTTTATTACATTATTTTAACCATAATTCCATAAAAAATATTATATAAATAACACCAAAAGACTTTTTAGGATTAGTGTCTTGGAATCCAAGTAAATATTACAAGACATACATGATAAATAAATAAAAACATAAACAAATTTAAAATCCTCTTGAAATTCTTCCTTATTATCCAATCCTAGATCATCTCACTTCATATGAATTATTGGGGACATATATAAAATGAATGGGGTGAGCATAAAAACTTATAATGGATAAACAATGTAACAGTATATCAAAGTTGAAACATAAAGAATAACATAAGATCATATATATAATAACATGAGGCATAACCTGAGTATATGAACATATAATATGAGGTAAAACATAGAAATGTAGTGAAAACATAAACATTATGACATTCATAAATATATAACCATAAATAATCACTAAGATATAATAAAGCATATTACTAAGTATGTTGACCGAGGTATTATAAAAATTTACTATTTCATACTACCAAGGTATCATGAACATTTCATATCTAGAGATTACTTCTTTACCCAATGCATTAGAGCACTATTAGGGAACACCCTTAATATCTAATATATATGTGCCACATCAATAAAAAATCATAAGTACATATTATTTATAACCTATTAGTAGGTAATGTGGTATTTATACTTGGATTTACCTAATAAATAGTATAATGATACATGCAAATGAATACCCTTGAATGAAAAAAGGGTTGGGTATTAATGACATGAAAATTTAACTTAGAAAATCAAGGGTTTATTTTCAGCAATGTAACGGGTAAGAAATATGAATATTAGAATAGGTTTAATGAGAGGAAAGTAAATATATCATTAACAAGAAATCATATATACAATAATGGGTGTGTTTAAAAATAATTAACTACATAATAAATTGGTTATCAAAATCCTTATATAAAATAAGTACTTGAATTGAAAAAGATGAGGAAAAAATCCCTTACCTTTAGAGGATGTTTCTTAAAGAAAGAGAAAGACTCCATAAAAATTTAGAACCACATTTGAGGGACTCTTAAAAGGGTAATTGAGAAGGGATTAATTCTCAATAGATTTGGTTTGGAGAGTGATTAAAGAATGGGGTACTTATACTTGAGGAGGGGTGCTTTTAATTGATTAAATAATGATTATTTTGAATTCAAGGTGAACCACTTTTGTGTGTAATTAATTTAAAAGAATTTGGTTGATAATTAAAGATGTAAATTTTGTTTAAGGATGTTAAGAACCTGTAAAATTCATTTAAATTTTTCATTTTTAGTTATCTTATGTATTTATTTCATTTTAACCTTTTACATTATTTTACCTATATTATGGTAACTCTTTTTTTAACATTGTAACTTTTTTGTTCCTAAATATGAAATTACAATCATTAAATATTTTATACCTTATAATTCCAAATATTCGATCCATTTTACATGATTAGATTTATAAATTTAATAAAAATTAATTCTATTATGATACACTTATAACTCTAAAAACATCTCTTTTAGAAAAGATAAAATCATGGTTTTCAAAATGTTAAGCACATGTTTATAAATGTAATAAATTATGTATTATTTTATTCACTAAATAAAATTTTATCAATAATAAGGATTATGAGATCTGAAATCATGATCATATCATTATTATGTCATAAGAGTTATGGTATTTTGTATTAAAATGGTATTTTCACTTTTTACCACAAAAATCATTTTCTTATAAATTTACCATAAATTGAATCTAATAAAATTTCAATGAGATAAATACAAAAATGTTTTTCATTTTAACAAATTAATAATTTAAATATGATAATTTTATCTTTTAAATAAAAAAAATATTTATTGAAAATTAATTGTTTTTATGACATAATGAACTTTATGACCGCTACAAAAATTACTTTGGAATTTGTTAATTTATATTATCCTATAACATTTTTATAAGATAATTTCATGAAAATAAAATTTATTTAAAAAATATTAATTTTTTATAAAACATTATTTTAATAGAAATTAAACATTTTTATATTTTCTAAAAATATTATAAAATTAATCCCACCAGTCACTTTATTGAAACTTTATAACACATAATAATAATGTCCAACTATCTTATTTAATGGGCACAACTTCTATCTTCCATATTAGGAAATGTTAATTTTTTTTAATCCCATATTACCCTATATATATAACATCCAAATCAGTTCAAAATTCACTACTTTACATACAAGGTTTTTTATATATTATTTGGGATTGTTTATTGTTTTATTAATGATTCTCCTTATTTTTATAGTATTTATGGCATGAGTGATCTTTATGGGGGGGAATTCAAGACTATGGAGTTCCTTTTAGTGAATGTACTATTATTATAAGTTTATATACCTTTACCCTTCCTTGTTGTTGTAATCTAAATAAATACATGATGTTTAAAGTTATTATGAAATGTAATGGTATTTATATGTGATTCTATTGTAAAATATAATATTTTTAAAAAAAATATAAGAGTTAATTTATTAATAATATAATATTTTCAGGTCATTAAATTCTCCCCCTAAGAAATTTCAACCTCAAATTTTTTTCCCAAGCTCAAATTGAATAATATAACTTAGAACCAGTTTTCCTAAATCACTATAGGAATTTGGAACTAGTTATAAAAGTATCAAGTCTCTCCACACTTGAAGCAACGAAACACATTATTTTATTTCACTATCTTTCCACTATCATCAGCTTTAAGGGGTTTGGGATTTGTGTCTCTATGATAGTTTTGAGTAATGTGGTTTCCTTCCCAAATTTATAGCACGTACTACTTCCTTTAAGATAATTTCCTAAGCATATTTTCCCATAGTTATAGCACAAGGGATGTTTTAATTTCTTCCCATCATACCCAATGTTTTGATTCATCCACTTATTTTTATCATTATTCCTCTGGGATTACTGAAAATCTTCATGCTCCATTTCAAATTTGAGAACACATCATACTATTTCTTCAATTCTCCTGAAGTCATATATTTCAAAATATTTTCATATATAGGGTATCAACCCACCAAAGAATCGATCGATATTTCCATCAAAATTAATAAAAAATATTAAATAATAATGAACAATCCTTGTGAAGTTTATCTCATAACATATGATAGATTCACCTTACTTTATCTTTATCTTAATTAATTTTCTTTCCATCATTTTTCATAGGGTGTGAGGAAAATACTTATTAAAAAATATATTTTCAAAATATTTCCACTTCATTGAGTTAATTTCTTCCCCAGGCTTGGTTATTTTTATTAATTTCCAAAATTGATCAACTTCCCCCACTAAATGATACACAACCAAAGTGACCTTATATTTTTCATTAAAATGTAGTACATAATTTATTTTTTACAGTATTGATTCATTATTCCACCATAAAAGGATCATAGGGTCTATAAAGGATGGTGGTTATTAGCACATGAAGGATTCAATGGATAGTTGTTCTCTCCTAGATGAAGGTGATTTCTATACATGATTTATAACATGGGATCACATCATTATTAAATTTTCTACTTCACCTTACATCATATTAGGAATGTCATAATTTCTTTTCCCATCGATACTATTGTTCACATTATCCCATTTATATCCATCCATTTTCTAAAATAAAAGTTCAAATAATAAGGTTGTTACTTTAAAGAATCACTAAGACAAAAATTTCCAAAAGAGTGCTTAATCCTATAATTTTTCTAACATTGGGATTCTAGGATCATATAATTTTATCTTTTTTTAATTAAAATAATAGTTTAACTTTCTATACATAATTTCAAGTTGGATTTTAAAAAAGAACATGATAGCAAAATATTATACCTTATGAGTGTCAAAACATGTGTACAAAAATTCCTCTTTGTCATGCACCAAGTGAATATTGGGTTAAAACCCAATGAAATATTTTTAGGTTTATTACACCAAGGTATAACCATTCCCAATCCACATCCACTTATAGTATCCCTATAGGGATTTTGTTGTTTGAAACCACTCACTTCATACTTCACCTAGTTTCAAGAAGTTTTCCTAAATCTATACTTATCCCTAGGGGTCATACAATTTTTTTCGAGTCCCAATTTCAAAAAATAACTAAACCACACCCTAATACAAACTGTGGAGATCCACCTTTTTATCACATGATATTGACTATAATTCCTTTAAAAATATTACATAAATAAATCCAAATGGACTTTCTTAGGTGTAGTGTCTTTTAAATTTGGTAATATTACAAGACATGGTACATATTGAAAATTTGTACATATTACCAACTGTGGAGAACCACCTTTTATCACATCCTAGATCATCTCAATGCATAGTAATTCCTAGGGATATTTGTAAATGAAAGGGGTGATCATAAATCCTAGTAAGGGATAAACAATTTAAGAATAAATCATAGGTGAAACATGAATCATTAAATAAGATAATGTATATAAAAAATTGTGGAATAATTTATGTACATGAACATATAACATGAGGAATAACATGGAATTGTGGTGACACCATAAACATTGAGATATTCATAAACATATCACTATATCTCATCACTAAGTTTTCATAAAATATATTAACACATATTTTTAATATGGTATCATAAATTATTTACAAGTCACGGTGAAAATTTATCATGAATATTTCATATCTAAAGATTATTTCTTTACATAATGCACTGAAGGGATATTTAATCGCACCCTTCAATTATCTAATATTATGTGTGCCACACTGGTTGAAAATCATATGTCCATATAATTTCTAACCCATGAGTAGATAATGTGGGTTTAATACATGGATGTTCCAAATAAATAGTTTAATGATTATATAAATGAATACCATTGAATTAAAATAGGTTTGGGTATTCATGACAAGAAAATATAACTCAAAAAATGAAGGGGTTATTTTTATCTTTATAAGAAGTATGGAAAATGAATCTTGGAACTGGATTAATGTGAGTGAAAGGAAATATATAATTAAAAATAAATATTATATGAAATAATTTTGGTGTTTATAAACAATTTAAAAAATAATAAATTTCAAATGAAAGTCCATATATGAAAGACGTACTTGAATTGAAAAAGTGGAAGAAAAAATAAATTTACAAGGGAGGATGCTTCTTAAAAATAGTTAGAGACTCTTTATAACTTTATATCCTAATTAGAGAATCTCTTTACAGGGGAATTTAGAGTTCATTCATGCTTAATGGATTTATTGTAGAGATTGAGGAGGGAATGTGGGGTATTTATAGTTGAGGAGGGGTGGTTTTAAGTGATTAAATACCGATCATTTTGTATTTAAGGATAAACTCTATTGGGTTATATTAACTTAAAATAACTATATTAATAATTAATGTTGGGATTTTTTATTTAAGTATTTCAAAAACATCAAACACCCATTTAAAATTTTCATTTTTAATTTTCTTATATCTTTACCATTTAATTTTTACCTTTTACATTATTTTATCTATACTATCGTAACTCTTTTTTATCCATGGTAACTTTCTTGTGCCTAAATATGAAATTGATCTTATTAACTAATTTGGACTTTATAATTCCAAATATAAAATTAATTTTACTTTAATAAATTTATAAAAGCGATAAATATTAATTCTAATAAGATATGTGCAAAACACATAAAAACAGTTTGTTAGAAAAGATAAAACTGTTATTTTCAAAATTGAAATCATGTGTTTCTAAATGTAAAAAATAATGTATTATGTTATTAAATAAATAAATTTTTATCAAGAATAAGTATTGTGAAATTTTAAATCATGATTATATCCTAAGAGTTATGGTATTGTGTAACAAAATATTATTTTTACTTTTTACCCCAAAAATCAACATTTTTAGAAAATTAAAATAAATTCACCCTAAGATAATTTCAATATGATAAATAAAAAAACTATATTTATTTTTTCAAAAAAATAATATAATATGATAATTTTTGATTCAAAATAAAAATCCTTATTTATTGAAATTTAACAGTTTTTATGACACAAAGATGTTTTTGAGCGTTTTAAAAATTTCTTAGAAAATAATTATTTCATATAATCATATAAAAGTTTTTTATAATATTATTTCATTAATATAAAATTTATTTAAAATATATAAATTTATCATAAAAGATACATTTAATGGAAACTAAATTTTTTTATAGTTTAAACAAAATACAATAAAAATAATCCTAATGGACACATTATTGAAACTTCATAACCAACAATAATAATGCCTAAATATCTTATTTAATGCTCACAACATACATAATATGTATTAGAAAATGTTTTAAATAATGAACGACCATATTTACCTATAGATATATCATCAAACTCAGTTCTTTATTCACTACTTCGCATACAAGGGTTATTACATATCATTTGATAATGTCAATTTTCTCATAACAAATATATTAATTTTTAAAGTATTTATGGAATGAGTGATATTAATGGGGTAATTAAATCCCATGGTGTAATATTATGATATTTTAGAAGAAAGAATATGTTCGATAATGTATAATATAAGCAACTATAATCTTAAATGATCCCTAGAATATTATATAACTATTGTAACATAGCTATTGAATTAGATGAAATGAATTGGATTAAATAAATTATAAAATATATATAGAGGTACTAAACCAATTAAAATTTACTTATTAATTCTTATAAAATAAGAATTTTATTTTTATAAAATACATTTTATTCATAAAAAATATGTTTTTCTTCAAAAATGGAATTTATTCATTTTTTATAAAATATTATAATTAATATATAGAACTTATAGAAATTTTATTTGATAAAAATAGTATAATTTTTGAAATTATTATATTAAAATTATCTTATGGTGAAAATTTAATATGTTTCTGAAAATTTTGATTGTTCAATAACTAGTAAAAAATAATGAATTTTACTGAAAATTATTTCATATTTTTAATTATTTATAAATTCAAATTCTATTTTGGATTAGTTTTAAAATTTAATTAGTTCCATATGATTAAATAAAATCTCAATATAGTTTTTGTAATAAATTTTACACATGAATTTTGTATAAAAATATTTTTTATCTTAAAAAGGAATTGTTCTTAAAATCTATTTTCATCGCGTTTTTCTAGTTTAATTTTAAATTAAATTATAAAACTTTGATGTTTTTTATATTGAAAAAATAATCCATATTTGGAATTCGTACTTACAAATTTTGTAAATAATACCCTTTTACTTTTTTTATAATAGGAATAATAATCTTAGAAATTTTTGTTTCTACAAGAAAGGGTAAATCAGGTAATTAAGATTAAAAATATAATAATAAGGAATAAAAAATGACCTTAACACTTGAATTAATTTTATTTTATGGGTAAATATAATCCATATTCATCCAAAAGTAAAATATATTGCCTAATTTTTCCATTTGGACATGATTTTGACCTTTATAATATTTTTGTGAATATAAAGCAAAAAATGTCACATTCTTACTTTTAATAAAAATAATATTTTTAATATAGGGATAAAAATTTCATATGCTTTATTTTAAATAGTTTTTTGAAATAGAAATATTTTTTTTTGAAATATAAACACTAACACAATATTTATTTAAATAATAGAAAAATAAAATAATCGATTCTAAAAATATTTTAAGTAATATAATTTAAATTAATTATTATGAAAATGATTTTTTTGATAATTATAACATTTTATGGATGTTTTAATGAATTATATTCAAATTCCATTATTGTCTTGTAGTTTTAAAAGTCAAATTAAAGGAATATTTAAAAAATTGACATTAATGATATTCTATAATAAATAATATTTTATTAAATTATTTAAAATTTCTAAAAGTACTATATTTAGAAACTTTATTGGGATAAGGTTTAAAGTGTAAAACATGGTCAATTTAATAGATAATTTTATTTTTATAGTAACTATATTGACCCCTCAATTGTAAAAAAAACTTTGTTATCATCGAAATTGTCAAAAAGGGTTAACAATGGTTAAAAAAATATAAAGGTAAAAAGATTATCTAAAATTGCCCAAAATTTAATTTTATCATATTATTTAGACTCATAATAATCAGATATTTTAATCTTTTCAATTTTTATTCATTTGAACATGAATATTAATTTAAATTAATTCAATATTTTAAGAAATTTCATAAGTGCCCGACCCCTCTCTTATAAAAAGGCACCTCCTCTCCTCTTTTAAACACAATTCAAAAATATTTTATTTCTAAAAATAACTAACCATATTTTATAGGCCTTAGTTTTGTATTAATACCAAAATTATTTTTCTTAAGGTGTAAAGAAAATGAGGTTGTCCGGGGAAGATGTATGGTTCTTAATAGAGCATTTTTTTATTTCTTCTTCCATTTCCATCAAACCATGATGATATAATAAAATAAGTTTCTCTTATATACTAATATTTTATTATGTCAATGGAATAATCTATATCCATCTCCAATCTCCATCAAATGGGAAAAGAATCCATTTTGTGTGTGTATGTAAAACTACCGCCTCACGAAATGATATAATTCATTTTCAATCACCACCTCTCAAATATGGTTATAATGATGGATTTAATGTATATATATATGATATTAATGACATATTTATCATTATTGAAATTTAATATAACACCTATTTTCTTACCATTTCATTCACTAAAAATGATAATTTCAATCGTGTGTATTTATGGACTACCACCTCCATTAAGCGATGAGATTCCTTTTTCATCACCACATTACAATGATGGAATATATATGTATATTTAAAGAAATAATATTATAACACCCCAATATTTTATGGTATGAATAATTTCAATTAATTATATAACTTATTATTTATGAAACACCGAGTCTCTGTGAAACAAAACATTGTTATAGGATATAGTCATAACCTAGCCACTAAACTTAAATTCTCCACTTCTGTGTTTTTAATTTTGAAAAATGGACATACACGGTTGCGATCATGCTGATATTTGGATTCTAATAGAATCAACATAATTTTTGGTTAATAGTAATTTACCCATATTAATAGTAACTTACCTTTATGAATAGTAATATGACCCTTTTAAAGGGTAACCTTACCCACGAATTTATAAATAAATTTAGGCATCTTAAAAATGAAGATGAATATTTTAAGTGTTGGTATTTTTCGATTAAATAATGATTTTAATTAAAAATTAAATTTCTCATATTTAGAAAATTATTTTTAAAAAATGGAGTTCATTTTTGGATTCTACAGGTCAAAAAATGGTTAGGGTGAATTTTTGGGATTTTTTAAAAAAACTTGAATTTTTAGTGAATAGTAAATACATTAATTTACCGTATAAATACATTATAATTTAAATTTACTATTAATAGAATCATGAGTGATGTAAGAAACCAAATCTAGAACTAACATGCACTTATTACTATTCTAGGTCATGTAATTCACACTATAGGATGTCTTATGGAGAAATAATAAATTAATGAATTTAATATTAAGAAAACCCTCCTTCCCTCCACTATATAAACCACCCCTCACCCCATCTTCCTCCCACACCAATAAAGCTTCAATACTTGACTAAATTATACTCAAATATCTTCCCAATACCTCCCTCATGTCCAGGACCTGCTGTTCTCACCTTAAGGCAAAAAGAAAAGGCCTTAAGGAGATTCTCAAGGACGAGTACTAAAGAGGTGAACCTCTCTTCCCTTTTCTTTCAAATTCTTTTACAAGTTCCATTCTTTTATTGCTCTCTCATCACCTACCCACATACACATTATTTGATAATTATAGTACCTTACATGTACTGTAATTTTATTATTCTAATGTAATATTTCATCATCATCTCTCTTTTCCCCCACCTCTTATACTAAAAAATAAAATACCATCTGAGATGTTTTGATTTATTACATTCAAGGACGACAAGTTTTCAATTTCTATTAATATATTCAAGAATGGTCATGAAAAATTTTTAATTGTTGAAAAATATCATAATATATTTATTTTATCTTATGTAATTTTTTTAATCCTTACACACTCATAATATAAAATAATAATACAAAACAAGTTCATTATGCACAAAACTGCTAAGTTAATCTAAGTGTTTATCAATTACTTTTAACTAATGATTAATCCTCAAGGTATATAACCAAAAATAATTATAAGATCATTTATAATGTCAATAATAATATATATTAATAATTATGGATGTTTAACCACATTTCAAATGAACTCCCATTCATGAATACAAGTAAATCGATCATAGAAACCAAGGAAGAAAATGCTTACAACACAATAAAATTGAACCTCTTAAACCCACAAAAAAGGGCATGAATAAACCTAATAAGGTTATACTAAATAAATTAAATGTTTATGAGGTTCTGGAATTATTAATGAATTAATCTAAATTTGATTATTTAGGTCATTATGATCAATCGAGAACACCTTCAGGCATAAGGTAAGAGATTCTCTCTCAATTTTATTCAAGAATCTCCCTAGGTTGTGTCCTTTTATTTTTAATTCCTAATGATGGGTTATGTTTTATAACCTACACCATAATTCCCTTATTATATATAAATGATGGGATACCCCTTTACCCCTCATTAATCCCTTACAAGAACACCTGTTATCATGCTAAAATGTTTGTAAGGGATTTCTCATCTCACTTTCAATTCCGTGAAATTTCCATTATTCACCTATTATTTACTGTACATGGTACATGTGTACTGAAATTTGATATATAATATCAAAATTCTATTTATATTAATGGTATTCTATGATTCATTTGGTGATTATTTATTTTTGGTCATACGATTCAATTGATTACTATGTGGTAATGGACTTGTCTTAATTTCCATTTCATTAAAACTTACTTGGTATTGTGCACCTAATATTTCTAATGTGATGTATCTACTGCCCATTTGAGATTATTTTTCATTTGAAATTATAATTCTGGTAAATATACATCTTCTTATAGCATGGATATGATTATTTCCTTAAGTCGTATACCATTTCACATACAATGTTTATTTGGAATGTTATTTTAACTATGGAAATATTGACAAATATGTACTATCTACTCTATAAGGATATTGATAAGGCATATTTCACTAGCATTAAATATATGTATAAAGAATGATTTGTACTTTCAGTGACATGTGGGTCCCGCTATAGCCCCTCGATGCATCGACAAGTCTCACGAGACAAATCAGTTTGCGAAAAAACCTTCGAGTTTGTTTCCAAAAATAAAATGGGTTTCTACCCACAGACTTAAAACCATTTCGATGGTATAGTGGTATCATGTTCCAAATACATTACTTCCAATTAATAATCATTATATTTATTCATTTTTATTTATTACTATCCATGAGGTTTTCACTATGACAAAATCTATGGATGCAGTTTTATTATCAATTTACTAATAGTGTGTATTTTTAATTTATTCACAATTCCAATTTGACTATGATTCAATTATTGTTGATTCATGATTATGCCATTTGTAACCCTTACTAAGCATTTGAGATCACCCCTTTCATTTTTTTACCTTTAATAGGTTATGAAGTGGAGACCATTTATTGAGTTTATGTGGATGCAATTTTTTTAGTTTCTATTATGTATTATATTTTGTTACCTTTCCCAATGTAACATGAGTTACATATATGTATCTAGTTTTTTCAAGACTAATAAACCAATATCTACTTCAGGATTTCATTCCTTTTAATCTTGCCAATGTAATAAGTAATGCACCAGCTTCGGGATTCTGGGGTCAGGGCATCATAGTGTGTATCAGAGGAAGTTTAGTAGAAACCTTAGAAACTAGATTTTGAAAACATAGTTTATGTAACATAACCCTAAGATATAATTTTAGGAAAATAATATAAGAACCACCCACATCTATTTTGAGTACATTATACATGAAAAAATTTTGAGGATGAAATTTCTGAAGGTGGGAAGAATATGACACCCCAATATTTTATGGTATGAATATTTTCAATTCATTATATATTTTATTATGCATGAAACACCGAGTCTCTACAAAACAAAACATTGTTATAGGAGATAGTCATAACCTATCATTAAACTTAAGTTTTCCACTTTTGTGTTTTGAATTTTGAAAAACATACACACACGGTTGCGATCATGGTGATATTTGGAGTCCAATGAAATAAACTTAATTTTCAGTGAATAGTAACTTACCCTTATGAATAGTTACTTACCCTTATGAATAGTAACTTACCATTATGAATATTAATATAACCCTTATTAATGTTAACCTTACCCATGAAAGTATAAATAAATCTAGGCACCCTAAAAATGAAGATGAATATTTTAAGTGTTGGTATTTTTTGATTAAATAATTATTTTAATTAAAAATTAAATTTCTCATATATAGAAAATTATTTTTAAAAAATGGAGTTCATTTTTGGATTCTACATGTCAAAAAATGGTTAGGTTAAATTTTTGGGATTTTTTTGAACTACTTGAATTTTTAGTGAATAGTAAAATACATTAATTTACCGTATAAATACATTATAATTTAAATTCAATTTTACTAGCATCATGAGTGATGTAAGCATCCAAATATAGAACTCACATGCATTTTTAACTATTATAGGTCATTGAATCCTCACTATTTCATGTCTTTTGGAGAAACAATAAATTAATGAATTTAATATTAAGAAAGCCCTCCTCCCCTCCACAATATAAACTACCCCTCACCCCTCTTCCTCCCACACCACTCAAGCTTCAAGAATTGCCTAAATTCTACTCAAATATATTCACAAGTCCTTCCCCCATTTCCAAGACCTTCTGGTCTCCCCCAAAGGAAAAAAACAAAGGCCTTAAGGAGATTCTAAAGGAGGAGTACTCAAGAGGTGAACCTCTCTTCCCTTTTCTTTCAAATTCGTTTACAAGTTCCATTATTTTGTTGCTCTCTCATATACTCCACACATACAAATGATATTATAATTCTATTAACTTACATGGAATGGAATTTTATTATGATAATGTAATATTTCATCACCATCTCTCTTTTACCCCACCTCTTACACTAAAAATGAAAATACCGACAAAGATGTGTTAATTTATCACATTCAAGGGAGATGAGTTTTCAATTTATATTACTATCTTTAAGACTGGTCATGAAACCTTTTTAATGGTTGAAACAGATCATAATATATGTATTTTATCTTATGCAATGTTCTGTAATCCTCACACACTCATAATATAAAATAATAATACAAAACAAGTTCATTATGTACAAAACCACCAAGTTAATCCAAGTGTTTATCAATAACTTTTTACTAATGAGTTATCCTCAAGGTATATAACCAAAAATAATTATAAGATAATTTATAATGTCACTAATAATATATATTAACAATTATGGATGTTTAACTACATTTCAAACAAACTCCCATTCATGAATACAAGTAAACCGATCATGGAAATCAAGGAAGAAAATGCTTCCAAAAAAATAAAACTGAACCTCATAACACCATAAAAAAACATTAATAAACCTAATAAGGTTATAATAAATCAATTACATGTTTATGAGGTTCTGGAACTATTAATAAATTAATCTAAATTTGACTATTCTGGTCATTAAGATCAATCGAGAATACCTTCAGGCATAAGGTAAGGGATTCTCTCTCTCACGTTTATTCAAGAATCCCCCTATGTTGTGTCCTTTTATTTTTAATTCCTAATGATGGGGTATGTTTTCTCACCTCCCCAATACTTATCTTATGATATATAAATTATTGGATACCACTTTACCCCTCATTAATCCCTCACAAGAAGACTTGTTACCATGCCAAAATGTTTGTAAGGGGTTTCTCATCTCACTTTCAATTCCGTGAGATTTCCATTGTTCGCCACTTATTTATTGTATATGGTATATGTGTAGTAAAATTTGATATATAATATCATGATTCTCTTTATATTCATAATATTCTATTATTCATTTGGTGATTATTTATTTTTGGTCATATGATTCAATTGATTACTACGTGGTAATGGACCTTTTCTCAATTTCCATTTCATTGAGACTTACTTGGTATTGTATAGCTAATATTTCTAATGTGGTGTATCTACTACCCATTTGAGATAAATTTTCACTTGAAAATATAATTCTAGTAAATATCCATTTTTTTGTAGCATGGATATGATTATTTTCTTAATCCATATACCATGTTACATACGGTGTTTATTTGGAATGTTGTTTTAACAATGGAAGTATTGATAAATAGGTATTCTATACTCTATAAAGACACTAATAAGAAATATTGTACTTGTATTAAATCCATGTGTAAATAATGATTTGAACTTGAAGTGACGGGAGGGGCCTGTTATAGCCCCTCGATACATCAACAGGTCTCATGAGAAAAATCAGTTGGCGACAAACCCTTCAAGTTTGTTTCCAAAAACCAGATGGGTTTCTACCCACAGACTTAAACCATTTCAACGGTATAGTGGTATCATGTTTCAGATACATGAAATCCAATTAATAAGAATTCTCTTTATTCATTTTTATTTATTATTACCCATGAGTTTTTCACTATGAAAAAATCTATGCATGCAGTTTTATTATCATTTTACCAATGGTGTGTGTTTTTCATTTATTCACTATTCCACATTAACTATGCTAATTTGATTGTGATTTAATTATTGTTGATTCTTTTTTACACCATTTGGAACCCTTACTAAGCATTTGATCTCACCCCTTTCATTTGTTTACCTACAACAGGTTATGAAGAGGATACCATTTATTGAGTTTCTATGGATGCCATTTTTTTAGTTTCTGTTATGTATTGTATTTTGTTACCTTTCCCAATGTAATATGAGTTACATGTATGTATCTAGTTTTTTCAAGACTACTAAAATGATTGTTCCTTCAGGATTCTATTCCTTTTAATCATTCCAATGTAATAAGTGATGCACCAGATTTAGGCTTTTGGGTTCAAGGAGTCACAAATATGGTATTTATGATATAATTATCATTATATAAAGATAAAATAATACTTACCTTATTTTCATTATGATCTTTGAAAAACATAAATGTTACTCATGCGTACGTATGACCTATCATCTCAATAATTGCAACATAATTTATTTTTCATGACCATTTTCATGGTTGGTTTTAAAAGTAATATATATATATGATAATTATGTCATGATTATTATTTTTAAGATGATGAAATAATGAACCATTTTACCATAGTCATCCTACCAAATTCATTTTGGTTATATGATATGAATATCATAAAAACTTAAAAAATGAACTTAAATGATTAAGTAATTGTATATAAAAGTATATGATGTGAGGGTTTGGATCTGTGTGGATCAACCCTTTGCGTGTTTTCAAATATCGAAGTAATCAGAGGTGGCTCAGAAGAAGTTTGGAGAAGTTCGGTTAAGTAAAACTGAAGGGGGGGGGGGGGGGATTACACGTTGTGTAACTATATTACATGACATGACATCCTATTTCACAGGTTGTTTCATATCATGAAATAGGGGTTCATGTTGTGAAGTATTTTGGTGTTCGAAAAATAAATAAAATGCCGAGGTGACACATTTTTTAGAGTAACTCTACCTCAAGACATTACACAACATGAAAGGGGATTACATGTCGTGTAATGCCCCAACACCGTATGCTTTAAGTGTTTTCCAGCCACTCAATTTTTTTTTCAAAACCTACAGCTATAGTGGCTCTCCCTCTACCTCGGCCAACCCAAAAACCCTCTCTTCAGTGTTTTGGGAATTCCTTCATCAAGGAATGATCCCTAGATCCCTTCTTCGATCCGTAGCGATCCGTATTCGATATAAGGTGTGATCTACCTCTGTTCTTGTGGTTTCTTCAATCTGTTTCCTACCATTTATATTTTCTATGTGATGTAATGTTATCTCCATGTTTCTAGTTAAGTTTTCATAGTGTTTGGTTGGTGTGGTTGTGCCGCGATGTCCTCAGGTGGATGTAGTTGTTGCGGGAGAGGTGATCGTGATTCGTTTCTTTGATCCGTTCTTCTGAGAAGAACATCAATGTCCTTTTGAGGTAATAGATTCACTTCTTCTCTATTTATTTACTTGAAATCATATATTTAGAATATTTTAGCCCTTATATCATGAAGGAATTAGACTAATAAATATTTTAACCAAATTAAATAATTTGTGTTTGTCGCATAGCGATGTTGTTGCTTTATACCATGATAAAGGTTTTCCTCTTGATTTTCTAGATAGTGTGATATCTATGCATTTATTTTTTATAATGTCATTATTTATGGAAATTGTTAAATAATTTAAATCCATAATTAATTATTTAATTAATTTCTTAAAAGAGAAAGAGGCATGTTTAATGAATCTGGTTGTTGTTGTTGTAATTTGATGATTATCAAATTGATGCAAGTGAGCATGTTTAGTTGAATTGGTTAATGAAACTGAAGTATGTTGATTCTTGTTGACAAAGTATTAAAGTCATGTTAAATTAATTATTGAACTAATTTTGTGATAACTTGTAATATCTTTCTTCTTAGGTTTCTAGTTGTTAGAACCTGTGAATAATGAATATGTTAATTCAAGATAGAATAAAAACCAGTTGTGTGATAAAGATAATTCCTTATAGGGACTGAGTTTCCCACTTGATTGTAAAGGATGAGTTCCTTGTACTTTGGAGCCATGATATCTCATTGTGTGTGAAGGTTGGATGCCTTATTTTAGGTCTGAGTTCTCGTTGCTATGTTTGTTTCAGCTTCTTATGATGTGCTCTGGATACGAGACTTGTGGTTGTGGGGGAAAATAGCCTTAGATGTGATGTGATCCTAGGATGGCTGATCCTGGAGGGATTTTGTGGTATGTGGGGTAGGGAGGCATAGTGGTTTTGGAATAATTTGACACCTAGAGTGGAGAGATGCATCTGTTCATGTATATGGGTGTTGGGGAGGACACCTGAGATGATGGAATGTGTTAAAGTAGGGATTAACCATTGATATGAAAGTTTTTTCTATTGAATCTATTATTTATTTATTTGCCTTACTTTCCCCAATTATTAAGGCATATGGTCTTGGTTACCCTCCTTCCAAAAGTGGAGAAGATGTATGGGGTATTCCACGTGCTTTCCATGTTTATCTTCTCAAGGATGGATGGGTCTATGCTTATGCTATAGGTGGCAAAGACTCAACGGGTAGTTCAACTACTCACCATGTTGAGGCCATTGTGCTTGGTAGCTTATAATTATTTCTTAGAATACCTGAAATATGGAAAATGGTAATGTTGTTAAATAAATAAATAAATTATGTTTAACCCATGGGGTTGGAGCTTACTGGGATGCAATGCTGAGATTGTGATTCTAAGAAGCTGTGGACTCGGTTTACGTATTCCTAGACAACATGAATCTTTACTAGAATGCTAATGAAATGTAATGTGGAATTTTATAATGGTTAAATAATTAATTATCATAAAGTGAAATTGATAAAAAGGGATAAAGTAACTTAATATGGATCTTTAAATGGTTGTGTGCTAATAGGATATATAGTCTTAGCAATGGAAGCCAGGAGTCCGGGAGACGTTATCTACAGTTGAGTCTAAGACTAGTTCATTCTCATAGTGTGGTTACAAACTATATTATATCTTTTAATTTTTGTGTTTCTATATGCTATGACACCCTTTCAGTTAGGGAAACTGACACCCCAAGGATTCTGAGCCTTGGAGGGTGGGGGTGTTTTCCCTAACACCTTTTAGGAGGATGGATGGCTGACTACCCCCTTGGTCATGCTATTTTCTCTTGGTAGTTACTTGTGATGGTATGTAAAATGGTTAGTTTTCCCCATATACATGTGTAGAGGGTTGTAATGGCTTGTGCTTATTTCACATGCATATATTGGGGATATAGTTTCCTATAGACCACTATAGGTGTAACAAGTATAGGCTGTGATGTATTGAGGATCCTTACTCGATGTATGGGATGTGATGGCTTGAGGTATAATACCCGATGTATGATACATGCTATGCAAGATTTGATGGCTCCTGAAAAATACTTGACTACTTTTGGTTTTGTGTTTGTGGTGGTGATTTGCATGAGGTTCATGTTGTGGTGTTTTTCCCAGGTGTCTGCGGGCAAGCCTTTTTGGAGAGAAATGCTTAGGACGTGCGATATCGGGGAAAAGTGGAAAAGAAGTGGGGAAGTGGTAGTAGGGTACCCTTGATATTATTTATTATATTATATACTCTTGTATGCAATACTTGGTGAGAGTATACATGTTTAGGTTGGGAATATAGTATAACTATCTAGGTAACGAGTTAGTTTCACCTATTTTTCACTGTTCTTTAAAAAGATTTCTTTACTTTTTCATGAGAGGATCTAGGGAGGATCCTACTAATTATACTATTATACTCAACCTATGTTATATAAACTATTTTTCAGGTCACTTGGAGTAGGTTATAGATCAGGATGGTTACTAATAGCTTGAGGGTTTTGCAGGATCTATTTGGGGTTCATGGTCACTATTGTTTTACTTTTTTGGGGTACTTGCATTTTTCCCTTTCAGTTGTAGTAGTTTTCATGAAATTACATATGTGTACTTGGATTTATTTTACATTGTTGTCTGAGAAGGATTTGGTTGGTATTTGTATTATCTCTATCTTTCGCATGTGTTCTCTTATAGGTTATTGGCTACCATATGTGTGTTTACTATACCCTCAGTTCTATTCATCAACCCATGGCCTACTAGAGGTGGGACTTAGGGGTCACTATCTCTCTCCTTCTATTGACGACCTAGGAGGGGTACACTTTTTGGGGAGGGGGTCCAGATAGAGTGGTATCAGAGGTTTGGTTGAGGGATTGTATGGAGTTGGAGTTAGTAACATGAGAGGTTGCATGGGTTGGTAGGGAAATAGTGTCAGCTAAGTTCAACAAGCACTATAAAAACTGGAGTCTGATTGAGACACATGTATTTAGGCCCCCCTGTGATTTGATGCATGGACCTTTTAGTTTACAATGGATACTAAACGAGGTGATTCTTGTTGCATGGTAGAGACCTAGGGTAGGATTATGCATCATTCTTCTTTAAGACTGTGCTTTAATGGGTAGAACTCAGGATAAGTTAAACTAAAATGAATAAAAAAACAATTAATTAATGTTAAAGTCTTCCATATTCCAAGTTTAGGAGTTCTAACTATTTTTCCTTTTACAGTTTTGGATCCAGGTTGACATGCTTATCAGGTTCTCATAGAATATTTCAAGTAGGTTATGTAGTATATCACCAAAGAGTAGAGGTTGATGACGATGACACTTAGAGAAGGACACTCCAAGTGTTTCATTGCTAGAGTATGCAGAAGTACGAGGGCTTCGTTTCATATGAAGTCACAGAAGATTGTTTAGAGGAGGTTAAGATAACCTTCAGTTTGATCTGTGCATAGAAGGAGCACTGGGTATCATTGGTTTTGATGATTCTACATGGGGAAATGAGGTAGTTGTGATTCTTGTTCCTTGAGGATTGTGAGGAGTCTAAAGTCTCATGGGAGAATTTTTGATAGTCGTTCAGTGGTAAGTTTTTTTCTTTACCCGTGAAAGAGTCCAGTCACCAGAAGATTCTTACCCTTCGTAAGGGAAGATCTAGCATGCGGGAGTTCAAGATCTATTTTAGGAACCTTCTAAGATATGATTTGAACCTGCTTCTAGATGATGAGGCCAAGGAGAGACATTTAGAGGAGGCTTTGCATCCAGAGATCTAACACTAGGTCACCCAATTTATACTGACTACATATATCGAGGTGCTGGTGAGGGCAGAGATCGTCGAAAGGATGTTAGATAGAACCAGATCATCATAAGTGGGGAGTCATCAGGATTCCCCATGTAGTAGAGCTATGGTCTGGGTTTTCTATTTTTCAGGGAGAAGAGTTTTCAATTAGTTGGGGCAAGTCTCTACCCTCAGTATCTCTTTTCTATGGGGGTCGAAGCTCTTAGGAATATTCTAAGGGATTATGCGCTTTTTTTTCTTATAGAGGTTGAGGTCATCAATAGTGAGAGTGCCAAACCTTTCTGAGAAGTCATCATGCGTCAGGCGTTCCACTTCATGTTCCTCCATTGAGGTAGTTCCGACTGAGGCAGTAGCAGCAGGTTGCACCAGTTTTGTATCAGTATAGAGAAGATGGGATAAGAAGAGGAAAGCCTTGGGATTCTCTCCATCCTTAGAGAGTAGAGCATGGCCATGGAGGTGGTCATTAGTAGGGTTAGAGAGGCCATGAAGTAGGTCATGGTCAGTTTTATATGTTAGCGTTGCCAGCGCTAAGAAAACCAAACATCATTCGAGGTACCCTTTTCTTTACTTTATACTTGGGTTCATTATTTGTTTGATTCAGGAGCTAAAAACTCCTTAATATCAATTTCCCTTGTCCATTATTTGGGACTCAAGGTAGATATAATTCCAGTTCCCTTGGTGTTGACTACACTAGTTAGAGGTCGAGCTGACTTGTTTGAAGTATGTAGAGACTGTGAACTAGTGCTAGGGCATAACCTCTCTTAAGTAGATTTCCTATGTTTATGGATACATCAATAAGATGCCATCCTCAGTATGGATTGGAATATTCAGTGCAGGCTACTGTGAATTGATTTAGGAGGAAGGTGGTGTTCTTAGATGAAGATGGAGATACATCAGTGTTTTTTGGTGAGCGAGACCCTAGGATGGGTCAAAGGAGTGTTCTGAACTTGTCATCCTTGATGGATAAGATGATGTTGAGTTCATCATAGGTTCAACAGTTGTTATTTCCTAGGTTCGTAGAAGAGTACCCTAATGTATTTCCAAAATAGGTTGTAGTGTTACCCCCTTTATGGAAGCTCGAGTTCAGGATTGAGCTACAACCAAGAATGTCTCATATCTCAATGTATGTATAGGATGGAACCTTATGAGTTGTGGGAGCTTCAAATATAGTTATATGGTCTGTTATAGTGTGTCTTTTTTTAGCCAAGCATGTCACTATGGGATACAACCGTTTTGTTAGTAATGAAGGATGACATCAGTTTGTAGTTGTGTGTCGATTATCGTCACTTGTACGGAGTGACAGAGAAGAACCGCTATCCTATTTCACAGATTGATGATTTATTTGGTCAACTGAAGGTTGAAATTTAGTTCCCAAAGACCAATTTGTGGTCAGGATATCATCATATGTGTGTGAAGTATGAGGATATCTCGAAGACTTATTTTTGTAGCCGTCATGGGCATTATGAGTTCATTGTGATGTCGTTCGGTGTAATTAATGCTCTAGATGTGTTCACGGGGTTAATGAAAAATGTGTTCCATGAGTTTTTAGATAAGTTCATGGTAGTTTTCATCGATGAAATACTTGTGTACTCTGCATCTGAGGAGGAGCATGCAGAGCATCTTGGTACTGTTTTGGGAGTTATTTATCAATAATAGCTATTTGGGAAGTTTTTGAAGTGTGAATTTTGGGCTCGAGAAGTCCATTTATTGGTTCATGTTGTATCCAATTAGGGAGTGGATATAGATCCTTCAAATAAAGAAGCAATTGTGTCTTATGAATTCCCCAAGATAGTGTAAAAGGTGCAAAGTTTCTTTGGTCTTACAGGATATTATAAGAGTTTCATATCCAACTTCTCTCGAGTTACGACTCCAATAACAATGCTGACTAGGAAGGATCAAGCATTTGTGTGGACTGATTAGTTTTAGGAAACTTTTTAGTATCTGAAGGAGAAATTGGTTACTGATTTAGTTTTTTTATTCCAGTAGAAGGAGTATAATTTGAGGTTTTTTTGTGATGCTTCACGTCTAGGGTTAGGATGTGTTTTGATTCAGAATATATCGTTCATTTCTTATGGGTCTCAGAAGTTATGTCCCCATGAGAGTAACTATGCCACCCCCAATCTTGAGTTGTAAGCAGTGGTGTTTTCCATGAAATTGTGGAGACATTACCTCATCAACGAGCGCTTTTTGGTCTTCACCGATCATAAAATCCAGAGGTATGTTTTCTCCCAGTGTGAGTCGAACTTTCCCCAACATCAATGGATAGAGTTATTAAAGGATTATGACTTCAAAATTTTTCATACTCCTAGTAAAGGGAATGTCGTAGCTGATGTGTTGAGCAAGAAGTCACACAATGATGAAGTGCGTGAATCATGTGATTCCTAGAGAGTGATGGAAGAATTTTCATCATTTCATCTCAATATGGGAGAAGTTGGGGGTAGAGTTTTTCTTTTTCAGATGATGGTCCAGTCATATCTAGTGAAACAAGTAGAATAATCCTATTTGGGGGATCTTGAGGTGGAGGTCTAGAGAGGCTTAGTTGTTTGTGGTGATACCCTTGATGGTTGGTCTGAGGATGAACGACATTGAGTGTTTTTTTAGGGAAATATTTTTATTCATTTGGAGTTGCATGAGATATTTCTCATAGAGTTCCATAGTTCACCCTTAGCAGTTCATCCTAGCATAAATAAGACATATTGATCTTTTAGGATTCATTTTTGGTGTCCTGGGTTGAATTGTGCAGTTGCTGAGTTTGTGTCTCAATTTTTAGTATTTTAGAAGGTGAAGGTCGAGCACTGTGTTCTCGGCAGTTTTCTCCAACCATTATATGTTCCTTAGTGGAAGTGGGGGAACATCTCGATGGACTTTGTTATTACCTTAACTCGAGATTTGGGAGGCTATGATGTTATATGGTTGGTAGTTGATCATTTGAGGAAATCATCCCACTTTATAGTGATCAAGGAGTTGAAATCAGTGGAGGTTCTATCGAGGCAGTATCTGGAGGAGGTGGTGAGACTCCACAGAGTTCTGAGGATGATCATTTTTTATTCAGATTCTTGTTATACCTCTAGGGTGTGGAGAGGTCTCCAGCATGCTTTTGGTTCTCAAATATGTCTTAACACTACATTTCATTTACGGATGTATGGTCAGACATAGTGGACCATCCAGAATCTTAAAGACATGTTGTGCTCTTGTGTCATGGATTTTGGAGGTTCGTGGATGTGGAACTTAACCTTGGTAGATTTATCTTAAAAAATATTTTTCACTCTACCATAAGTATATTTCTGTTTGAATATTTGTATAGCTGACCTTTTTTTTCTCCATTATACTGGACTGGGGTCTGAGAGTCAGCAATTATCTGACCAAAACCGATATAGAATAAAACATAGATGGTTCATGTGATTCATGAGAGGATGAAGGTAGTGTAAGATCATCATAAGACCTATTTAGATCATATTAGGAGACCTATGGAGTTTGAAATTGGGGATCATCTATTTCTAAAGGTGTCTCCCCATCGTGGGTAGTGAAGGTTTGGTTGTGGGAGTAAGATTTCTTTCCGGTTTGTTTGGAATTTCTAGGTGATGGCTCGTGTTGGAGCTGTGGTATATTGGGTAGCACTTCCCCCATAGATTATCCAGATACACAATGTTTTTTAGAGACCCAAAGCTTGAAATACATGGACATTACATTAATTTTATGGAATACTTAATACATAACAAAAAAAGACACACAAGGACCGTAATAGTTTAGTGTCTTTGGAAACTCGGAATATAATCTTCTAATCATGGTGAAAGATCTTCAACATCTCCCATAAAAATCATCCCTTTTTGTTCTCTTACCTAAAACCTTTCTTTATATATTGGGGAAAAGAAAACATAAAAAGGGTGAGATCAAATTCTCAGTAAGGGTAAGCATGGAGAAAATAAAACTGACCATATACATTTGAACTTAAAAACACGAACATAATGTTTAAACATCAAAATCTCTAGAAATGACATAAAACATGGCAGTATGTAAGGCATAGATCATAATGAAACATCATTCATGATAAAATATCATGGGAATAAAACATGTAATTGTGGAAACCATTAAGCACATGATATGATTTCCATAGCAGCCAAGGCATTGCTGCCAAGACCATCTTAGTGGACAAAGTCCCTTACTGAATCGAGTTCACTCCTCGTTCCAGTCCTGTATCACTGAACCGGATTAACTTGTTGTTCCATCCATGTTTATATCATGGGATATAAATCTTTACCCAATTCATTGGAGTGAGATATAGGTCCCGCCCATCTCAGAATGAAACCATTCTTACTTGTTCCACAAAATAAACATAAATCATTCATCATAACCCAAATAATAAAATGGGTTTCATAAACATCATCCCATAATAACTTAATCCATATAAAACAAATGGATATCATTTCATCATAAAAAGAATCAAACCATGTAAATAATATAGACATTATACTTGAAACATAATCATACTAAATAATTTCATCTTAGATGGAAAATAGTTTTGACAAAACACTTGAAATGAATTATTGAGGAAAATATCCTTTATTCTTTAAAATCATTTTCTTATCACAAAATTCCATTAAATTTTAAAAGAAAGGGATTTTGTTGAAAATAATCATGAAATATTGTAGAGTAAGATTCATGAAAATAAGGCATTATGAAATCGTAAAAATCTGTTCATGCCGTATAAGTTAAAAAAAACATTCTCCTCGTACTTTTAACGGAAAAGTCAAAATGTACCACGTATGGTAAACAAAAGAAAGATTCCTTCCATAACACAAAGTAAAAGTCAAAAAGGGGTAAAAATGACTTTAAAAATACATGGAAGAATATTAAACACTTTATGAAAAACATTTTTATGGACATGGATGAAAAAAATATAACCCCAGTAAATACTTACGTATACGCAATCTCGGATAAAAATGAGATTGCAAAATTATCCCTTACCTTATGTCCAATATGCTTTGTATGTATCAGAACCTCCTGTATAATGATTTAAATAATGTCATTGACTTATTACAGAATCATATTCATTGTTATGATATCATATATGGTTAACTTATGACTTTATATTACCCCTTCTTTTGTAAATTCCATGTTAAAGCAGCGTTTTGGGTAAAATCGTTTCATTTATTGTACGTGTTTTGATTTGTTATTCTTGATTTTATTACATATATCCTGATTTAATTAATTCTAGAATGTAAAAAATGAATTATATATAATATATTTTCATCATATAAATATATATGATAGATTGATAAATGGAATGAAATACACCATTCATGGAGACAGTAGGTCGTACGTACACATGAACGCTGTTTTCGTTTCCTTACTGAATTGAATAGAATTAAGTAAATGAAACATATATGTACATAAATATAGTATCATTATTATGTAATATATTTCATTATTATTTATTATATGTACTTTATAATCATACTTGAATGGTTAATCATGGAAAATGAATCTCATCGCGTTTGTGGAGACGGTAGTCCGTACGTACGCACGAGCGATGATATCGTTCCCATAATTATTGAATAGAATTGGAGTGAATGATATAATATCTCAGAATTAGTATGATGTTATAATAACCATATATAGTTATTCTTTACACCATTATACCCATCCAAGTAAGGTGGTGGTGGAAAAACTAATTACACCACGGCGTGGAGACGGTATTCCGTACGTACGCACACGCGGTGATTTCATTTTCTGTAGGATGGATAGACAGTGAAATGGGGTTGTTTCATATTTATAATATCATATCAGTATATTAGTGATACTGATTGTATTTGTTTACAATGAAACAACTAAATAAGATGAAGTTGAAGAAGAAAGAAACTTGAAATAATCGGTAGAAGAGATTACCTCTTCTTTGACGCACCTCCTTTAAGATTGCTTTTAAGGGACTAGAGTTGGTCTTTTGAGAATACCAGAACCTCCAAAATGTTTCTAGGGAAGTGTAGAAGATAAATAGTCAGGGGTTGGCTGAGATTGAAGGCTCAACGTGTTGTGAAGAGGAGATGGAGGAGGTGCCATTTTATAAGGGAGGAGAGGGGCACCTTTGGAAACCTCAAAAATATTAATTTATAATAAATCAAAACCCACTTAAAAACCTACAAAAATGACTCATATTCAAAGATTATATGATATAGGGTTGTAATATCATCAAAAAAGAAAATTTAGACATGTTGGAAATTTATTTTAAACCATATCAACTTGATTTATCCTTATTTAATTTATTTAATCTTATTTGGGGTAATATGATTCTAAATTTTAAATTGTTATAAATAATTACTTATGTGTTGTGAATTTTAAATAATTGGATAATTTATGACATTTTAGACCATATAAATTTTAATTTATAATTTTTAAATATTTTTGTGATTTTTAAACAATTTTATATTATGTTATTTTTATAAAATAACAATAGTGTCAATTTTGACACTATTCATTTATTTGAATTTAAATAAAATCCACACAAAAGATATGTTCGAACTAAAATATTTAAAATATTTATAACATGTCATATTTATCTAGAAAATTCGTGAAGAATATTAAATAGTTTATACAATATTTATTTTAATATTTTTAAAACCATTTATTTGATATTTCAATCAATAAAATAATTTCAACATCACTATTGTGTGACCTTTAATGATAATTATTTAATCCCTAAAAATTCTAAATAAATTCACATGATGTATATAATTTTTCTAGATTTCTGTATACTATTCATGTTCTAAGTTTCATTAAGTTTATCACTAAATTAAAATTATTATACTTATAAGATTTAAGAGAGTGACATGTTGTCACTTTCTTTAGTTTTAATAATAATTAAATTATTTTCATGGTAAAAAGTCCATAAAATGAATCTATTCTGACTCTTAGGTGATATTGGTCGACTTTTAGTCATCCAATATAATTTTGGTAGGTATTAGGGTAATTTTATAATCTTATTTTTACCATTAATTACTCGATTTACCTTTAACTTACCGTAGTTACTATTCATAATATCAAAAAAATAAAAGTAACCTATTAACATAATTTGGACCCAATGAATTCAAATATGGAATTCATTTTTCAAAATTCAAAACACAGAAGTTGCAGTAGTTAATTTAAAATTAATCCCGCTGTTGAGAAAACTGGTTTAAAAGTTAAAACATTGCAAAAGATTGAAATGTTTTTACTTATGAATTCAGTGTAAAAATAATGCTAATGACTTAAATAGGAGGCCCTCGTACGCATGACTCATCTCACCACACTTTCCTACCCCAAACACAGACACTCTATACGATAACCCATAAAGGGATATCCCCCCTACAGAGGTTCCCAATATATATATACATACATACTTGTATTATATCATCAAAGGTGCCAATAGGGCCATCACACCATACCATCATCAGAACCATTTAAAGTTTTTTTACAAAACAATAGAGTTTCCAAACTGGTACACAGTTATCAAAACACCATCCTTTCAAGGAATCAACACAAACATCAAACTTAAACTGAAAGTTCCAAACAGGCCTTAACCTCGATGTAACTATAACGTTACGAAAAAATCACACAAATATTGTTTCTTATTTACAAATCCAAACGGTCCCTTGAGTTCCAAAACGCACACCAAATCATTTCAAAACTATCAAACGATCCTTTACCATTTTCAAAATCAAATCAAAACACATTTCAAAGGAAAACAACCATGATTTAAAGAAAACATTATTTAGAAAGCACAACTCATTACTTTAAAACCACAAAACCATTTCCTTATAATCACAAAACCTTTCCAAAACAATTTAAGACAAACAATAAGGTTGTCAAGAAGGTACACAGTTTTTAAACACAATCATTTCTAAAAGTTCGTACAAACATAATCATTTGAGTTGAAGGTACCAAACGGGTCATCACGTTACTTAAACAAACAAATAACTTCTTTGAAAACACAAGTGTTGCCAATCGGACCTTTAGATTCACATAACCAAAACATTACCCAAAATATCACGCAAAAACCACTTTTTTCATTTTCAATGTCAAACAGTTTATTAAAATTTTTATAAACAGATGAAACAATCTATAAACAATTTAGTAAAAATACCAAATAATTTATAAACAATTTTATAATAAACCCAAAAATTTATTAAAAACAATTATAAATAGACAAAACAATTTATAAACAATTCAATAAACAAACCGAATAAATTTTAAACAATTCATTTAAACTGGAAACACTTTCACAACTTATTTCATAGTATATCTAAGGTGAGTTTGATGCTTAAAACATCATAAAAACAATATTTGACATCCATTGAACACATTTTTTTCATAAGCACATGTAAATATGACTAGAGAAAGTACTTAAAAACTATTTTTCTCAAAACTGACTAACTTGAAAACACTATAGAAAGTTAACTAAGTGCATTGCGAAGCTACAAACTAAGTAAAAAATTTAATTAAAAATACTCATGTATTAAGTGGACTTAATCAGAAAGGAAAATGTGGATTCTCCTACCTCAATGGTGTGAAAACGTGACATCGCTTCCTTAGAAATAGGAATAACCTCCTATGCACCAATCATATACCTAAAACAACTAGCAAAGCGCTCCAATTACCTACAATGGAACTAGGGTTTGGTTAAAATGAAGGAAAACATGAATTCAAAGGGGAGACACACCGAGAGGGAGGAAACCACACACTGGGGAGGGGGTGGAGGCGCTGCAATTCGCACCGAAAGACTGCTGGACAACGAGGTATGGGTCACCAGAAAGTACGCCTAGAAAGGGAAGAGGGGAGGCTGGTGCTGGGGGTCGAGAGTGGAGGTGTCCTGGCTGGAGCAAGGGAGGCTAGAGACGGGTGAGGGCCTGGCCGATGGTGTGGAGGACGGAGGCCAGAGTCGGCTAGAGGCATGAGGATATGAGGGTCAAGGTAGCTAGGCCGAGGTAGGTGCTGGTGCGGGGAGGGTCGGAGTAAGGCAAGGGCGGCAGAGCGGGCGAAGGCGGCTAGGCGGATGCATGGGAGGCTGGAGAGGGGAAGCGAGGGCAGCAGGCGAAGGCACCGAAGTCGGATGGGCACGATGCAGGTGAGGGTGATGGTCGCTGGGGCTGGTTGGCAGGCCGCTGGGGGTGAAGGGCTATGGAGGCGGGGTCAATAATGGAGGGGCCGCGAGGGGATGGGGGTCGGGTGTAGCTCCACTGTGCAGAGGGTAATAGGGGGCGACGAGATGAGTCAGGCAGTGCTAGGGTTAGGGTTATTTTTCTTTTTTTCTTTTTATTATAATAACAATAATTATAATAATAAAACAAATAATAATAAAATAATAACAATAATAATAATAATACCAAAAATAAAAATAATATAAATAACAATAATAAAATTAATAATAATAAAAATTAAAACAATAATAATAATAATAATAATACAAAGAATAATAATAATAATACAAATAATAATAACAAGAAGAAGAAGAAGAAGAAGAATACAGATAATAATAATAATACAAATAATATAGATAATAATAATAATAATAATTAGAAATTTCCCGACTCTTGGTTCAGTTGCGCGGCTACCGCCAACTGCCCGGTGACCACGCACGGGTCCGAAACCCAATAGATATATTAAACGACAAAAATTTTAATTCGGGACCTAGCCCAGAACTTTATGCGAGAACCTGAAGCCAAGAATTAATAAAATAAAAATTAATTTAGAAAGTTGGGTGTGACATCTTAAGTCCTAACAAGATATTACAAACTGTATACTAACATCAAGGAAAGATGTTAAACCTTTACCTCTGATACCAATTTTTCATGAACCAGCCTGGATACCCTGGTACCCTAATAATTTGAGAAAGATTTGACATGGATAAAGTGTGTTCTCGATCCCTATGGGTTGATGATTATCACCTGGCATCATACAAGATAAAAGAGGGAACAAATTTTCCATAAAACAGTGGGAGATAAAAGATACAAGTCAGTATGCTCAACACTCCAAAAAAGAGAAAGTACTAGAAACCAAATAGGTATATTAAGAATCAAAACAATACATCATCAATGTAGATAGTATAAATACAAACACCCCAAAAGAAACATCACTCTAATCCCAAAGGATCAAGAACATCCACCACCTCCAAGTTGCACTTCCCCTTTGTTCGGACTCGACAAAAGGAAATCTACAAATTCCTAAAGGAAATGGTAGGGTGTGATCTATAAATACCAGTAGGGTCTCACCATGATTTCTATAAAAAGATTATATAATAATAATAAAATCATTCTTTCAATTTTAATAAAACAGGTCATGGTAATACATTTTCATATTTAAAACAAAACATGTTTTCTTTTAAAAAATGATGGAAAACATTTCAAACATGTCTTAAATAAACATTTTATATAAAAAAGTTTATATAAATAAAATAGAATGAATAAAAAAGTTCTATAATCAATAGAATATATATCAAAATAATAACAAAATCAAGATGATCATCTTACTTGTGGTACTTTAGTTTCTAGTTACAGGATCTATACACTTCTCATATTAGTGATCATGGAAAGTATGTGTACACACATCCCTTAGTCTCGGACCGAATAGAACTCATCAACATCATATCATGGATATGATATTCCTAACTAGTTTTTTTATTTTTCATCATCAATCCATTTCTAGGTAATCATTATACTAACATTCTTGTCCCAAATATCCCACTAACTTCTAAGGCTCGCATGTGCTCAATCAATCAATAGAAAAGGTCAAATCATCTCATTTAAAATCATACATCATTTACAATTCAATTCCTAACTCTCAATTTCAATATGCCAATTCAATTTCAAATCTAAAACAATATTTTTTCATAAATTCATTCATTTTCAATACAAAACCAATCATAGGTTTTTATCAATTAAATTTAATAATTTTTTTCTAAAATAAATTCTCAAACCAATTCATTAATTCCTTCAAATTGAAAATACGCCTCAAATTACAATTCTATTAGAATTGAGGGTTTTTCTAAAAACCCATTCCATATTCAATTATAATTCCAAATAATATAAAATTTTGTTTTTATAAATCAATTGAAAGTAATTTCAAGAAACTCAAGAATTTAATTGCATGGAAAATCTCAAACGGAACCTCTTGTCTTTAATCACAGAAATCATAATGCACAACAACTGCAACATGATTTTCCAATGAAGAACGAAGGTGACAATGATCATGGAATCAAACCTAGATTCAAGATACAATTAAATGGATATTAGAATAATAAAAAACATTATAATCCAACACTTTATAAGTGGTAGAGGATAAGAGAGTAGGATGGAACATATGAGTGGAGATTCACTTACCCATAGGAGAGAGAATGAGATCCACCACACTTTGATCCACCAAGAGAAGGGCTTAGAAGGCCTAAATCGCTTCTTAAGGGACTTAAAATCCTAGGAAAAAAATTTAGGATGAGTGGAGATCAAGATATAGTTAAACTGAGGGGTTTAGGAATATTAAACAATTTTTAGAAATAATAAATTCTCATGCACATGGTTGGTTGGGCATGGTCGATCGATTAGACAAACTGTGCGCCCCTACTTTGGGGAGCACAATTTTTAATAGGTGGGTGCATAGTTTGTCAAACTGTGAAACAACCATGAAAAACCCTATTATACAGGGTTTCATAGTTTGTATTGGTGCGTGCACCTTTTGGGAAACCCATTTTCCAATCTTGCACAGCATAGAAAACCTCTAAAATTTCCAAATTTCACCCCAAACAACCTGAGACAAATCCCAACCAAAGAATGATAAAAATAAGGGTTGAGAAGTACCTGAAAACAATTAATGGGATGTTAAAATTTTGAAAGTTAATATATATGAATACGGTTTTTAAATAAGTTATTAATATGGTTATTTTTATTATACAGAAGCTTAAATCTCATCCTTGGAGGTTTGAAGTAAAGGTAATACTTTTCTCATCTCAATTTACCTTTATTGGGATACACTATGTATTTAAAACTTTATTTATTTTGTGTGTTACCTACACTTACCATATATTTTTTCATCATGAAATTTAATGGATTTAGAAATCCATATAAGCTTCTCTCTTTCATAGGAATCTAATTCAAATTTTACCAAGGCATAAATGGTTTTATCATCTCAATTTTCATTCTCTGGGATATGTTCAATATTCACCACTAAATTTATTATTATATTTTTTATAATACCACATAAATTTCTTTTACTATATCATTCCCGTTATTTATGTGACTTCCAAATCCATATCATGTTCTTTATTTCAATGGATTTTAATTCAATAGTCACCAATGCTTCAATGGGTTCTTTAACAATCTCATTTTGAAATCGAGATTATTTATGCTTGAAATTAAATATGGAGAAATTATATATTATTTCCCTCTAAATACAATGTATTTTCTTATATATTGGTTTTTTTTACTTTTCTTTATACCATTTCGGCTCCTTTTGGTTCATAGTTCGACTGAAAGGATGTTTATAAGTGGGTTGACTTTATCTCTTATTTTTATGCTAGGAATCATTCTACTACATTTCCATATTCATTATATTATTTTAGTAATGTCTTTATCTCTACTTATATTATTTATTGAGGTCATTTTCAATGGACTTTATTTCTACTACAAAAGCCATTTTCTTTTAACATTTTTGATATGGTATTTTTCCTCCAACTTTGACCATCTATAAAAAAGTGTGAAAGAAATATCCTTTTTAATAAAAATTCCACATGAACACATCTTCCCACCATCTTTGTTGGTTTTATTTAAGAAATATCCTCTCAAAGATTCCTTGGTTTTCCTAATTAATTTTTCTTTATATTGTTTTATAAATTAATTTATTTTAAAATAAAATATATCTAAAGTAAAGGATATTTCCAATTATTTTTTAAATAAAATTTTTTAGTGATATTATAAAATTATTCTCCATCTATGTAATCATCCTTTAATGTTTCTATGCATCACTATGGATGATCTCTAATGAAACTATCCACCTTCCTTCTTTGTGTGGAGTATGATAATATCTTATAGAGGTTTTAATGAATCCCATTTATTTATAGTGGGTTAATCATGGTATGATGGAATTATGAATGTTTTCATGTTCAAATGGATCATGTAAGTAGGTTTATCGTTATATGAAGGGTGCGTCCAATATATCCCTATGGTGAATTAAGTGAAGTTTTATATCTCATGGGATAATGATGATTGTGTGTGAACATGATTGTAGCTAATGTTTTTATAAGAATCTTCATGGACATGATTAAAGATAACTTTGTTCATAAATTTAGGCATGAAAATGAGTAAGGATACATTTACTCATAAGCTTGTGCATGGACATGATTTTGGATAGATTTGTTTACAATTTTGTGTGTGAACATGTTTATAGATAGAATTGTTCACAAATTTTTTTATAGACATGATTAAGGATATATTTAATCACATGTTTTTGAGTGGACAAGATTATGTATATATTTGTTTACAAGTTTATGAATGGTAATGATTTTAGATAGATTTTTTCACATGTTTGTGAATTAAAGTGATTGTAGATATATTTGATCACAATTTTGTTTATTGACATGATTGTAAATATCTTTGATCAAAAGTTTGTGTGTGCACATGGTTATATATAGATTTGTTAAAAAATTTGGGCATAGATATGAATGAATATAGATTTTTTCAAAAAAATTACATGAAAATGATTATGTATAGCTATGTTAACAAGTATGTGTGTAGACATGATTGATGGTATCTATGTTCACAAGTATGTGTGTGGACATGATTGCTGGTAGTTATGTTCACAATTATGTGTGTGGACATGATTGTGGTTAGATATGTTCACATTGTTTTGATTTTTTAAAATTATGTATATGCCACATTCTTTTTCTACTGTTATGTTTTCATGGTTATTTTATCATGTATACAGACTCCTGTTACTCATGAATTATGTTGTTCTGAATTATTTATTCCATGAATCATGATTCAAAATCTATGTTTTAATGGGTATGATTATTTATTATTATATCCATTCATGTTGATTATGTTCTCATACCCATATTATCATTTTATTCTCACTTATGATCTTTGATTGTTATATCTTATGTTTTCCCTTAATACGAATATGATTTCACCCCTTTTTTATGATTTCATTACCCTGGGTATGAAGGAGAGAGTAAAGTGTGACATTTCTAGAAGGGGGTCTAGTGGGTGCATGTCACTCCCTGACCATGGTTTCTTCTTTTATTTTATTCTTTTATTAGTGTTGGATCTTTTGGTTGAGGTCTGGGTTGAGTTCTCATTGATAGTTTTTTATTTTGGGAAGTTTTGGGTGTGTTTTGGCCCTGTTTATGGTTTGATCACGGTTTGTCCCAAACTGTGTGAGGCTAAGGGAAAATCATGCGACATGTGGATGGTGCCTAGGACAAAGCACATGGATTGTGAACAGTTAGAGGAAACTATGTGGAAAGTATGTGGGGAATATTTTCAATTTGATAGATCAATTTTTCATGGTTGGTGCAAGGTTTTTCAAACCATGCCTCCAACCCATGAGGGTGTCCCCTTTTTCTATTAGGGTGTGCACAATTATCACACAGTTTGGAAAACCTTGTGGCCAAACCATGCAAGTTACCCAGTTCTTTAAAATCTTGAAATTCCTATGTTTCCTCTCCTTTTTAACCCATTTTGGGTTCTCCTCCATTTTTTGACCTAGGCCTTTCCAAGTTCCTCTCCCTTGGCTCCTCCACCAACCTTGGTGCTCATCTAATCTTCTAATGTGAGTTAATCTTGGTTTTTGGTTGATTTTATCTTCTTCTTCTTCCTCTTTCTAGTCTTATTGGTTTCTCTTTCCTTAATTTTCTCTTGATCAAACCCTAGAAGTTAGGTTTTATGTTTGGATTGTATTTCTTTAATGTTATGGTGTGAAAAATTGTCTCTTGAGACTTGTTCTCCCTTCTCTAAGAGTTTGATCATATCTTCACATCGTTGAGGTAGGGGTTTCTATCCATTTCCTTTCCAAAACATTACATTTTATTCTTGAGTGTTTCTAATTAATTTATAAATGTTATTTTCATTATTTTTTCATGTTTGTTTGAAATTTTTTGATGTGATCATGTTATAAATTTGGAGAAGATGGATTTTCAAAGGATTTATCCAATTATGCCTATATATACATAAAAAGTGTTTGATGAAATTATAAATTGGGTTTTAAAAGTAAAATTGGATGATTTGGGATATATTTTCCTTGGTTATGCTTTGGTAGCTTAGTTTACATTGTGAATTGAGCTTTTGTGTGGTTGTAATGTATTTTTGTGCTGTAGTGCTTATGTGTGGGTTGTTGTACTACTTTTATTTATTTAATAAAAAACATTTTGTATGCTATGAATTTTAAAGGGTGTTCCATTGGATGTGGGCATATCCATATGTGCATGGGGTGCACATATATATAGTCACAAAAATTATAATAGAATTATAAAATGCTGTTCACCTGAAACATCAAATTTCAAAGCACCATTCCTCCTTCCCCCTTCTCTTCTTTTAGTCATCCTCTTGTAAAATGATTCCTTTGAAATTACAATGGTTCCTAAATGGTTTCTAGGTTTTAAAATGATCTAAAATATGGTTTCCAAATGTGTTTCTTAATGTTTGGCTCGTTTGGAACCTTGGAATATGGGGTTTTGACTAAATGATATAAAGGCCTATTTGGAATCTTTCAAGCATATTGTACATTTTCATCTTGGTTTTGGAAATGTATATGAATTGTGAATGTTAAGTCTTGGTTGGTATATTTTGAAATTTTGTAAAATTGGTTTTAAAGTGACATGATGTGTAGGCCCGATTGGCACCTTGATTGGATGTATGTGTGGGGGCACCCTATATTCGTCATTTTGAGGAGAGGGTCATTGCATAGTTGGTGTCGGGGTTTGAGAAAGGAATGACTAAGGGTATCTGTGAATTATTAGTTTATTCCATGCATGTGATGAACTCCCAATTCCACTTTATACAATTATCATGGGATTCCTAGATTACATCTTGAGGGTTGAGTGACGGTTTATTACTAGTCTTGGTTAGATTGAATGGAACCCCTAGATTAGTTGAGATGATAGGTGGGATACAACACTAGTGAGGCTAGTTTAGAGAATCTAGGTTGGTTATTTACTATAGAGCATTACCATATGTTGATAGGTGATTCCAAACCAATTACATCCAAGGATTTATTTTAGAGATGTTTATAAAATGTCCATGATTATTATTTGTATATTCTATTCTATCTTGATTCACTTTGGTTATATGATCTTATAGTAATTTTCCCATTTGTATTGTCTTCTTTATTTCTTATATAACAATGTTTATCACTTAGGTCGAATTCTTCTTTTGGTTTTGGGTTTTTAAATTGGGTTTTAGAATGGTAAACCATGTTTTGTTTTCAAATTATCATTTTCTAGAAAATGGTGTTGGCTGTTTAAAAATTTTAACACGCCTATTTGCATTAGATTTATTTCAAACTAGAGTTTATGGGATTTTTTGGGAATGAAAATGTGTGGACTCTGTGGTTCTTACCTATAGAGCTATTTTTGCTCACACCCTACTTGTGTCACTCAACATCAGTAGAACAAAGCTCTTTTGTAGGTTCATGTTTTGTTCAGGTTTTCCTATGGAGTAGGTTGGACTTATGGATAGTGGTGACAATGAGGTCACATGGAGATTTGGTCAGATTCCACTTTGGTCCTAATTTAGTTTTATAGTTTCAGTTCGTTTCTCTATTATTCTATCTAATTTTGGTTATTTATTTATTGATGTTCAGTTATTATAGTTTCTTGTTTCATGATCTATTTGATTTATTTGTATCAGTTTATATTGGGATAAATCATTCCCACAGTGATATATTTGTAATGAACCAAGATCCATGTCACTTTATTCGCCTATTGAGCCTTGTCATGAACCGGGTTGGATGCCAGGTCAGATAGAAGACCAACCTGGTTCATGAAAAACTACTACCAGAGCATCCCTTTATAATTTGGGACTTCAAGTAGTTGGGAGATTATGACTATCAGTACTCGAGAGGTAGGTATGGTAAGGACTTCATGAACCCTTATTCATCCTGATCCTTGAGTTTCCAAGGGTAGTCTGGGACTTGATTCTTTTTTTTGGTTTGTGTGGATGGATAATGACAATGGTGGTGATCTATTGTTATATAATGGTATTTCATGGAGTAGAAACCCATGTGGAGCCCGATTTTATGGTTCAGGATTCTCCCAATGGTCGGTTCTTGCATGAGGAATGGTTTTCTAAACAATATTGTCAGGTTATGCATGGCCAGTAGTTCCTCATCATGGGATTTTGTTGTGAGTTGTGTTTTGGATTTATTTTAGTCAGTTTAAGTGTATTTAAAATGGAAAATGGTTTTTTATGAAAATTATTTTCAAAATGAAAATGAATTTGGGGCATTGGTTTTGTATTGAAAGTGGACTTTGGCATTTAAATTGGTTTTTTAAGTGAGTTGTTTTTTTAAAATTGGATTTGGAATGAAATGGTTTTGGTCTTAAAGTAGAAATAGTGGTTCTTGGATTAGGAATTTGGTTTTATTTTGTGATTTTTGGTTTATGAGTTTGGTATTTCATTTAATGGTGTTGTTTTTATTGATATTTGGTGGAGTTTTGTTTTGATGTTGGATTGGTTTTATGTTTTTTTTAAATAGAGTGTGCCACCTAGAAAGGTCCCCAAGGTTTCCAGTGAGTTCTATTTAGTTTTTTTCCCTGCCTAGACTCCTAGTGGATTCATGGAGTCAAGATTCTCCCAGATGTTTCCCGTATTTATTAGTGATCATGGTTCGTTAGAGGCTTTAGAGTGGTTTGAGGGTATCGAAGGTGACTTTAGGTCCTTAGAAAATTTTGAAGCCATGAAGGTTTGAGCAGTTCTGGGTTTGTTTTAGGGTCCTGGTTTAGATCGGTGGAAGGTGATTCACCTATAATCATTACAGGTTGGGATGTATTCAGAAGTATTTAATACCACTTTTATCTGATGGTTCATACTGGAGTAGGTGAAGGCGATTAAAGTGGCATAGATCTTGGGTGTTTAGAATGCTCAACAGATGATGAAGTCCAGTGTTGATCTCTTCAAAGAGATGGTTTCTTTTTCTCCTAAGGTAGCCTTATAGGATTATATAAAATCTTCTATTTTTGTCTATGGTATTCATCCAAAGATCAAGGATCATGTTCCCTCATTCAAGGAAGTTCTATTTGGGAAGCTCGTGGGTGAGGCATTTCAATCTGAGTTGGTTCCTAGAATGTAGTATGTGGTAATTAAAGATCTAGTTTATCTTGGTTCTTGTGAAGGTTACCCACCTAGTGAGAGGTGCATTCTAGAGGAACATGTTCTGGAGGAGTATCCTTTGTCAATTATGGATTCTCATTCATAAGGTCGTTCACTCATGTGCTTCTAGTGTGGTAGTTTTGGGAATTTGAATTCATCTTTCCATAATCATTCTAATGCTTTTCGACGATGTGGCCATTTGGGTCACTTGGAAAAGTTCTATAAGTAGTTACAAAAAAGTGGAAGTCTCATCCATAAGATGTCAGGTTTTGGTTATGGGGAAGTATATGCTTCAAGACATCAGGGATCCAGCCACAAGCCCCAGGGTGAATCTCTTTATGCAGTTAGAAATCGTTGGGTGTGGGGAAAATTGGTCCAACTATTGTCTCTACTGTTAGAGTGGAGACAGTTTTAGATTCTTTTTTTTAGCTTCGATTGTCCCTAAAAGTTCCTATGTTGTAGTTTTTTTAGGTTTAAAATGTATCCCTTCAAAGTAAAAGGCTTTGTAATATTGTATTCTTGCTAGTCGTGTGGTTGTGATTTCTTTTGAGAAACCTGTGTGGTTAGCCCTATGGATCAGTTCTGGTTTTTGGTTATGTTTAGTTTTTAGATTATCATATCTTATGAAAATAATGAATCATGGTTTGTTTTTTTATTTAGTTTGAGATCCTTCCCTTAGTTTCCCATTGTGTCAGGGATTTTTGTTCTGTGTTGGGAGTTCTCATGTCAGTGCCATTGAGTAGATTGGAAGTTCCCTTGCGAGTATCATGGTGTCACCTGGTTTATTGTGGTGGTGATAAATCCTTTGTTTCCATTATTCGTGGTTCTCCTTTTCAGGGTTTACCTTAGATCTGGTCATGTGTGACTTTTGGAGTGAATGGTCAACTTGAGGGTCATGGTCTTGATTGGCCTTGTTTGTTTTTGAGTTTGAGTTTTGTTCTCATTTGTTTGGGTGACTTTATGGGGGCATATTTTTTTCATGGTGGGGATAATTGTCACACCCCAAACATGATTTTTTTAATCTTTTCTTGGTGTTAGATATTTTGGTTGAGTTCTGAGTTGAGTTCATGTCGAGAGTTTTTGAGTTTGGAAGTTTGAGGTGTGTTTCGACCTAAACCATGTGAGGCCAAGGGAAAACCATGTAGTGTGTGGTTGGTGCCTGGGACAAAGCTCATGTCTTGTTCATAGTTAGAGGAAACCTTGTGGAAAGCATGTAGGGAGGCTCTGTAATTTGATAGATCTATTTTACATGGTTGATGCATGGTTTCCCAAACGGTGTGGCTAGACCATATAGGTGTCACATCTTTCCAGTAAGGTGCACATGGTTGGCGCATGGTTTGGAAAACTATGTGGACAAACCATGCGAGTTACCCAGGTTATTTAAAATCTTGAAATTTCTCTTTTTCCCCTCCCTCTATTTAACCCATTTTGGGTACTCCATTTTTCTCAACCTAGGAACACAAGAGGGATTCCCAAGATCCTCTCCGTTGGTTCCTCCTCCCTTGGTGCTCCTCTAATCTTCTAAGGAGAGTTCCTCTTGGATAGGAACATAAATGATAACGTCATTGTAAAATGATGTTCTCCTTAAAATTTGAATTTCAGAACACCTGTCCTCCTTCCCTCTTCTCTAATTTTTGTCCCCATCTTTTTAAACAATTCCTTTAAAATCCCAATAATTCATAAATGGTTTCTTGGTTTCCAAATGATCTCAAATGTTGTTTCCAAATGTGTTACATAAATTTTGGACCTCTTGGAACCTTGGAATGTGGTTTGGTGACTAAATGATATAAAGGCCCATTTGGTATCTTTCAAGCATGTTGTACGTTTTCATCTTGGTTTTAAAAATGGATCTAAATTGTGAATGTTAAGACCCGATTGGTATATTGTGATATTTTTGGAATTTTTTTTAAAGTGACACGACTTGTAGTCCCAATTGGAACCTTGATTGGCTCTATGTGTGGTGGGAAACCTATGGTCGTCCTTCCAAGGAGAGGGTTAACACATTATTGTTGTCAGGGTTTGGGAAAGGCATGCACAATGAAATTTGTGGTTTATTGGTTTATACCACACATGTGATGAACTCCCAATTACCCTTTATACTATTATCATGGTATTCTTGGATTCCATCTAGAGGGTTGAGTTATGGTTGCCTTCTAGTCCTAATTAGATGGATCGGTAACCCTGGATTTGTTGAGAGGTCAGGTGGGTCGTGCCACTGGTGAGGCTAGTTTATAGAAGTTAGGTTGGTTATTAACTATGGAGATGAACCATATTTCAGAAGGTGAATCCCAACCGAGTACATTTGGGTATTTCTTCTAGATATGTTTAGAAAATTCCCATGATTATCATCTGTATGTTCTATTATTTATTGTTGTACTTTGGTTATCTCTCTGATAGTATTTTTCCTATTTTTACAATTTATTTATTTCCTGTATATCACTATTTATCAATTGGGTTGAATTATGGTTTGGGTTTTGGGTTTTTAAAATGGTTTTTAAAATGGTAAACCATGTTTTGTTTTTAAATCGGTATTTTCTAGAAAATGGTGTTGATTTGTTAAAAATGATATCACCATTATTTTCATTAGATGTATTTCAAACTAGCATTTATGGACTATTTTAGGAAAGTAAATATATGGAATATGTGGTTCTTACCTACTGAGTTGTTTTATGATCACACCCTACTTGTGCCACTTGACATCGATAGACTTGAGATGTTTTGCAGGTTCAAGTTTTGTTTAGGTTTTCCTATGGAGAGAGTTATTCTTATGGATGGTGGTGATTATGAGGTCACATGGAGTTTTAGTAGGATTTTGGTTTGGTCCTAGTTTAGTTTTGTAGTTTCAGTTCATTCCACTGTTATTGTATCTGATTTTGGTTATGCATTTATTGATGTTCGGTTATTATTGTTTCTTTTTGTGGGCACTATTTGGTTCATTTGTATCTGTTTATATTGGGATCAATCATTCCCACTATGATATATTTGTTTCTTGGTGCTAGTCGTTATCCTGAGAGGATTGGGAACAATTATCAGTCCTTGTAGTGGACTGGGTTGGGTGTCGGGTTGGATTACAACCCGACCTGGTTTGTGACAGTGCGACTATAGAGAAATGTTCATGATATTTAAAATAAGTTTTTTTGTATATAATCTCAAAGGAAACCAAACTATTGGGTTCTTACATTGTGTTAATTTATGATTTGAAATGACTAAATTATGGAAATTATATATAATATATGTGTGTAATGCTAATGTTGTCTCACTTGGTATCAAATAATATGTGTGAAGTTTTTTATTTTGGAACTGAATTTGGGAGTGCAGGTCTGGGGACTCTTAGATGGTATTAGAGTGGTGTTTAGTTATTTTTTGGGATTAGGATATTATAAATAAGAGGATATAACCTAAAAAAACCTATACTAAACCAAAAGTGATGTAGGATAAACCTAAAATGTCATAGGTTTAAATGAAGGTGTCATAGTTTTGGATATCCTAGGATTTATTTCCCTTATCCTATTATTTCATACTTTTACTATTGTTTCTTGATATTCTCACTTACCTTTTTGTTTTTAATAAATGGATATAACTAGGAGGAACCGAGTTAAAAATGAGTGTGATGGACCATGCAGTGATTTTCCAAATGAGAAACCAAATGGGATGGGAAAAAGAGTGGAACCCATAATCAAAATGTTATATCGGGTTATAAATAATATCTTGGACCATGTTGACCTCCAAAATTAAAAAAAGAATCAATTTACAATTGATTCTTTTACGTATCAATATCTACCCTCATTTATTGGGTCTTATGATCTACTAATTATCGAGTAGTGGATCAACACAATAGAAAAAATATTTTCTATTCTGCATTTCTCAAATCATGAGAAGATTTTTTTTTTATTTTTTTCATTATATTTAAGGTGAGGAATATCAATGGTGAACCCACATTATGAATACAAGGCCAAATGAAGTTTTTGACTCTATATAATAGGAGTAATTTATGAAAATATTCTTCCCCATATATTTTTCTCAAAATATTCACATAAAAACATAGTAAAAATTATTTGAGTTAAAGCAAAAGGAGGATGAATCAATTGGTTCATATGAATAAAACACAATTAAATTCACAATGTCTGCCTCTAGTTTTATTATTTACCCCAAAATAAAGATATATTATTTATTTAGTGGCACAAAACCAATTCATCGAAAGAAATTATCTTTAAGGAACCTTGATAGTTATAGAGAAATTGATTGATGTTCACTTACGATGGAAATAGAAACTAGAGACCCTCATTATGATCATGAACTTTTTTATGAGAATAATAAAATGGATTTTCATAAAGAATGATTAATATTTCATATGTAGAAATGAAAATTCACTTACCTATATGCCCAAAATGTGGGAAGAAGCACCCAAAAAATTAATGGAAAGAGACATGAAAATGTTTCAAGTGTAGAAGGCTTATCCATCGAGCTCATAATTGTTTATGAGAGATAAAAAGTTCATCCAATAGACGGTATAGAGGTCCTAACTAATGCACTATCCACACTTCAATGCTTCAATTGCAAGTAATTTGTACATTATAAAAATTGATGCCCTAATCTAAGGGCTTTTGAGGAAAATATATACAAGAAACCTTCTAAAACAAATAAAAAAGGGAAATGTTGTGAAATCATAACTAATGAAATATGTAATGAGGACGAAGTGGTGTAAAGTACACTCATTATTCACATAAAAACTGAAAATATCATATTTTAGTTTATTTTTTACCAAATCCTTTATATATACAAATCTTTCTATGGAAATTAAATCACTACCCCAATAACTAGATATTGAATTATCTATGAAAAATCATGGAGTTAAAACAAATTCATCCCATGTCTGTAACTCATCTCTAATAGAATATCGTGGGAATGTACTTTCTACAAAACTTATTATCCACCATTTTATACAATTCAATGTGATATTAGTCATGGATTGTCTCTATTTACACAGAGGTCATATTAATTAGGGAAATATCATTTAATAACCCAAATCATTCCTTGATCAAATATTGATTCAAGAATGATAATAAAATTACTTTGGAAACAAATTCCTCAATATAGGTCTCGATATAAAATAATGTAAGATACTTAGATCAAATGGTTAGTGAAGAACTCAACATTTATGGTATTTCAATTATAACATTGGGCATGAAAATGTAGGATTAGTTTTTATATTCATATGGTAATTTACTTTAATTGTATTGGATATTATTAAAACCGTTTTTGTTTCATTTTTTTTTTGTTTATAGGATCATTAAAATGAATCCATGAAAGATATGTCTCTAGAAACACATAAGTCTTATAACCAATTATGGAAGCATATTTTTCACAGATGGTTAAGGTAAATGAAAATCTTAAAATATTCCATTTATGAGGGAAAATATGAGTTTCTTAGTCTTTTCTTAGATAGTAAGATAAATATCTCATTATAAATTGTATCTCTAGTACTATCTATCATACATATACCCTCAACTATTTTAATTAGTGAGAGATAATTAAAATTGTGAGGATGTGATTTATTTAAGGTGTGTAACACCCCAAGTTTTAGGACAAATTTTAATTATTTAAACTATATTTCTATGATTCATATATTTTTATTTACTATTAAAAGATTTTAACTTTAGTAGTAAGTGAGTCATAAAAAATCAAACTAATAAAATTTTATTCACTTATGATGGATAATTACAACAAAAGTACATGTAACCAAGTAGTATACACCATATACTATTGCATACCATGTAATATTACATCCCATAAAAGTGAAAAAAATTAAAATGGGACAATAAATAAAAACAATTAATATCTTTATTACTAAGAAATACCCTAGATCATCATCACTCTTGAGATTCACCATTAGTAGAATAAGACTTATAATGAGAAAAAACATTATGAAAGGAGAACGAATGCTGAAAATATAAAAGGAAAAATATAGGAATGATAAGTGTTCTTTTTGATGTGATGAATTTATAGGATATGGGGGGTAATATAGTCATTATATGACCATTATAAAAGGGGCATAGATTAGTTGGGTATAATATCAATAGATGTGTTACTAGTTTGGAATTAATGGTTTGTAGTAAATATAGATAAAAATTTTTTAGATATAAATTTTCATTATAAATAATTTACTTGAAATAAAATAAATGATTTTATAATGGAATTATGGGATACTAATTCATTTGTAAAAATATATTTTATTTTAAATAAATTATTTTTATAAAACACACCTTTTAATAAAATTATTAAATTTTTATTTTTATTTTTATAAAATTGATTGATAAAAATGAATTATTATTTAAGTGAATAAATTACACCCAAGAAATAATTAAGTAATTATAATGAATACAATTTTAATTATTCATAGCTAAAAAATGTTTTATATAAAAACAATATTTATATATATATTATATGTTTCTCTTTAAAAGTAAAATTTATCACATTTTGAATAGAAAATGAAATGTGTTGTTTATAACTATAAAAAAATAATAATCATTTGCACATTGATTATAAATTTGTTAGAAATGTAGATAAAACCATTTAATAGTAAAAAGAGGTATTTTTTTAATAAATTGTCTTTGTATATACAATGTATCTTTATCTTAATATATTAAATTAATCATTGATAAATAACAGTTTTAATGAAATATGTTAATAATATAACATCCATATATTTTTTATTAAATGGAAAGGAATAATAATAAATTAATTTTAGGTTTAAAATATATTTTTCTAAAAATAATATCACGTGTTATGTGTTCTTATATTAAAATTAATTTTGATCACATTTGTAAATTGAATCCAATAAAATGGATTTATTATTTGGAATCAAAAAATTTTAATAGGTTCAATTTTATTTTTAGACACAAAAATAAATTATCGAGGTAAAAGTTAGTTAACATGGTAATGGTAAAAGTGTTATTTTCAACGAATTTTTTAAGCTTTATGTATTTTCGCGTAATTAAATTAAACTCATAACTTATAAATTATAGATTGAATTTAATTTATATATATATAAAATATATTAACAATTATTTAATTAGTAATTTATAAGAAATAAAAATAAAAAATTATTAATATTTAAAAACTCATTTTTCTACAAATCATATGTTTTAATTTAAATGTTATTTTTTTATATTTAGAAAATATATTATATTAATTGGAGTCAAAATTTAGAATAATCAAGTAAAAATTGGGTAATAAGTTTCATCATATATTTTTAGTAAAAATAATAATTACCATGGTAAATAATTAAACAAGATAAAAGGGGTAAAAAGAGGTAAACTATCATGGCTTGAATTTTTAAAATCAACCTGCTATTTTGATATTATAGAAGTTATTTGTTAGGTGTGTGAGTTAAAAATACATGTCTCACCAATATTTCTTACCAAAATAACTTAACACTCTTATGATCCCATCTTTACCTTTTTACCCAATTAAAGATTCCAAAGAAGTGTCCCTCATTTTCACCTATAAAAGGAGATCCACTCTTCCCCTTCCAAACCACTGTTTTTATTCAAATATCTCATGAATTCCTTCAAATTTTTCCTCTCATAAATTCTTATTTGGAATTTGGGATCCTCTGGTCCTAAGAAGGATTCCTAAATCCTTTATTGTGAATGAAACCATGTAGAGGATGAGAGAATTAATCAAAGTAAGTACCCAATTCTTTAAAATATTTTTTAATTTCCTTCTCATATCTATTATTACTAAATATCATTCCCCACTATAATTATATTATATTAGAATCATTATGATTTTGATAAAATGATTTTACTACTATATAACTCTATACTCGTACCCATTTAATTACTATAGCATGTTCTTGATTTGGCCAGTTCAAACACCAACATGAATGATGCTATAACAACATCATCATTTTAATCATGAATAAGTATCAAGACATTAAAACATGTTATATATGATATTAAATAGTACTTTATGTTCTGAATATTATTTAATAAGTGTGACATGAAAATAAATGATTGATAATAAGTAACATATTACTATCAAAAAAAATACCAAAAAACATGCTCATCATAGATTACATTCTCACAGAATATACCTATAAATTTCATCAATTGATCACGGGATAGAATAAATAATCAGAAAATATTGATTCCACAACCTTAACTAATCTAGTAATTATGAACTTAGTATCATTTAATGGGGATCTACATCACCATTTTGAAACTTTTATATAATAATCAAAATTATTAATATTTGATGATGAAAATAAACAATAACTAACTAGAATATATGAAATGAAATAATATAATTGAAGAGTATAAATTGAAATATACATGAATAAGGTTTTTAAATAAGTGATTAATATGGTGATTTTTTTTATACAGGAGGTTGATGGACTTTTACGAAAGTTAGGAGTAAAGGTAGAAGTTTTCTCATCTCAATTACCCTTTATTGATATACCATCCATATTAAAAAATTTATTTTTTAGTGAATATAATAAACATGGATGTGTTTTATTAGGATTTTCATGTAATACATGGGATTTAAAAATCCATCTAAGTTTCTATCATTCATGGGTTTTTTATTCAAAAGTTACCAAAGAAGTAAGGGTTTTATCATCTCAATATTCTTTCAATGGCATATGTTTTAAATTCACCACCATCTTTATTATTATGGTGTATATATTACCTCATGAAATTAATCTAGATTATATTTATATTTATTCATTGTATTTTTAAATCCAAATAATTTTCTTTCTTCTGATAGATTTTGATTCCAAAGTTACCAAATCCACATGGTTTTCTTTGCCAATCTCATTTTGAAACCAAGATTGTTTTTGTTCTAAAATCCATCTAGGGAAGTTTTACGTTCTTTATCTCTAAAAACCATATATTTTCTTCTCCACTGGGGAAATTGTACGTGTATTCATAAGATTTCTCTTCCCTTTGGTTCCTAATTCGAATGAATAAATGTTTGTAATTAGAGTCAACCATATCTCTTCTTTTGGGTAGAGAATATTTCTTCTCCATATCTATGTTATTTATGTTGTTTTATAAATGTAATAATCTATATTTATATGATTTATTAAGGTCTTCCAATGGAATATAAATTCTTTACAAAGGGAATTTTCTTTCAAATTTTTTGATATGGTCATCTTCCACTAACTTTGATATTCTTTACAAGAGTGTGAAATGAATATCCTATTTAACATATTTTCCGCATGATCATATTTTCCAACTATCATCAATGATTTTATTTAATAAAATTACTCTTAATGTTTTCATGGTCTTCCTCAGTAATTTATATTCCCATTTTTATAAAAAAAATCATATAAAATAAAATTGATCAAAAATAAAGGTTATTCATCATTTTTTTCATATAAATTTTCTAATTCTCTAATAAAATCGTTTTCATTATGTTTCACCATCCTTTAGTGCTTATTAGGATTCATTGGGGATGTTCTCAAATGACACCATTCACCTTCTTTCATTGGATTTATTATAATAATATCACAGAGAAGTTTTCATAAAAATCATTTATTTCTCATGGGTTAATAAAGTTGTGATGGGATTATGAATGTTTCCATGTTTAAATGGAACTCATGTGTATATTTTATCATTATTTGAAGGTTGTATCTGATATATCCCTCCAATGAATTAAGTAAAGTATTATATCTAATTAGAAAATTATGTTTTTTCACAGATATGATTGAAGATTTATTTTTAAACAAGTTTTTGTGTGGGAATGATTATGGATAACACTGTTCACAAGTTTTTACATGAAAATGACTACAAATAGATTTGTTCACAAGTTTGTGAATGAGCATGATTTCATATTGTTTTTTTCAAAAGTTTGTTCATGGAAATGATTGATGATAGTTTTTTACAAGTTTTTGAAGGACATGATTTTAGATAACATTATACACAATTTTGTTAATGTAAATGATTGAAGATAACATCGTTTATATGTTTATGCCTGAACATGAGTGTGGATATATTTATTCATAAGTTGTGAATGAACATGATCATGGATAACTTTCTCTACATGTTTATGTCTAGAAATGATTCACAATATCTTTTTTCACAAGTTTGTGCATGGGTGTGATTATGGATAGCTTTGTTCACAAGTTTGGGTGTATAATTTTTCAAAGAGCTATGCTCATAAGTATGTTCATGAACATGATTACATGTAGCTATATTAAAAAGTATTTTCATGGTCACAGTTTTGGTTATCTTTGTTCACAATTATTCATGTGGACATGATTGTAGTTAGATATGTTCACAAGGTTATTATTTCCTATGATTATGTATATACCATGTTCTTATGCTTATGATTATGTTTTCATTATTATTGTATAATGTTTCCACCCTCCAATTGCTCATGTTTTATGTTGTGAAAATGCTTTATGCCATGACTCGTGAATTAGGATATATGTTCTATTGGGTATGATTCTATTTTTTATATCGATGCACCTTGATTATGTTCTCACACTAAAATACGCATCTTATAATCACTTATGATCTTTAATTTTTATTTCTTATATCCACCCTTATTGAAAATCTAATCTCACCACATTCTTATGTTTCCATTTCCTATGGTGTAAATAAATGTGTTGCATGTGACTTGTATAGAAGGGGATCTAGTGTGGTGTGACTATTGATAAATGTTCAAAATGTTATAAAAGAAGTTTCTTATGTATTTAATCTCTAAGTAAACCAAAAAATCGTGTTTTGTGATTGTGTGAATTTGTGAGATGAAAGGAAATTATAAAATATGTGTGTGTATTATGCTCATGTTATCACACTTGGTATCAAAGAATATGTGTCAAGTTTTTATTTTGGAAGTGACTCTAAGATTTCAATTCTAGAGCGTATTTATTGGTATCATAGTTGGGTTAATTTATTTTTGTGATTAGGATATAAAGAATAAGAGGATAAAACCTAAAACAACCTACAATAAACCAAAAGGGGTGTATGATGAACATAAAATTTCATAGATTTAAATGAAGGTTCATAGTTTAGGATATCTTAGGATTGATTTCTATTTTTATATTTTTGCTTACTCTAATTATTGTTCCATGATACTTACACTAACCATTTTGGTTTTAGTCAATGGGAATTATAAGGAGGAATCGAGTTAACAATGACTATGATGGAAAATGCAGTGATTGTCCCAATGAGCAACCAAATGGTATGGGAGTAGAAACCTTTTGAGAAATTCTTCCTCAAGTTATCAATAATAACCTAAACCATTTTGAGCTCTTGAATGCACTAATGAAAAAGAAGTTCACTATCGATCCTTTCATGCATCATTGTCCATCCACATTTATTGGGACTTTAAATACACTAATTAGTGAGAAGTGGATTATCACAACATAAAATATATGTTCCCTTATACAGTGCTCAAAGTATGAAATGGTTTTTTAGCTGTTTATCATTTTTAGGTGAGGTAGATCAATGTTGGACCCTCATTAAGAATACAAAGCCAAAGGAAGTTATTAACTCCATGGAATGTGAGGAGTTTAAGAAAATATTTTTCACCAAATATTTTCCCCTAACACTTTGTATTGAAATGGATTGATAATTTTTTTAGTTAAATTAAGGGGAGGATGAATCTATTAGTTTATATGATGAAAACATTATGAAACTCATAGGGTACACCAATGGTTTTATTATTGACTCTGAAATTAAGATCTATTATTTCACTAGTTTCATAAAACCAATCATTTGAAATGAATTAGACATAAAATACTTTGGTAGCGATGAATAAATTTTATGATGTTCACTTATGGTGGAAATAAAAATTTGATTCTCATTATGCTCATTTATTCTTTCATAAATGAGGTAAATTGGAGTTTTATATAAAATTCCATGATAAGTCACAAGGAAAGAAAATTATCTTACCTAGTTGGCCAAAATGTGGGTAGAAGCACCTAGAAAATTTCCAAAATAGAACAAAAAAATGTATCAAGTTTTTAAGGAATAAACATGGAGGTCATGATTAACTAAGAGATAAAAAAGTTTATCCAATACAATTGAGGTTATAAAGGTCCAAACAAATGGATCACCCATAATTCAATGCTTCAATTGTAGGTAATTTAGGAATTACACAAATTAATTCCCCTATATAAGGGATTATAAGGATAATCAACTACATAAGGCTTATAAGCCTAATAAAAAGGGAAATATTTGGTAATAAAAATAGTTTAAATTGTACATGATGATAAGGTGTTGTAAGGTACACTCATTCACATAAAAACTAAAAATTTCCTATTTGATTTTGGTTCTACCAACTCCTTTATGTTTGGAAATTCTGTTAAGTGCATAAAATCACCACCCAAAAAACAATATATTGAGTTTTGAGAGAACTCATAGTGGTACAATAATTGAATCCAATGTATATAACTCCTCTTCAATAAAAGTTTGTGGGAATATTCTTCATGAAAAACTTATCCTTCTCCATTTTATAGAAATCAATGCGATATTAGGCATGGATTCACTCTTTGTATATGACTCATATCAATTAGTTAAATCTTATTTTATATAGATAATAAATCCTTGATAAAATATTGATGAACATGTGATAATAAACCCCCTTTCGAAAAAATTTGTTATTATGGTTCTTGATAACCAATAATGCAGGATACATGGCTCAAATGGATTATGAAGAACTCAATAACAAAAACATTCAAAATGTGACATTAGATATGAAACCATAGGATTAGTTTTCATATTACTATAACCATTTAATGTAATTTTATTTGATATTATTATAACCATTTTTGTTTCAAATTTGGTTTGGTATAGGATCATGAGAATGAATATGTGAAAGGTAATTCCCCAGGAACTCTTAAGTATTATAACAAACTATGGAAGCACATTTTTTACAAATGGTTGAGAAAAGTGATAATCTCAATATTTTCCAATTGTGAGGGAAAATATAAGTTTCTTAGTCTTTCACAAGATATAAAGGTATATATTTCATCAAAAATTATATCTTCAGTCATGTCGATCTAATATACACCCTTATCCACTTTCATTAGTGAGAGATAATTAATATTGTGAGGTTATATTTTATTTAATGGTGGATAATGTTACACTATAATTAGGGCACATTTTCATTCCATAAACTATATGTCTATCATTCATATGTTTTTATATTCTATTAATATATTTGATACTTGGTTGGATGTAAGTCATTTAAGAATCCAATTAACAACATTTAATTCACTCATAATAGAGAATTATAGTAAAGGTGCATGGAATAAAGTAATGCATACCATGAATTGTTACATACCATAGATGATTAAATCTCTTAAAAGTTCATAAATTAAAATGAGACAACAAATAAAAAATAAAAATATCTTTATAATTAGAAAAATCACCTTCACTCTTGAGAATCAGCATTAGTAGAAAAAACTTCTAATGAAAAAAATCATGATAGGAAAAAGCATGTTGAAAATATAAAATGAAAACTATAGAAATGAGAAGTGTTCATTGTGAATATAGTATGGGTCGAATTTATAGGATGTGATGGGGGCAGTATAGTCATTTTATGACTGTTATAAAAGGGGTTTATAGTCATTGGGTGCAATAATAGTAAACATGATACTAGTTTAAAATAACTGATATATAGTTAGTATACATTAATTTTATTTAAATATAATTTTTTATTAAGAATAATTTTCATGAAATAACATAAATAAATTTGTAATGGAATTAAAGAATCCTAATTCATTTGTGGAAAAATCCTTTATTTTAAAAAAAATTCTTTTTATGAAATTATCATTTTTACTAAACTTGTTACATTTAAAGAATGATTTCAATAAAATGGACTACTGAAAATGAAGGATTAGCTATGTAAATGTATAATATCCATGAATTAATTAAATATAATGAATACTAATTTAAATTTTCATATCTAATTAAAAAAATACTTAAATTTTTTTTATTATATATTATATGTTTTTAGTTTGAATATAAAATTTTCACATTTGAAATGTTTAATGAAATGTTTTTTGATGAAACTAAAATCTGAATACATTATATTCTATAATTAAAATTTTAATTACCAAAATTTTATATTTTAATGGAATGTTTCCCATTTTAGGTTTTTGAATATTTTTGAGTCACTTGTGAAGATGGATTAATTTTTATTTTTTTATATTTGACATGGAATTTCAGGCATAAATTTTTATACTAAAATTAAAATAGTGAATTTTTATTACCCTTGTTGGCTTTCTATGATACATTTCATCCAATTGTAGAAAGAGCTAAATCCAAATATTTGAGGCCCAAATAAAGCACATAAGTTTGGCATTTGAATTTGTGCCCAAATTAAATGAATTTTAAATATTGGAGTATATCTCCAAAATAGAAAAGGAAATGAGTGGATATTTTTTAAATAAACATAAAATATATAGGGGAACATTTTTCATAAAGAACCACACCACGACACCCACTAGTCATGGCATGGCCATCCCCAAACTGAGAAAAATATACATGTATGAAAACCCGTCACGGTATGATCCCTAACTGTTGCATCATTACAATAACTCTACATCCAATTTTATCAACCTACAACACTCATTTAGCCCTAATCCAAGGCTTACTTCCCAAATCAACTCCTGAACTCCCAACCAAAACCCTAAACATCTATTTATAAGAAAAATACATGACATTTGGATATAATTTAAATGGGTTTATACATTAATAATTTCTAGGGGTTTACAACCTCCCCCACCATATGACCATCCCTGAGTTGTGTTCCTAGACATCATCAGACCTCATTAGCGAACAACCTCAACCACTAAGTCCGCATATCCAACTCTTTCTTCCACATATCCTCCTGGATATGGCCATGTTTCCACTGCAATCACACCAAATAACTATCTTACTACATAGAGACATTTCACTCTGAACCACGTTAACAATCAGATTCTCCTCAGACATTGTTTCAGCCTCAAAATCAATGTCATCGATACCGATTCTGTGACATGGGTTTGGATAATATCGTTGAAGATATTAAATTTAAAATACATCATGCATAATAATAAAATTTTGTGGAAGATCCAACTGGTATACAACTATGCCTATCCTCTCCACAATCTTGAATAGTCCCATATATCTAGGTTCCAACTTACACTACCTTCATATACAATGATGTTCCAATCGAGGAGACACTCGCAAGAAAACTCAACCACCCACCTAGAACACCATATGATGGAATAACCAATCAAAAAGAATAACGACACTATTAAGTGAAAATACATTGGAATATGTGATGTCATGTGTTGATGACTAGAAAATGATTAATAACAAAGGAACATCTAATGAGAGGATAGTGCATCGAGTTTTGGTTGAGAAACAAAAGTTAAACTTATCTGTCATCAAGATCTTTTTGATTGTGAGCAACCTTAAAGGGGTCCAAAGGAGGCTTTAAATTGTGATTACTTGGATTAGACATTAAGAGGTTGAATAGTGTGGATCTGGCTTTAAAGGTTCACCTGATAATAATTGAAAATAGGAGCACAATAATAAATAGGCAAAACTTAATAATCATAGCCCAACCTTAAAAGACGAAAAATGGTGGGAAAGAACAGGATCAGGAAGAATATCCCAAGGGGTCGCACATAAAAACTAAAAATTTCCTATTTGATTTTGGTTCTACCAACTCCTTTATGTTTGGAAATTCTGTTAAGTGCATAAAATCACCACCCAAAAAACAATATATTGAGTTTTGAGAGAACTCATAGTGGTGCAATAATTGAATCCAATGTATATAACTCCTCTTCAATAGAAGTTTGTGGGAATATTCTTCATGAAAAACTTATCCTTCTCCATTTTATAGAAATCAATGCGATATTAGGCATGGATTCACTCTTTGTATGTGACTCATATCAATTAGTTAAATCTTATTTTATATAGATAATAAATCCTTGATAAAATATTGATGAACGTGTGATAATAAACTCCCTTTCGAAAAAATTTGTTATTATGGTTCTTGATAACCAATAATGCAGGATACATGGCTCAAATGGATTATGAAGAACTCAATAACAAAAACATTCAAAATGTGACATTAGATATGAAACCATAGGATTAGTTTTCATATTACTATAACCATTTACTTTAATTTTATTTGATATTATTATAACCATTTTTGTTTCAAATTTGGTTTGGTATAGGATCATGAGAATGAATATGTGAAAGGTAATTCCCCAGGAACTCTTAAGTATTATAACAAACTATGGAAGCACATTTTTTACAAATGGTTGAGAAAAGTGATAATCTCAATATTTTCCAATTGTGAGGGAAAATATAAGTTTCTTAGTCTTTCACAAGATAGAAAGGTATATATTTCATCAAAAATTATACCTTCAGTCATGTCGATCTAATATACACCCTTATCCACTTTCATTAGTGAGAGATAATTAATATTGTGAGGTTATATTTTATTTAATGGTGGATAATGTTACACTATAATTAGGGCACATTTTCATTCCATAAACTATATGTCTATCATTCATATGTTTTTATATTCTATTAATATATTTGATACTTGGTAGGATGTAAGTCATTTAAGAATCCAATTAACAACATTTAATTCACTCATAATAGAGAATTATAGTAAAGGTGCATGGAATAAAGTAATGCATACCATGAATTGTTACATACCATAGATGATTAAATCTCTTAAAAGTTCATAAATTAAAATGAGACAACAAATAAAAAATAAAAATATCTTTATAATTAGAAAAATCACCTTCACTCTTGAGAATCAGCATTAGTAGAAAAAACTTCTAATGAAAAAAATCATGATAGGAAAAAGAATGTTGAAAATATAAAATGAAAACTATAGAAATGAGAAGTGTTCATTGTGAATATAGTATGGGTTGAATTTATAGGATGTGATGGGGGCAATATAGTCATTTTATGACTGTTATAAAAGGGGTTTATAGTCATTGGGTGCAATAATAGTAAACATGATACTAGTTTAAAATAACTGATATATAGTTAGTATACATTAATTTTATTTAAATATAATTTTTTATTAAGAATAATTTTCATGAAATAACATAAATAAATTTGTAATGAAATTAAAGAATCCTAATTCATTTGTGGAAAAAATCCTTTATTTTAAAAAAATTCTTTTTATGAAATTGTCAATTTTACTAAACTTGTTACATTTAAAGAATGATTTCAATAAAATGGACTACTGAAAATGAAGGATTAGCTATGTAAATGTATAATATCCATGAATTAATTAAATATAATGAATACTAATTTAAATTTTCATATCTAATTAAAAAAATACTTAAATTTTTTATTATTATATATTATATGTTTTTAGTTAGAATATAAAATTTTCACATTTGAAATGTTTAATGAAATGTTTTTTGATGAAACTAAAATCTGAATACATTATATTCTATAAATAAAATTTTAAGTACCAAAATTTTATATTTTAATGGAATGCTTCCCATTTTAGGTTTTTGAATATTTTTGAGTCACTTGTGAAGATGGATTAATTTTTATTTTTTTATATTTGACATGGAATTTCAGGCATAAATTTTTATACTAAAATTAAAATAGTGAATTTTTATTACCCTTTTGGCTTTCTATGATACATTTCATCCAATTGTAGAAAGAGCTAAATCCAAATATTTGAGGCCCAAATAAAGCACATAAGTTTGGCATTTGAATTTGTGCCCAAATTAAATGAATTTTAAATATTGGAGTATATCTCCAAAATAGAAAAGGAAATGAGTGGATATTTTTTAAATAAACATAAAATATATAGGGGAACATTTTTCATAAAGAACCACACCACGACACCCACTAGTCATGGCATGGCCATCCCCAAACTGAGAAAAATATACATGTATGCAAACCCGTCACGGTATTATCCCTAACTGTTGCATCATTACAATAACTCTACATCCAATTTTATCAACCTACAACACTCATTTAGCCCTAATCCAAGGCTTACTTCCCAAATCAACTCCTGAACTCCCAACCAAAACCCTAAAAATTTATTTATAAGAAAAATACATGACATTTGGATATAATTTAAATGGGTTTATACATTAATAATTTCTAGGGGTTTACAACCTCCCCCACCATATGATCATCCTTGAGTTGTGTTCCTAGACATCATCAGACCTCATTAGCGAACAACCTCAACCACTAAGTCCGCATATCCAACTCTTTCTTCCACATATCCTCCTGGATATGGCCATGTTTCCACTGCAATCACACCAAATAACTATCTTACTACATAGAGACATTTCACTCTGAACTACGTTAACAATCAGATTCTCCTCAGACATTGTTTCAGCCTCAAAATCAATGTCATCGATACCGATTATGTGACATGGGTTTGGATAATATCGTTGAAGATATTAAATTTAAAATACATCATGCATAATAATAAAATTTTGTGGAAGATACAACTGGTATACAACTATGCCTATCCTCTCCACAATCTTGAATAGTCCCATATATCTAGGTTCCAACTTACACTACCTTCATATACAATGATGTTCCAATCGAGGAGACACTCGCAAGAAAACTCAACCACCCACCTAGAACACCATATGATGGAATAACCAATCAAAAAGAATAACGACACTATTAAGTGAAAATACATTGGAATATGTGATGTCATGTGTTGATGACTAGAAAATGATTAATAACAAAGGAACATCTAATGAGAGGATAGTGCATTGAGTTTTGGTTGAGAAACAAAAGTTAAACTTATCTGTCATCAAGATCTTTTTGATTGTGAGCAACCTTAAAGGGGTCCAAAGGAGGCTTTAAATTGTGATTACTTGGATTAGACATTAAGAGGTTGAATAGTGTGGATCTGGCTTTAAAGGTTCACCTCATAATAATTGAAAATAGAAGCACAATAATAAATAGGCAAAACTTAATAATCATAGCCCAACCTTAAAAGATGAAAAATGGTGGGAAAGAACAGGATCAGGAAGAATATCCCAAGGGGTCGCACATAAAAACTAAAAATTTCCTATTTGATTTTGGTTATACCAACTCCTTTATGTTTGGAAATTTTGTTAAGTGCATAAAATCACCACACAAAAAACAATATATTGAGTTTTGAGAGAGCTCATAGTGGTTTAATAATTGAATCCAATGTATATAACTCCTCTTTAATAGAAGTTTGTGGGAATATTCTTCATGAAAAACTTATCCTTCTCCATTTTATAGAAATAAATGCGATATTAGGCATGGATTCACTCTTTGTATGTGACTCATATCAATTAGTTAAATATTATTTTATATAGATAATAAATCCTTGATAAAATATTTATGAACGTGTGATAATAAACTCCCTTTCGAAAAAATTTGTTATTATGGTTCTTGATAACCAATAATGCAGGATACATGGCTCAAATGGATTATGAAGAACTCAATAACAAAAACATTCAAAATGTGACATTAGATATGAAACCATAGGATTAGTTTTCATATTACTATAACCATTTACTGTAATTTTATTTGATATTATTATAACCATTTTTGTTTCAAATTTGGTTTGGTATAGGATCATGAGAATGAATATGTGAAAGGTAATTCCCCAGGAACTCTTAAGTATTATAACAAACTATGGAAGCACATTTTTTACAAATGGTTGAGAAAAGTGATAATCTCAATATTTTCCAATTGTGAGGGAAAATATAAGTTTCTTAGTCTTTCACAAGATATAAAGGTATATATTTCATCAAAATTTATACCTTCAGTCATGTCGATCTAATATACACCCTTATCCACTTTCATTAGTGAGAGATAATTAATATTGTGAGGTTATATTTTATTTAATGGTGGATAATGTTACACTATAATTAGGGCACATTTTCATTCCATAAACTATATGTCTATCATTCATATGTTTTTATATTCTATTAATATATTTGATACTTGGTAGGATGTAAGTCATTTAAGAATCCAATTAACAACATTTAATTCACTCATAATAGAGAATTATAGTAAAGGTGCATGGAATAAAGTAATGCATACCATGAATTGTTACATACCATAGATGATTAAATATCTTAAAAGTTCATAAATTAAAATGAGACAACAAATAAAAAATAAAAATATCTTTATAATTAGAAAAATCACCTTCACTCTTGAGAATCGGCATTAGTAGAAAAAACTTCTAATGAAAAAAATCATGATAGGAAAAAGCATGTTGAAAATATAAAATGAAAACTATAGAAATGAGAAGTGTTCATTGTGAATATAGTATGGGTTGAATTTATAGGATGTGATGGGGGAAATATAGTCATTTTATGACTGTTATAAAAGGTGTTTATAGTCATTGGGTGCAATAATAGTAAACATGATACTAGTTTAAAATAACTGATATATAATTAGTATACATTAATTTTATTTAAATATAATTTTTTATTAAGAATAATTTTCATGAAATAACATAAATAAATTTGTAATGGAATTAAAGAATCCTAATTCATTTGTGGAAAAATCCTTTATTTGAAAAAAATTCTTTTTATGAAATTGTCATTTTTACTAAACTTGTTACATTTAAAGAATGATTTCAATAAAATGGACTACTGAAAATGAAGGATTAGCTACGTAAATGTATAATATCCATGAATTAATTAAATATAATGAATACTAATTTAAATTTTCATATCTAATTAAAAAAATACTTAATTTTTTATTATTATATATTATATGTTTTTAGTTAGAATATAAAATTTTCACATTTGAAATGTTTAATGAAATGTTTTTTGATGAAACTAAAATCTGAATACATTATATTCTATAATTAAAATTTTAATTACCAAAATTTTATATTTTAATGGAATGTTTCCCATTTTAGGTTTTTGAATATTTTTGGGTCACTTGTGAAGATGGCTTAATTTTTATTTTTTTTATATTTGACATGGAATTTCAGGCATAAATTTTTATACTAAAATTAAAATAGTGAATTTTTATTACCCTTTTGGCTTTCTATGATACATTTCATCCAATTATAGAAAGAGCTAAATCCAAATATTTGAGGCCCAAATAAAGCACATAAGTTTGGCATTTGAATTTGTGCCCAAATTAAATGAATTTTAAATATTGGAGTATATCTCCAAAATAGAAAAGGAAATGAGTGGATATTTTATAAATAAACATAAAATATATAGGGGAACATTTTTCATAAAGAACCACACCACGACACCCACTAGTCATGGCATGGCCATCCCCAAACTGAGAAAAATATACATGTATGCAAACCCGTCACGGTATGATCCCTAACTGTTTCATCATTACAATAACTCTACATCCAATTTTATCAACCTACAACACTCATTTAGCCCTAATCCAAGGCTTACTTCCCAAATCAACTCCTGAACTCCCAACCAAAACCCTAAACATCTATTTATAAGAAAAATACATGACATTTGGATATAATTTAAATGGGTTTACACATTAATAATTTCTAGGGGTTTACAACCTCCCCCACCATATGATCATCCTTGAGTTGTGTTCCTAGACATCATCAGACCTCATTAGCGAACAACCTCAACCACTAAGTCCGCATATCCAACTCTTTCTTCCACATATCCTCCTGGATATGGCCATGTTTCCACTGCAATCACACCAAATAACTATCTTACTACATAGAGACATTTCACTCTGAACCACGTTAACAATCAGATTCTCCTCAGACATTGTTTCAGCCTCAAAATCAATGTCATCGATACCGATTCTGTGACATGGGTTTGGATAATATCGTTGAAGATATTAAATTTAAAATACATCATGCATAATAATAAAATTTTGTGGAAGATCCAACTGGTATACAACTATGCCTATCCTCTCCACAATCTTGAATAGTCCCATATATCTAGGTTCCAACTTACACTACCTTCATATACAATGATGTTCCAATCGAGGAGACAATCGCAAGAAAACTCAACCACCCACCTAGAACACCATATGATGGAATAACCAATCAAAAAGAATAACGACACTATTAAGTGAAAATACATTGGAATATGTGATGTCATGTGTTGATGACTAGAAAATGATTAATAACAAAGGAACATCTAATGAGAGGATAGTGCATCGAGTTTTGGTTGAGAAACAAAAGTTAAACTTATCTGTCATCAAGATCTTTTTTATTGTGAGCAACCATAAAGGGGTCCAAAGGAGGCTTTAAATTGTGATTACTTGGATTAGACATTAAGAGGTTGAATAGTGTGGATCTGGCTTTAAAGGTTCACCTCATAATAATTGAAAATAGGAGCACAATAATAAATAGGCAAAACTTAATAATCATAGCCCAACCTTAAAAGACGAAAAATGGTGGGAAAGAACAGGATCAGGAAGAATATCCCAAGGGGTCGCACATAAAAACTAAAAATTTCCTATTTGATTTTGGTTCTACCAACTCCTTTATGTTTGGAAATTCTGTTAAGTGCATAAAATCACCACCCAAAAAACAATATATTGAGTTTTGAGAGAACTCATAGTGGTGCAGTAATTGAATCCAATGTATATAACTCCTCTTCAATAGAAGTTTGTGGGAATATTATTCATGAAAAACTTATCCTTCTCCATTTTATAGAAATCAATGCGATATTAGGCATGGATTCACTCTTTGTATGTGACTCATATCAATTAGTTAAATATTATTTTATATATATAATAAATCCTTCATAAAATATTGATGAACATGTGATAATAAACTCCCTTTCGAAAAAATTTGTTATTATGGTTCTTGATAACCAATAATGCAGGATACATGGCTCAAATGGATTATGAAGAACTCAATAACAAAAACATTCAAAATGTGACATTAGATATGAAACAATAGGATTAGTTTTCATATTACTATAACCATTTACTGTAATTTTATTTGATATTATTATAACCATTTTTGTTTCAAATTTGGTTTGGTATAGGATCATGAGAATGAATATGTGAAAGGTAATTCCCCAGGAACTCTTAAGTATTATAACAAACTATGGAAGCACATTTTTTACAAATGGTTGAGAAAAGTGATAATCTCAATATTTTCCAATTGTGAGGGAAAATATAAGTTTCTTAGTCTTTCACAAGATAGAAAGGTATATATTTCATCAAAAATTATACCTTCAGTCATGTCGATCTAATATACACCCTTATCCACTTTCATTAGTGAGAGATAATTAATATTGTGAGGTTATATTTTATTTAATGGTGGATAATGTTACACTATAATTAGGGCACATTTTCATTCCATAAACTATATGTCTATCATTCATATGTTTTTATATTCTATTAATATATTTGATACTTGGTAGGATGTAAGTCATTTAAGAATCCAATTAACAACATTTAATTCACTCATAATAGAGAATTATAGTAAAGGTGAATGGAATAAAGTAATGCATACCATGAATTTTTACATACCATAGATGATTAAATCTCTTAAAAGTTCATAAATTAAAATGAGACAACAAATAAAAAATAAAAATATCTTTATAATTAGAAAAATCACCTTCACTCTTTAGAATCAGCATTAGTAGAAAAAACTTCTAATGAAAAAAATCATGATAGGAAAAAGCATGTTGAAAATATAAAATGAAAACTATAGAAATGAGAAGTGTTCATTGTGAATATAGTATGGGTTGAATTTATAGGATGTGATGGGGGCAATATAGTCATTTTATGACTGTTATAAAAGGGGTTTATAGTCATTGGGTGCAATAATAGTAAACATGATACTAGTTTAAAATAACTGATATATAGTTAGTATACATTAATTTTATTTAAATATAATTTTTTATTAAGAATAATTTTCATGAAATAACATAAATAAATTTGTAATGGAATTAAAGAATCCTAATTCATTTGTGGAAAAATCCTTTATTTTAAAAAAATTCTTTTTATGAAATTGTCATTTTTACTAAACTTGTTACATTTAAAGAATGATTTCAATAAAATGGACTACTGAAAATGAAGGATTAGCTATGTAAATGTATAATATCCATGAATTAATTAAATATAATGAATACTAATTTAAATTTTCATATCTAATTAAAAAAATACCTAAAAAAAAATTTATTATATATTATATGTTTTTAGTTAGAATATAAAATTTTCACATTTGAAATGTTTAATGAAATGTTTTTTGATGAAACTAAAATCTGAATACATTATATTCTATAATTATAATTTTAATTACCAAAATTTTATATTTTAATGGAATGTTTCCCATTTTAGGTTTTTGAATATTTTTGAGTCACTTGTGAAGATGGCTTAATTTTTATTTTTTTATATTTGACATGGAATTTCAGGCATAAATTTTTATACTAAAATTAAAATAGTGAATTTTTATTACCCTTGTTGGCTTTCTATGATACATTTCATCCAATTGTAGAAAGAGCTAAATCCAAATATTTGAGGCCCAAATAAAGCACATAAGTTTGGCATTTGAATTTGTGCCCAAATTAAATGAATTTTAAATATTGGAGTATATCTCCAAAATAGAAAAGGAAATGAGTGGATATTTTTTAAATAAACATAAAATATATAGGGGAACATTTTTCATAAAGAACCACACCACGACACCCACTAGTCATGGCATGGCCATCCCCAAACTGAAAAAAATATACATGTATGCAAACCCGTCACGGTATGATCCCTAACTGTTGCATCATTACAATAACTCTAAATCCAATTTTATCAACCTACAACACTCATTTAGCCCAAATCCAAGGCTTACTTCCCAAATCAACTCCTGAACTCCCAACAAAAACCCTAAACATCTATTTATAAGAAAAATACATGACATTTGGATATAATTTAAATGGGTTTATACATTAATAATTTCTAGGGGTTTACAACCTCCCCCACCATATGATCATCCTTGAGTTGTGTTCCTAGACATCATCAGACCTCATTAGCGAACAACCTCAACCACTAAGTCCGCATATCCAACTCTTTCTTCCATATATCCTCCTGGATATGGCCATGTTTCCACTACAATCACACCAAATAACTATCTTACTAGATAGAGACATTTCACTCTGAACCACGTTAACAATCAGATTCTCCTCAAACATTGTTTCAGCCTCAAAATCAATGTCATCGATACCGATTCTGTGACATGGGTTTGGATAATATCGTTGAAGATATTAAATTTAAAATACATCATGCATAATAATAAAATTTTGTGGAAGATCCAACTGGTATACAACTATGCCTATCCTCTCCACAATCTTGAATAGTCCCATATATCTAGGTTCCAACTTACACTACCTTCATATACAATGATGTTCCAATCGAGGAGACACTCGCAAGAAAACTCAACCACCCACCTAGAACACTATATGATGGAATAACCAATCAAAAAGAATAACGACACTATTAAGTGAAAATACATTGGAATATGTGATGTCATGTGTTGATGACTAGAAAATGATTAATAACAAAGGAACATCTAATGAGAGGATAGTGCATCGAGTTTTGGTTGAGAAACAAAAGTTAAACTTATCTGTCATCAAGATCTTTTTGATTGTGAGCAACCTTAAAGGGGTCCAAAGGAGGCTTTAAATTGTGATTACTTGGATTAGACATTAAGAGGTTGAATAGTGTGGATCTGGCTTTAAAGGTTCACCTCATAATAATTGAAAATAGGAGCACAATAATAAATAGGCAAAACTTAATAATCATAGCCCAACCTTAAAAGACGAAAAATGGTGGGAAAGAACAGGATCAGGAAGAATATCCCAAGGGGTCGCACATAAAAACTAAAAATTTCCTATTTGATTTTGGTTCTACCAACTCCTTTATGTTTGGAAATTCTGTTAAGTGCATAAAATCACCACCCAAAAAACAATATATTGAGTTTTGAGAGAACTCATAGTGGTGCAATAATTGAATCCAATGTATATAACTCCTCTTCAATATAAGTTTGTGGGAATATTCTTCATGAAAAACTTATCCTTCTCCATATTATAGAAATCAATGCGATATTAGGCATGGATTCACTCTTTGTATGTGACTCATATCAATTAGTTAAATCTTATTTTATATAGATAATAAATCCTTGATAAAATATTGATGAACGTGTGATAATAAACTCCCTTTCGAAAAAATTTGTTATTATGGTTCTTGATAACCAATAATGCAGGATACATGGCTCAAATGGATTATGAAGAACTCAATAACAAAAACATTCAAAATGTGACATTAGATATGAAACCATAGGATTAGTTTTCATATTACTATAACCATTTACTGTAATTTTATTTGATATTATTATAACCATTTTTGTTTCAAATTTGGTTTGGTATAGGATCATGAGAATGAATATGTGAAAGGTAATTCCCCAGGAACTCTTAAGTATTATAACAAACTATGGAAGCACATTTTTTACAAATGGTTGAGAAAAGTGATAATCTCAATATTTTCCAATTGTGAGGGAAAATATAAGTTTCTTAGTCTTTCACAAGATAGAAAGGTATATATTTCATCAAAAATTATACCTTTAGTCATGTCGATCTAATATACACCCTTATCCACTTTCATTAGTGAGAGATAATTAATATTGTGAGGTTATATTTTATTTAATGGTAGATAATGTTACACTATAATTAGGGCACATTTTCATTCCATAAACTATATGTCTATCATTCATATGTTTTTATATTCTATTAATATATTTGATACTTGGTAGGATGTAAGTCATTTAAGAATCCAATTAACAACATTTAATTCACTCATAATAGAGAATTATAGTAAAGGTGCATGGAAAAGTAATGCATACCATTAATTGTTACATACCATAGATGATTAAATCTCTTAAAAGTTCATAAATTAAAATGAGACAACAAATAAAAAATAAAAATATCTTTATAATTAGAAAAATCACCTTCACTCTTGAGAATCAGCATTAGTAGAAAAAACTTCTAATGAAAAAAATCATGATAGGAAAAAGCATGTTGAAAATATAAAATGAAAACTATAGAAATGAGAAGTTTTCATTGTGAATATAGTATGGGTTGAATTTATAGGATGTGATGGGGGCAATATAGTCATTTTATGACTGTTATAAAAGGGGTTTATAGTCATTGGGTGCAATAATAGTAAACATGATACTAGTTTAAAATAACTGATATATAGTTAGTATACATTAATTTTATTTAAATATAATTTTTTATTAAGAATAATTTTCATGAAATAACATAAATAAATTTGTAATGGAATTAAAGAATCCTAATTCATTTGGGGAAAAATCCTTTATTTTAAAAAAATTCTTTTTATGAAATTGTCAATTTTACTAAACTTGTTACATTTAAAGAATGATTTCAATAAAATGGACTACTTAAAATGAAGGATTAGCTATGTAAATGTATAATATCCATGAATTAATTAAATATAATTAATACTAATTTAAATTTTCATATCTAACTAAAAAAATACTTAATTTTTTTTATTATATATTATATGTTTTTAGTTAGAATATAAAATTTTCACATTTGAAATGTTTAATGAAATGTTTTTTTGATGAAACTAAAATCTGAATACATTATATTCTATAAATAAAATTTTAAGTACCAAAATTTTATATTTTAATGTAATTTTTCCCATTTTAGGTTTTTGAATATTTTTGAGTCACTTGTGAAGATGGCTTAATTTTTATTTTTTTATATTTGACATGGAATTTTAGGCATAAATTTTTATACTAAAATTAAAATAGTGAATTTTTATTACCCTTTTGGATTTCTATGATACATTTCATCCAATTGTAGAAAGAGCTAAATCCAAATATTTGAGGCCCAAATAAAGCACATAAGTTTGGTATTTGAATTTGTGCCCAAATTAAATGAATTTTAAATATTGGAGTATATCTCCAAAATAGAAAAGGAAAATGAGTGGATATTTTTTAAATAAACATAAAATATATAAGGGAACATTTTTCATAAAGAACCACACCACGACACCCAGTAGTCATGGCATGGCCATCCCCAAACTGAGAAAAATATACATGTATGCAAACCCGTCATGGTATGATCCCTAACTGTTGCATCATTACAATAACTCTACATCCAATTTTATCAACCTACAACACTCATTTAGCCCTAATCCAAGGCTTACTTCCCAAATCAACTCCTGAACTCCCAACCAAAACCCTAAACATTTATTTATAAGAAAAATACATGACATTTGGATATAATTTAAATGGGTTTATACATTAATAATTTCTAGTGGTTTACAACCTCCCCCACCATATGATCATCCTTGAGTTGTGTTCCTAGACATCATCAGACCTCATTAGCGAACAACCTCAACCACTAAGTCCGCATATCCAACTCTTTATTCCACATATCCTCCTGGATATGGACATGTTTCCACTGCAATCACACCAAATAACTATCTTACTACATAGAGACATTTCACTCTAAACCACGTTAACAATCAGATTCTCCTCAGACATTGTTTCAGCCACAAAATCAATGTCATCGATACCGATTCTATGACATGGGTTTGGATAATATCGTTGAAGATATTAAATTTAAAATACATCATGCATAATAATAAAATTTTGTGGAAGATCCAACTGGTATACAACTATGCCTATCCTCTCCACAATCTTGAATAGTCCCATATATCTAGTTTCCAACTTACACTACCTTCATATACAATGATGTTCCAATCGAGGAGACACTCGCAAGAAAACTCAACCACCCACCTAGAACACCATATGATGGAATAACCAATCAAAAAGAATAACTACACTATTAAGTGAAAATACATTGGAATATGTGATGTCATGTGTTGATGACTAGAAAATGATTAATAACAAAGGAACATCTAATGAGAGGATAGTGCATCGAGTTTTGGTTGAGAAACAAAAGTTAAAATTATCTGTCATCAAGATCTTTTTGATTGTGAGCAACCTTAAAGGGGTCCAAAGGAGGCTTTAAATTGTGATTACTTGGATTAGACATTAAGAGGTTGAATAGTGTGGATCTGGCTTTAAAGGTTCACCTCATAATAATTGAAAATAGGAGCACAATAATAAATAGGAAAAACTTAATAATCATATCCCAACCTTAAAAGACGAAAAATGGTGGGAAAGAACAGGATCAGGAAGAATATCCCAAGGGGTCGCACATAAAAACTAAAAATTTCTTATTTGATTTTGGTTCTACCAACTCCTTTATGTTTGGAAATTCTGTTAAGTGCATAAAATCACCACCCAAAAAACAATATATTGAGTTTTGAGAGAACTCATAGTGGTGCAATAATTGAATCCAATGTATATAACTCCTCTTCAATAGAAGTTTGTGGGAATATTCTTCATGAAAAACTTATCTTTCTCCATTTTATAGAAATCAATGCGATATTAGGCATGGATTCACTCTTGGTATGTGACTCATATCAATTAGTTAAATCTTATTTTGTATAGATAATAAATCCTTGATAAAATATTGATGAACGTGTGATAATAAACTCCCTTTCGAAAAAATTTGTTATTATGAAACTTGATAACCAATAATGCAGGATACATGGCTCAAATGGATTATGAAGAACTCAATAACAAAAACATTCAAAATGTGACATTAGATATGAAACCATAGGATTAGTTTTCATATTACTATAACCATTTACTATAATTTTATTTGATATTATTATAACCATTTTTGTTTCAAATTTGGTTTGGTATAGGATCATGAGAATGAATATGTGAAAGGTAATTCCCCAGGAACTCTTAAGTATTATAACAAACTATGGAAGCACATTTTTTACAAATGGTTGAGAAAAGTGATAATCTCAATATTTTCCAATTGTGAGGGAAAATATAAGTTTCTTAGTCTTTTACAAGATAGAAAGGTATATATTTCATCAAAAATTATACCTTCAGTCATGTCGATCTAATATACACCCTTATCCACTTTCATTAGTGAGAGATAATTAATATTGTGAGGTTATATTTTATTTAATGGTGGATAATGTTACACTATAACTAGGGCACATTTTCATTCCATAAACTATATGGCTATCATTCATATGTTTTTATATTCTATTAATATATTTGATACTTGGTAGGATGTAAGTCATTTAAGAATCCAATTAACAACATTTAATTCACTCATAATAGAGATTTATAGTAAAGGTGCAAGGAATAAAGTAATGCATACCATGAATAGTTACATACCATAGATGATTAAATCTCTTAAAAGTTCATAAATTAAAATGAGACAACAAATAAAAAATAAAAATATCTTTATAATTAGAAAAATCACCTTCACTCTTGAGAATCAGCATTAGTAGAAAAAACTTCTAATGAAAAAAATCATGATAGGAAAAATCATGTTGAAAATATAAAATGAAAACTATAGAAATGAGAAGTGTTCATTGTGAATATAGTATGGGTTGAATTTATAGGATGTGATGGGGGCAATATAGTCATTTTATGACTGTTATAAAAGGGGTTTATAGTCATTGGGTGCAATAATAGTAAACATGATACTAGTTTAAAATAACTGATATATAGTTAGTATACATTAATTTTATTTAAATATAATTTTTTATTAAGAATAATTTTCATGAAATAAAATAAATAAATTTTAAATGGAATTAAAGAATCCTAATTCATTTGTGGAAAAATCCTTTATTTTTAAAAAATTCTTTTTATGAAATTGTCATTTTTACTAAACTTGTTACATTTAAAGAATGATTTCAATAAAATGGACTACTGAAAATGAAGGATTAGCTATGTAAATGTATAATATCCATGAATTAATTAAATATAATGAATACTAATTTAAATTTTCATATCTAATTAAAAAAATACTTAAAAAAAAAATTATTATATATTATATGTTTTTAGTTAGAATATAAAATTTTCACATTTGAAATGTTTAATGAAATGTTTTTTGATGAAACTAAAATCTGAATACATTATATTCTATAATTAAAATTTTAATTACCAAAATTTTATATTTTAATGGAATGTTTCCCATTTTAGGTTTTTGAATATTTTTGAGTCACTTGTGAAGATGGCTTAATTTTTATTTTTTTATATTTGACATGGAATTTCAGGCATAAATTTTTATACTAAAATTAAAATAGTGAATTTTTATTACCCTTGTTGGCTTTCTATGATACATTTCATCCAATTGTAGAAAGAGCTAAATCCAAATATTTGAGGCCCAAATAAAGCACATAAGTTTGGCATTTGAATTTGTGCCCAAATTAAATGAATTTTAAATATTGGAGTATATCTCCAAAATAGAAAAGGAAATGAGTGGATATTTTTTAAATAAACATAAAATATATAGGGGGACATTTTTCATAAAGAACCACACCACGACACCCACTAGTCATGGCATGGCCATACCCAAACTGAGAAAAATATACATGTATGCAAACCCGTCATGGTATGATCCCTAACTGTTGCATCATTACAATAACTCTACATCCAATTTTATCAACCTACAACACTCATTTAGCCCTAATCCAAGGCTTACTTCCCAAATCAACTCCTGAACTCCCAACCAAAACCCTAAACATCTATTTATAAGAAAAATACATGACATTTGGATATAATTTAAATGGATTTATACATTAATAATTTCTAGGGGTTTACAACCTCCCCCACCATATGATCATCCTTGAGTTGTGTTCCTAGACATCATCAGACCTCATTAGCGAACAACCTCAACCACTAAGTCCGCATATCCAAATCTTTCTTCCACATATCCTCCTGGATATGGCCATGTTTCCACTGCAATCACACCAAATAACTATCTTACTACATAGAGACATTTCACTCTGAACCACGTTAACAATCAGATTCTCCTCAGACATTGTTTCAGCCTCAAAAGTGGCGTTGCGACCCTGGCATTGAGCCGTAGTTTTCCAGGATGGTTTCGGGCATTGAGTCGGAGTTGAGACATGGGCCCTACGGGCCGTCTTTGAGCTGCGTGCAGCGTTTTTGCACCTTTTTCTTCAAATGTCTGTTTGGGGCATGCGAGTAGTCGTTTTTGGGTGTTTTTCTGAGGGGATTGCAATGGTGCAATCTGCCCGCTCTAATTCCACACGCTGGTGCGGGCCCCGCGAGGGCCGTTTCGGGAGTTGACGATGATTTCCAGTTTTGTCACCGAGTGTCCATTTTGGACAAGTGAATAGTCCATCTTGTGTAATTTTTTGAGAGGATCGCAATGGTGCGATTTCATTGTGCTTCGGGACCGGGATGTGGGTCCCACGTATCACTGCTCGTGTGTGGTGCGCCAGGATGCATCTTTTTCTCTGGATATCCGTTCCACTCGAGTGAGTAGTCCTTTTGACGTGTTTTCCCGAGGGGATCGCATTGGTGCGATGCGCCCGACTGTTTTCGGGGCTGAGGTTCGGGATCACAGGACGCCGTTCGGGGCGTAAAGCGGTGTTGACAACTTTTCCGTCGGATATCCGTTGGAGGCGAGTAAGTAGTCGATCTCGCATGTTTTTCCGCGAGGATTACAATGGTGTAATCTGTTCAGGCATGCAAAGCCTCTTGCGCGATCTTATTAAATGTGGAAATATGAAAGGTGTACCGGTGGTGGTTCTTCCTGCGGTGTTTGCAGAGAACTCTTGGCGTGTGATCGCGTTCACTCTTGTGAGAGTGAAGTGAATGCTTGAAGAGATGTCGTTGGCCATGCCTGGGCCGATGAGGTGGCAATTTGGAGTTGTTAAGTTTACGCCTTCACGTTGACGTTGGGTGCCATGTGCACGTTAGCCTTTTGGCTGGAGACGTGGTATACTCTGGGAGTATATGGGAACACTGGGAGGTACATGTGGATAGTTGTACCTGAGAACGTTTGTGCACTTGGTTGGGGTTGACTTGGGGCCACACGTCGTGTAGACCCCATGTGCGTACCATGTTCTTCTTTACGTATTTTTGACCTCTCACGACGTAGAGGGTTCCTCGATTCTCGTTTGTTGACCAGAAGGGTTGAGTTTTTCCCTGGTTCTGTTCTCGTTTGTTGACCAGCAGGGTTGAGTTTTCCCCTAGTTCTGTTCTGGTTTGGCCGGCAGAGGTGCTTCGTGTTCCCTGGTAGAGTTCTTGTGGATTTAGTGTGACCAACACATTACGCGGACACTGATCCTCTATCCAGGAGGTTGTTTCCAGCAGGGCTGGCCAAGAGGTTGTTTCCAGCTGGGCTGGCCAGTGGAGTACCGTCCAGCAGGGATGGCCAGAGCAGTACCATCCAGCAGGGATGGCCAGTGGGTTACCATCCAGCAGGGATGACCGGTACAACAGTGTTCACCGAGCAGTACCATCCAGTCGGGATGGCCAGAGTGGTTCTGGGTTTACCTCCAGCGGGGCTGGGAAGTGGTCCCCGATGCCGGGTTTACCTCCAGCTTGGCTGGGAAGTGGTCCTCGATGTCGGGTTTACCTCCAACTGGGCTGGGAAGTGGTCCCCGATGACGGTTCCGAGCCTCCGTCCAGTGGAGTACCCTTTTACGGGACTGGGCATTGGGACTCGTCAACGACTTTAGCCGGGTTTCCCTCCAGTGGATTACCATTTTGCGGGACTGGGCAGTGTGGCACCCGTCGACTCTTGTCGGGTCTGCCTCTAGTGGGAACCCGTCGACTTCGAGGGATTGCCCTCCAGCGGGGCTGGGCAGGGGGTCGCCTGTCGACTTTGAAGAGACCTCCCGACTACGGGGCAGTGATGAGGTGTGGTTTGACGTACCCCTAGAACTCTCAAGTACGAGGGGCGCTTTCCCCACCGAGATGCGACCTAAAACCGTGCGGGCGAGTCAGTACCGCCCAAAGCGGTTAGTGTCAAGGTGTGGTGATTTGAGCCCCTTAACTTGCAGTTCGGGGTATACGTGCGGGATGCTGGGCATCGATGGTGTTTACTTCTAGGACTATTGGATACTCACTTTCTTGGGCTGAGCTATGGGACAAAAATCCCCTTACGATCTTGTTTGGGTTTCTTGACAGAGCATATATATATGTATATACCTTGTTCCAGTACCCACTCCTTGGGTTTTGGTTACTCTTCTTCCAGGAGAGGCGAAGACGCGCGGGGTATGCCACGTGCTTTCTGTGTCTATATTCTCATGGTTGGACGAGTATACTCTCCTGATATAGGTAGTGAAGACTCGATGGTAAGTTCATCTTCTCACCGTTTCCAGCTCCTTGTGTCTGGACGAGTCTACCTCCTTTATCTTGTTGGGTTGAGCTGGACTCTCTACTGTACTCTTTTCTGCACTCTCGGTTGTACTCCTTTACTTTTACCTGTTCGATCTACTACTCACCCTTTGGTACCTCTTTTTTTCCCCCTCGATCCTTCGGGGTATCCTACTGAGTATTTTTATACTCACCCCTGCTTGGGCTTTTCCCGCACTTGGTGTGCCCTTGCAGACGACAGACAGGTTGGTCGTGATTTCAGCGGAGCTTAGGAGTTTGGTATCTTGGACCGTGTGTGGTGGTCGTAGTTGGGTTCCAGGTGTGGGACTCTCCCAGGTGTTTTCATTTGTTTACCTGTTATCGGGTTGTGACACTTTTCTGGTTGGGCGCGTGTTTTTCCCTTTTCTTTTCAGCTTACCTTCAGCTCTTGCTTGTACTGTTTAGAGGTCGATGCACATTTGTGGTTTATTTATAGCAGTTTCCCTTTACTTTACTTTTCTTGTATTTTCTTTTACTCTGCACTTCTGCATTTAGTGGGCTGCGTGTGTGTGTACAGGTACTTAGGCAAAGGCCTCCTCGAGTTGTTGTGCCTTCGGCGCTGGTTGCCAGCCCCTGGCCTATGGAGGCGGGCTTGGGGTAGTTGCGGCTCGAGCCTGGGAAGGGTCGGGTCGTGAAAAATCTTCCATAAGGGGTATTATAGAATGATTATCCTTTCTACGATATGGAAACCTGGGTGGTAATTTTCTAAGATGTGTCTATTTGAGTTTTGTTTCACTATACTACCTTTTATTGCATCGTGGTTTGGTTTAAGGTTCTCTGAGTTAGAGGGAGGAGGCTGAGGATCACACTGTGATCCTAGATAGTTTGAGTTCCATGACATGGTTTACTTGTTTGTTTCATGGACCTTATTATATTAATATCAATTTTAATGTGGTTTAATCCTATAGATTCAAGGGATAACATGCCATGGTTTTTGGATCAGAGTTGTATTATGGAATGGTGAACTTTTTCACATCATTATCCTTTAATTTTATAGAATGGTTATGAATTTAGGCCTTGTATCAAATTATTTATTATTTAAAAAACTTTCCTAGAACCCTAAGTGATTAGTGATGTATATTTGGATATCTTTAGCCACCCTTTGATTGGTTTTCTTCCAAATTTTTAAGAGATCGACCTCTTTAAAATCTAAGGTGAATTTCTTTTCTCTTCTTCTTGATTCTCTTCTTGAACTTTCTTTTTAGAAAGGATGTGACAACAATGTTGATTCGGTTTTTGTGTTTTTTTGTTATGATTTTAATGGTTAATGGTCATACATAGGCCTTTTAGATTACCCTCATGTGTTAAGTCATGTTTTATTTGAGTATTCTTCTCATTCTTATGAAATATTTGTTAAATATTTAGTTAAGGTTGGGGACATGAAATCTCTCCTTCTTTATTATGTGTAAATTGTAGAATTATCATGTTATTTTGTTTCCATTGGATGGATAGTACTGATTAACCTAAATTCTATAATAAATTACACTAAAGGAGATTAAAGTGAAGAGGGAGTTTGGCATGTGATTTATGAAGTTCCATAATATTTCTTATATATTTATGGATTTATTGGTGTTCTTGCTAAGTGATTTATTCTTGATGTTGTGAAATAAATTTCTTACTACTAATAATATGTTATAATCACCTTTCATAATTTCCTAGTCACTTAAGGTAGGTAATGGATTGGTTGTATGAAAATCTGTAATTAAAGTGTTATAGTTAAACTATAAATTATACTTTAATATGAAAGAATGTTTGGGGGGGGGGGGGTTTAGTGTGAATTTATTATATGTTTTCCCTTTCATTCTACTATGTATGGGGTATTTATCACTATGATTATAAAGGTGATGGTTGATTGATGTGGTTGGGATCATGTGGTGTGTTAATTAATACGGTAGTGATGGATGAATTATTGTGTGGTTATGATAGAAATGATATGGCTATTTAGGCAGAAAATAAGTGGTTTTATGGATTTTAGAATGTGTTTAGTGGTATTTTATGTCCTGAAAATTTAGTTGTTATTGGTTGGTGATATAGTTTCCTTTTGGCATGGAATATGGTTGGAATAAATGAAAATAGTAATGGGTGATGGGTTGGAAATGATAAATGATGGTTTGTTAAATGATTAATGATAATGATTGGAATAATTATGTTTAATAAATGGTTAAAGATAGAATAAATGTTATTAATGATTAATGAATGGATTATAGTGGGTAGTAGTTTAATGATTGGTTTTACATTAAAATGGTTAACAATTGAAATGCATATCGTAATAAAAATCCAAGAAATTATAATGTTAAATGAAATGAGAAGTTGGTAATGTTGATATGGATGCTTATGTGATTTGTTGAGGATTATTTGTGGCATTATAATGGAAGTGGTTATTAGAGGGTGGTAGTAACAAGGCAATGGTTGACGTGGGTGTTTGCAGTGTTAGTTTGGTGTAAACCCTTAAGAAAGATTTATGTGTGACTATATACTTATTATATTTTCTTATTATTTCTTACGCACCACCACTTGAGTCGAGTAACCTGATTGAAATCCATATGGGTACTTTGGTTCTGAGTGTTTTTCTCAGTATTTAGGTTATAGAGGGAACACATATAGAACCACTCCCTCTTCCCTTCTCCCCTTTCACACTTAGTATGAGTTGTAATGGATCACAGTGGGTGTATATATACGACCTATAAAATTTTTAGGTTTTGGTGTATATATATTCTTGTTGACATGATTATGTGTATTTGGTGTGGATACATAGTGGGGGTTGTGCATTGTAGGAGGAGAGTATGATGTTTATGTCCTTCATGTTCATGATATCATACTGTGACAAGGATGTGATGTGTGGTTGTGATGTGGATATGGGTTTTTATGTGTTTGTGACATGTGTATGTGTGGATATATGGTTATGAGATTATATAGAAGGGGTTGAAGCATAAGAAATATTCCATTAAAGCGTGAGAATGACCAGATTAGTGGGGAAGTGCATGTGGGGTAATTTATTAATATATATTCTTTTGATATTGTGTTACTATACTTGAATGTGATATTGGGTGAGTGATCCTTGGTGAGGTTGGGTGATATATGACCATATATTGGTGTGTATTAGTTCTGTTATTTATTCACTAAGGCATTAATATATTTCATACACATTTTCATGAGAGGTTTTGGGAAGGATCTTACTGAGTATACTTGTATTCTCACCCCTATTTATATAATTATTTTTATAAGTTTTTGAAGATAGATTTAGTGACCAAGATGGAAATTACTATCTTGAGTCTAGGAGTTACCACCAAAGCCACTGGTGTAGGATTTTTTTTGTTATTTTGTTTTAGATACCTTTTTTATGCATGACATTGACATGAATTATGGATTGGGTTTTATTTTATATTATATGGAGTTGATTGGTGGTTTATCTCCGTTCTTGGGATTTATGAGGGAAACACCTCCCATTTCTTTATTTTATACCCTCAATGATAGTCTCCAACCTATGTACTATTAGAGGTAGGATTCACGAATTACACTTATTTTCACTTCCATTTTAGGAGCGGTTCCTAGTGGTGGTGAGTTATGATAGTGTGGTATCAGAGCTTTAGTTGAGAGTTAAGATGGAGTTTGGAATTAGACACTCATGAGGATTGAATGGGATGATAGGTCAATAATATTTGTTAAAATTTTCATATGGAATAACATGGGATACCATCCATGACACAAGTGATTACCCCCCCTGTGATTTAAAGTAAGTAACTTGAGCTTACCAAAAATGTTAGGCATGATGATATTGAATGTAGGGCAGAGACCTAGGACTGGTAGATGTATAATTCTTGATTATTCTTATATTTGGAAGTATTGTTTTATGTATTTGAACCATAAATACTAATATTTGATATTCAAATATGATGGAGATGAATAAATATTGGATGGATACTAATCGTTTGACAATAGAGTATGAGAACGAAGTGAAAGAGTTCATCAAGTTTGAAAAGGATCATGCAAAGGATCCTTCTCAAATCCTTTGTCTGTGTTTATGTTGTTGTTATTCTAGACTAATTACTCCAGAGGAGTTGGAAGAACATTTGATATGTCACAGAATAGATCAAAATTATAAGTGTTGGAATAAACACGGAGAAAAAGCGAATGTAGCTACTAGTTGGGATAAAACCGTGTTTTATGGATCATCAGATATGAATAAAAATATGGATAATGAAGAAGACCGTATAGAGGATGTGATTATAGATGTCAATGATGATGAAGATCGTATTGAGGAAATGAAAAGGACAATTGAAGATGAACTATGTGATTGCCCAAAATTTTTTGAGAAGTTAAAGAGTTGTGCAAAGACGCTATTGTATGCTGGTTGCACTAAGTATACAACATTGTCAGCTGTACTGAAGTTGTATAAATTGAAAGCAGGCAACAGATGGAATGATGTCAGTTTTACGGAACTACTTTCTCTCTTTAATGACATGCTCCCGGAAGATAATGAGCTCCCAAGTCGGACATATAAATCTAAACGAATGCTACGCTCAATGGGTATGATTTCTGAAAGAATACATGCCTGACCAAAAGACTGTATATTGTTTTTCAAGGAGAAAAAATCACTTACAGAATGCCCAAAGTGTGGTGCTTCTTGATACAATAAAGATAAATCCATTCCTACGAAAGTTGTATGATACTTTTCAATCATTCCAAGGTTTAAGCATCTATATAGAAGTGAAGAAACTACAATACAATTGTCATGACATGCAGATAAAAGAAATAAATATGGGAAATTACGTCATCTAACCGACTCTCCTCAATGAAAGAAAATTGATCATGAGTATCCTGAATTTGGAAAAGAGTCTAGAAACCTTTGTCTTGTGTTATCTACAAATGGAGTGAATCCTTTTGGTTTTCAAACTAGCACTCACAGTACATGGCTTGTTATGTTGGAAAATTATAACTTACCACCCTGGTTATGCATTAAATGGAAATTCATCATGTTATAAATGCTTATATCAAGACCAAAACAACCAGGTAATGATATTGATGTTTATTTGACTCATTTGATCGAGGATTTGAAGTTATTGTGGGATTCATGTGTTATGTTGTATGATGCTTATAAAAGTGAATACTTCACGTTGAGAGCGATGTTTTATGGAATGATAAATGATTTCCCTACTTATGAATTTTTTTCAGGATATAGAATTAAAGGAACTCAAGGGTGTCCCATGTGTGAAGAAGATATATAATCAATTAGGTTGAAACATTCATTGAAATCTGTGTTTCTAGTACATTGTATATTTCTACCTCGTCGGCATAAGTACCGATCTTGGATGACATCATTCAATGGAAGTTCATAACAATGCACAACACTGTCTCCACTAACAGTTGATCAGCTGTTTGAGAAAGTAAAAGATGTGAACACTGTTTTTGGTAAACAATTTTCGAAAAACCTTACAAAAATCGGTTGGAAAAAGATATCAGTTTTTTTGAATTACCATACTGGAATTGTTTGTACGTCAGAAATTTTATTGATGTGATGCATGTGGAAAAAAACATATGTGACAGTGTTATCGAAACGTTGCTAAATACCTCTGTCAAAACAAAGGATGGAATTAAGGCAAGGTTGGACATGGTTGACATGAGAATATGATAATATTTGGCTCCCGTGAAGGGTGAAAATCGAATGTTTCTTCCTCCGGCTACTTACACTCTTTCTAGGGAGGACATATATCAGTTTTGCAACTTCTTCAATGATGTAAAGGTTCTAGAGGGGTATTCATAAAATATAAATAACATTGTGTCAATGAATGATTTGAAGTTAAAAGGTTTGAAATCACAATACTGCCTTGTTTTGATGCAAGATTTAATTCCTATAGCTTTACGTTGCATTTTTCCCAAGAATGTTCATCATACGTTAACCAAACTTTGTTTCTTTTTCAAAGATACATGTAGCAAAGTTTTAGACCCAGTGAAATTTCCAGCTATGGAAAAAAAATTGTCATTATATTATGTGAATTAAAAATGTTCTTCCCACCAACATTCTTTGATATGATGGTTCATTTGATGATTCACTTGGTGAGAGAGATTCGACTTTATGGTCCTTTTCACTATAGATGTATGTACCCCGTTGAACGGTATATGAATATTTTGAAAGGGTATGTCAAAAATTGAAGTCAGCCAGAGGGTAGTATAGTGGAGTGATATATTGTTGAGGAATCCATTGAATTCTGTACCGAATACCTATCTGATGTGGAAAACATTGGTCTCCCGAAATCTCGTCACACTGGACGCATTGAGGGTGAGGGAATTTCTGGAAGAGATGTTGTGACAATCACTATTACAGATCGAGAGAAGACTGTAACACCCCAAGCTTCCACGGTACGCTTCTCTTTGAATAATACAATAGCGTTTGTTGTACGCAACTTTGAGATTCTAACACACCGCGACCAATCAAACTAGCCGTTATGAATAGTAATACCAACTTTTTAAAATTTTATGAATTTTATCTTCAAAATGGAATTCATTTTTGGATTCAAAATATTGAAATTATCTTAGGGTGAATTTTTGGTATTTTTCTGAAACTTTCAATTTTTGATGAATGGTGAAAAACACTGAGTTTTAGTTTGAAACCGAATTTTTATTTAAATAATTATTTATTTTATCTAAATTTATTTTAGGTCAAAATAGATACATAATACATATATAAGTTCAATGTAATTCATTGGAGTCAGTTTATAATAATTTTAGATATATAAAAATTTTATAGAACTTTTCACCATCTTTTACCCACCTCCTAAGAGAATTTTCAAATTCACATAAAACTTAATTTTACCGATTCTGTGAGTTTAATTTCGAAAATCCAAGAGACAAAATTAATATCAAAGAGTAAAATGTGGTTCAATAAGATAAAAATAATTTTTGGTGTATAGTAACTTTTTACTTTTATTTACCACGGTTAAAAGTAAATAGGGAAATTAAGGGTAAAAATGATATTATTATTACCATAACACATGTACTAATTCTATTGGATAGGTATAATTCGACCAAAAACAATCTCAGGAATAAAATATGAACCTTTTTGGTCCACTTGGATTAGATGAAGACACTTATTATTATTTTATTTAAATAAGAGTTAAAAGAGTTAAAATCAAATTTTAATAATTAAAGCATTTTTTAAATAGGGTTACACATAAGATAAATTCGACTATAAATACTCATTAGAAATATAAAACGATTTCCTACATAAAAGTATTTTATTTATATTTTTTATACATTAAATAATTTAATTTATTTATGACACAATGATGATGCAGTAATTACCTAATTAATGAAATATTAAAATAATTGATAATATAAATATCCAAATAAATGTAATTTGAGACTTTTTATGAATTAAACTAATTTTATAGATTAATATGAAATATTAGGGTTGGTTAGATGAATTTTTTTCGAATAAATAATGCTGTTATAAATTTAGAAAAAACAAAATACCAAATAGTGTCAAAATTGACATAAAAGAGTTTTTAAAACAAATATTATATTATTAATTGATATTCTATTCCTAAAAATCTAATGTTCGGACAAAAGACTTATATAATGATAGGTGTATCATTAATTAACCATTTGGGGTTCTCTTGGAAGTATATAGTAACTTTATTAACCATATAATATAAAAATACAAAGACAAATGGTAAATGTCAAACTATTTAACTACGAGTTAAATCTAAAAGATAAAGTTAATATAGTGACCCAAACATGTCTAAAACCTATTGGTTAAGTGGTTATTGACCCATACCCACCTTAGCCTTTAAATAATCCATTTTGAGCCATTATAAACCGAAAATGATTTTATTATAAAACAATATTTCTAGCTTTACCTAAGGTGCCCCTCACCCCTCTTATAAAAGGGCACTCACCCTTCTCTCTAATTCACACCTTCAAATCCATTTGTCTCGGACAAAATTTTCCCAAATACCATATCAACTGTCCTACCTTAATCCTAGAGGCCTTCCTTTAGTTATAAATCCAACCTAAGGATCCATTTTGATCAAATCAAAAGGAAGAACCCGAAGAAGAGGTAAATATCTCACCACCTATTTCAAGTTCCTTTCCTATTCCACTTCCTTTCTCTTTGTTGTTTCCATTATAAAATAATAACTCTAGTATATTATATATACTGTGGTGTTATTATAAATATGGTACAACCAAATTCATTATTCTATCTATCCTTTGAATGACATGTCACCACACATGCGTACGTACGGCTTACCGTCTCCACGTCGTGGTGTAATTGTTATTCAATACATTATTATTTGGATGGGTATAATAATGATGTGTAATTGATGTAAATAATAAACATAACATGATAATGATTCTGTATATATGATATACCATCCAATTATATATTATTTTAATAACAAAAAAATGATATTGTCGCTCGTGCGTACGTACGGATTACCGTCTCCAGAAACGCGATGAGATTAATTCCCCATCGTATCCATTTAAGACTAATTTTCATTAGATGATTAAAAATAATGTTTAAAGACTTGATATAATTCTATATATGAATAATATACATCCCATTCATAACAAATATGACTCACATAACAAATAATATAAAGGAAAACGAATCCGTTAACACCCGAAACAACGATAATAATAAGATATTATTAACAAAGCGATGTTAAAAGATCATATATGATATCATATTAATGTATATGATTATTGTATAATTTAATAAAAATTATTTCAACATTATATAGGAGGTTAACCTACCCTCGACCAGGGAAAAGTACAAGGTAATGGTTTATTTTACAATCTCTTCATTATCCGAGGTTGTTTATACGTAATTATCTACTGAGACCTCTTTATAATTCACATCCATATTTCATAAAAATGTATTTCAAAAAATTCTTACTATTTTATAGAATATGGGTTAAAGCCATTTATACCATTGTTTAAATTTTTTTAAGATGTTTATAAAAGACTCTTTCTATCGTTTTCCAAACAAGTTCCTTTTTAACCTTTTCGACAAAATTAAGGTAAGAATGTATTTTTTTAACTTATACGGTGGGTGCAACTATTTTCTGCCATTATAAAATCATCAAAGCTTCCCTTACAATATTATAAGAACATTTTCAAAGTAAATGTTTTATTTTATAATTATGTGACTTTTAAATGATTTCAAAAAAGAAATATTTTTCTCAAATAGTTTTGATTTCATCTATGTCAACATCATTTGATGGATTTTAAGCTTATCTGAAGTTGATTTATTATGATACAAAACTTCCATATTGTATTGAAGGTTTTGTGATACGTTTGACTGTGGATGTGTTATTTTTATACCATTCATGGTTTATGGATAAATTATTGACATTTCGTATGCTAGTTTTAATATGAATGTTTATGTTATGTTTAGACTTGTTCATATGAGTAATGCATTGGACTTAGTAAGTGATGGGTGGAGCCCGCTATAACTCCTCGATGCATAGGTAGGTCTCATGAGACAAAATAGTGTCTTGTCACAAGGCCTTGACAAAATTTTATTTGTAGTCTTGGCACAAGGCCTTGACTATGTGGTTATGATAGTCTGACATTATACATTCGATCATTATGAAAGTGGTTATTGATATTTCATGTGATTATTTGACTAGTAGAATATACATGTGAATAAGTAAATGGAATTATTTCATTTTATTTTTTCCATGTTATGCTGAAGTTCAAGTTTAAAAGGCTTTTGTTTTAGTTATACATTGCCTTAAATGTTTATGCTTATTTATGAAAGTTTCCACTATATTGTTATCCTTATTGAGCATATGATCTCACCCCTTTCTATGTTCTATTTTTTCACAGGATTTGAAGAAGTATTTTATGACTGAACTGTAGGGATAGTCTTAGGGGATATGAGTGTGGAATATGGAGACTATATTTTTGTAGTTTTCCATTTTATCATGTAATGTAAGACTTATGAATGTATCTAGTGTTTGCAAGGCTACTAAACTAATCGGTCTTTCAAGACTTGATCTTTTATGATCATTCCAATGTTATGTAATAATGCACTGACTCTGGGTAACTGGGGTCAGGGCGTTGTAGTTGGTATCAGAGGAAGTTTAGTACAAAGATTGGAATCTATATTTAGATAAATTCTGATTAGAGTACATAGCCCTAAGATAGACTTTGAGGATTAGTATAGAAGAAATTCCTAGAATTTTGGTATTGTAGAGATTTTGTGAGTTTTCCAAGAAATACATCCCTGTCTGGATACGAGTAGGTAAAGGCAACTCTGACACAGATGTACCTAGGGGTAAAACCCAAAAACACCGCTTTGAGCTAGATTCAAACGAGAACTGGTGCATGACAACGGGCCTTACTGCACTCTTGGTTACGACACTCCCGGGGGATATGCTTAGGATAATTATCATTTTCTTTACAAACCATTATAAAAGGTTTATGAGTATATACTTCCTCAAAGAATTTTTTTTATGATTATGGATTATATCCATGAACTATTAAATTTATGTTAAGTATTTTACAAGTTTGGATTTCTGTATTGCGATTCATAAACTAATCTATTGTATGCCATTGTTTAGAAATGACACCTAGTGGAAGGAATGGAAACCATATCAATGGACACACTCCATGTAAGGATTTCCCTCCTACTCAAGATAATTATAGTGGAGCTAGTGATACAACTGGTGCTGATCAACTTATCACCATACTGGGACAACTCACTCAGGTTATGAATAATAACCTTATCCGTATGGAGCATCCCAATCCACAACGTGGAGGATCAATTTTAGATCGCTTCATGAGGAAAAAACCACCAAAATTCAATGGGATTACAAATTCATTGGTATCTGAGCAATGGATAAGTTCTTTAGAGAAAGTATTCCACGCCTTGGGGAGTAGAGAAAGGGAAAAAGTTTTCATGACAGTTTACCGCCTCACTGGAGATCCTGATCAGTGGTGGTCATTGATTCAAAACACAAAGGAAGATGGTGAAGTATCAAATATGGAATGAAGGGAGTTTAAAGAGTTTTTCTTAGAAAAATACTTTCCTCATGACCATCAAACAGTTATGGGAAGGCAATTTCTGAGTCTGAGGCAAAATGAGGATGAGAATGTCGCAAAGGATGAGGCTAACTTTACAAGGTTAGCTAGGCATGATGCAGTTTATATACATAACCTAATAAGTAAGATTGATCATTTCTTTGATGGGTTAAAACTATTTCTCCATCAAGCATTAGTCTCACAATCCTTCTCATCGTACGAAGATATTGTCTCATGTGCTATCAAGATAAAAAAATAATTCTATAAGTATTACGACTTCAAAACAAAGAAAGAGAAGAATAGATCTTCTAATCACTCTGGAAATGGAAATAAGGGGAAGAAGGGAAAGGTTGAATATCCATCCTACAGTAAATGTGGGAAGAAACACCCCAGTACTTGCTTGAAAGGAATGAGAGTATGTTACAGGTGTGGTGAAAAAGGCCACCAAGCTCGTGATTGCAAGGGGAAGAAAGAAGCTATCGATATTCAATGCTACAATTACAGGGAGATGGGACATTAGGAAAATGAATGTCCTAAGTGTCAAAAGAACTTACCTCAGAAAAGACCAAGGGATCAAATCCAAGCTTATGCCATCACTACTGCAGAGGTTGAAGCTCTAAAATACATGGTGGCAGGTAATTTAATGGTTTCCTCAAGTTTAGAAAATGCTTTATTTGATTTTGGATCATCAAATTGTTTCATATCTTCCTAGTTTGCTAAGAAAATTAGATATTTCCAATTTGATTTAATAAGGGAGTTGTCAGTTAAAACACCTAAGGGAAGTATCATCGCAACAAAGTTTTGTGAATCCGTTCCCATTAGAGCATATAAATGTTCTTTATCTGCTGATCTCATCGTCATACCTATGATTGAATTTGATATAATCCTCAGTATGGATTAAATTTCAGACCATGATGTGAAGATTTATTATAAGAAGAAGGAGGTTATGAGTTTTGATAATGATGATAAAGAACACCTTATCTTTATAGCAGAATCTTCACCACCTGATTCTTATCTAGATCCACCCCCAGTAGCTCAACTAAATTCAATTATTGGGGAGGAAGAGAATTAAATAACTTTGGGTGAGGAAAGTAATGTTCAAATAGAGGATATACCTATTGTGAAAGAATATATTGATTTGTTTTCAGAAGATTTACCTGGAAATCCTCCAAAAAGAGAAAGTGAGTTTTCCATTGATTTAATTCCTGAATCAAGGCCCATATCGAAGACCCCTTATAGAATGGAAACTGTGGAATTAGTGGAACTAAGGAAAAAACTAGAGGAATTGAGTAATAATGGATTTATTCACCCTAGTGTTTCTCCATGGGGAGCCCGTGTCCTTTTTATTAAGAAGAAAGATAGATCTATGAGGTTATGTATCGACTACAGGGAGATCAATGCTATAACAATAAAGAAAAAGTATCCCCTACCTCGCATTGATGATTTATTTGACCAACTACATGGAGCTCAATAATTTTCAAAGATTGACCTTCGATCTGGATACCATCAGTTGTGTGTGAAGAAGGAAGACATTTCAAAGACAACATTTTAAACTAGGTACAGACATTACGAGTTTAGAGTAATGCCTTTTGGGCTGACTAATGCACCATTTGCTTTCATGGATCTAATGAACAGAGTTTTCAAGGAATATCTTGATGAATTTGTAGTGGTATTTATTGATGATATCTTGGTATACTTCAAAATCTACGAAGATCATGAAAATCACTTGCACATTATCCTGAAGACTCTTAGAAGACATAAATTATATGGAAAGTTTTGCAAGTGTGAATTATGGATTCAGGAGATTTCTTTTCTTGTCCATATTGTCTCTAAGGATGGAATCTTCTTTGATCCTTCTAATAAAAGAGCAATTCAAGAATGGACAACACAGACGAGTATAACTGAGGTATGTAATTTTATTGGTTTAGTAGGTTATTATCAATGTTTCGTCTATAATTTTTCCCGGTTGGCTAACCCATTAACAAAGCTCACACGAAAAGGGGTTAAATTTGTTTGGACAAAAGAGTGTGACGAATTTTTTGAAGAACTGAAGAAAATATTAGTCAATGATCCTATATTGACTCTACCATCGGGGAATGATGGGTTCGTTATTTATAGTGACACATCGAAGAAAGGACTTGGTTGTGTCCTTATGCAGAATGATAGGGTTATCGCCTATGCATCACGATAGCTGAAAATTCATGAGCAAAACTATCCTACTCATGATCTTGAGTTATCAGCTGTAATATTTTCTTTGAATATTTGGAGACACTATCTCTATGGTGAAAATGTGATATTTATACTAATAATAAGAGTTTGAAGTATATTTTCTTACAGAAAGAACTCAACATGAGGAAAAAAGGATGGATTGAACTACTCAAGGATTATGATTGCACGATACACTACCACCCAGGGAAGGAAAATAAGGTGGAAGATGCTTTGAGTAGAAAGAATCATGGATTTTTGAACAAGATGAGAGTTAAAAGGGATCCTATTTTCATGGATCTAGTAAAGATGGATATGGGAATCACAATGGAAGGTGAAACATCAATACTTTTTCAAATGGTAGCCAAAACATCTTTACTGGAAAGGATAAAGAGTTCTCAGACCGATAATAAAGAGTTTCAAAAGAAGATTAAAGTTGTGAATGATGGGAGATTGAGTGACTTTGTGTATGAAGATGTAATTTTGAAATTTGGGAAGAGAATTCGTGTTCTCGATATACCTAATCTAAAAAGATAATTGTTGGATGATGCTCATAGTTATAATTTCTCTATACACACTAGGAGCACTAAAATGTATAGAGATTTGAAGGAACTTTTTTGGCGGGACAAAATGAAGAGGAAGATTACTGATTTTTTGTCAAGATGTATGTTTTGTCAACAAGTGAAAGCTAGAAGGCAATGAACTGGAGGAGTCATGCAACCTATTTCCATACTTGAAAGGAAATGGGATAATATTATGATGGACTTTGTCGTGGGACTACCAAATACTCCTAGAAGGAACGATGCAATATGGGTCATTGTTGATCGTCTTACCAAGTCAACACATTTCCTTGCTATAAGAGAAGATTTACCACTTGAACGTCTAGAAAAACTGTATATTAATGAAGTTTTAAGACTTCATGGAGTACCCTTATCGATTTTTTCTGATCGTGATCCACGTTTTACATCAAGATTCTGGAAAAGTCTTCAGAAATCCCTAGATACTGAGCTTTGTTTGAGCACTGCTTACTGCCCTCAAACATATGTATAATCAGAACGGACTATTCAAACCTTATAAGACATGTTGAGATCATACTAACTTGACTTTCAAGGTATGTGGGATCAATATTTACCTCTGGTAGAATTTTCCTATAACAATAGCTTCCATTCAAGTATTCGGATGGCACCATATGAAGCGTTATACAAAAAGAGATGTCGCACACCAACCTATTGGGATGATGTTGGTGAAAGAAAACTTGTAGGCCCATAACTAGTGGAGGAAACGATGGAAAAGGTGAAGGTAATCCAAAACCACATCAAAGCAGCTCAAAGTAGGCAGAAGATCTATGTTGATAACCGAAGGAAAGATTTGGAATTTCATGTAGGAGATCATGTTTTCTTGAAGGTATCTCTATGGAATGGATTTATACATTTCGGTAAGAAAGGTAAATTGAGTCCCAGGTACACCGAACCTTTCGAAATTCTATAATGAATTGGGGTTGTAGCTTACCATTTGGAAATGCCGCCAAGTCTCTCCAAAGTTCACGATGTGTTCCACATATCACTGTTGAGAAAATACATGCCTAACCCAACGCATGTACTCACCTATGAGGAATTAGAACTGGAACCCGATATATCTTATTGCGAAGAGCCTATCAAGATTCTTGATACAAGAGAACAAGTGCTGAGAAACTAGACGACTCATCTGGTAAAAGTTCTATGGAGAAATCATAAGACGGAAAAGGCAACTTGGGAACCCAAGGAACTTATGATGAAGAACCACCCGAGTCTTTTCATGTGGTAGTATTCTAGAAATTTCAAGGAAGAAATTATTTGAAGGAGGAGATAATGTAACACCCCAAGCTTCCATGGTACGCTTCTCTTTGAATAATACAATAGCGTGTGTTGTACGCAACTTCGAGATTCTAACACACCGCGACCAATCAAACTAGCCATTATGAATAGTAATACCCACTTTTTTAAATTTTATGAATTTAATATCTCAAAATGGACTTCATTTTTGGATTCAGAATATCGAAATTAGCTTAGGGTGAATTTTTGCTATTTTTCTGAAAACTTTCAATTTTTGATGAATGGTGAAAAACAATGAGTTTTAGTTTGAAACCGAATTGTTATTTAAATAATTATTTATTTTATTTAAATTTATTTTAGGTAAAAATAGATACATAATACATATATAAGTTCAATTTAATTCATTGGAGTCAGTTTATAATAATTTTAGATATATAAAAATTTTATAGAACTTTTCACCATCTTTTACCCACCTCCTAGGAGAATTTGCAAATTCACATAAAACTTAATTTTTCCACTTCTATGAGTTAAATTTCAAAAATTCAAGAGACACAGTTAATATGAAAGAGTAAAATGTGGTTTAATAAGATAAAAATAATTTTTGGTGAATAGTAACTTTTTACTTTTATTTACCACGGTTAAAAGTAAATAGGGTAATTAAGGGTAAAAATGATATTATTATTACCCTAACAAATGTCATAATTCTATTGGATAAGTATAATTCGACCAAAAAAAACCTCAGTAATAAAATATGAACCTCTTTGGTCCACTTGGATTAGATTAAGACACTTATTATTATTTTATTTAAAGAAGAGTTAAAAGAGTTAAAATTAAATTTTAATAATTAAAAAAAATTTAATATAGGGTTACACATAAGATAAATTTGACTATAAATACTAATTAAAAATATAAAAATATTTTCTACATAATGGTATTTTATTTATATTTTTTATACATTAAATAATTTAATTTATTTATGACACAATGATGATGCAGTAATTACCTAATTAATGAGATATTAAAATAATTGATAATATAAATATCCAAATAAAGGTAATTTGAGACTTTTTATGAATTCCACTAATTTTCTAGATTAATGTGACATATTAGGGTTGGTTAGATGAATTTTTTTGAAGAAATAATGTTGTTATGAATTTAGCAAAAACAAAATACCAAATAGGTTTAAAATTGACATAAAAGAGTTTTTAAAACAAATATTATATTATTAATTGATATTCTATTCCTAAAAAACTATGTTTTAGGCAAAATACTTATATAATAATAGGTGTATCATTAATTAACCATTTGGGGTTCTCTTGGAAATATATAGTACGTTTATTAACCATATAATATACAAATACAGAGACACATGGTAAATGTCAAACTATTTAACTAAGAGTTAAATCTAAAATATAAAGTTAATATAGTGACCCAAACCTGTCTAAAACCTATTGGTTGAGTGGTTCTATAACCATAACCACCTTATACTTTAAATAATCCATTTTTGAGCCATTATAAACTGAAAATTATTTTATTATAAAATAATATTTCTAGCTTTTCCTAAGATGCCCCTCACCCCTCTTATAAAAGGGCACTTCCCCTTTTCTCTAATTCACACCTTCAAATCCATTTGGATCAGACAACCTCTGCCCAAATACCCTATAAACTGTCCTACCTTCATCCTATAGGCCTTCCTTTAGTCATAAAGCCAACCTAAGGATCCATTTTGATCAAATCAAAAGGAAGAACCCGAAGAAGAGGTAAATATCTCACCACCTCTTTCAAGTTCCTTTCCCATTCCACTTCATTTCTCTTTGTTGTTTCCATTATAAAATAATAACTCCAGTATCTTCTATATACTATGATTTTATTATAAACATGCTACAACCAAATTCATTATTCTATCCATCCTTTGAATGACATGTCACTACACATGCGTACGTACGACTTACCATCTCCACGTCGTGGTGTAATTGTTATTCAACACATTATTATTTGGATGGGTATAATAATAATGTGTAATTGATGTAAATAATAAATATAACATGATAATGATTCTTTATATATGATATAAAATCTAATTATATATTATTTTAATAACAAAAAAATGATATTGTCGCTCGTGCGTACGTACGGATTACCGTCTCCACAAACGCGATGAGATTAATTCCCCATCGTATCCATTTAAGACTAATTTTCATTAGATGATTAAAAATAATGTTTAAAGACTTGATATCATTCTAGATATGAATAATATACATCCCATACATAACAAATATTACTCACATAACAAATAATATAAAGGAAAACGAATCCGTTAACACCCGAAACAACGATAATACTAAGATATTATTAACAAAGCGATGTTAAAAGATCATATATGATATCATATTAATTTATATGATTATTTTATAATTTAATAAAAATTATTTCACCATTATATAGGAGGTTAACCTACCCTCGACCAAGGAAAAGTACAAGGTAATGGTTTATTTCACAATCTCTTCATTATCCGAGGTTGTTTATTCATAATTATCTACTAGGAACTCTTTATCATCCATATACATGTTTCTTAAAAATGTATTTCAAAACATTCTTAATATTTTATAGAATATGGGTTAAAGTCATTTATATCATTTTTTAACTTTTTATAATATGTTTATAAAGGAGTCTTTCTATTGTTTTCCAAACAAGGTCCTTTTTAACCTTTTCGACAAAATTAAGGTAAGAATGTCTTTTTTTTAACTTATACTGCGGGTGCGACTATTTTCTGCCATTATAAAATTATCAAAGCTTCCCTTGAAATCTTATAAGAATATTTTCAAAGTAAATTTTTTCTTTTATAATTATGTGACTTTTAAATGATTTCAAATAAGAGATATTTTTCTCAAATAGTTTTGATTTCATCTATGTCAACATCCTTTGATGGATTTTAAGCTTATCTGAAGTTGATTTATTATGATACAAAACTTCCATATTGTATTGAAGGTTTTGTGATATGTTTGAATGTGGGTGTGTTATTTTTATACCATTCAAGGTTTATGGATAAAGTATTGACATTTCGTATGCTAGTTTTAATATGAATGTTTATGTTATGTGTAGACCCCCGCTATAGCTCCTCGATGCATAGGTAGATCTCATGAGATAAACTAGTGTCTTTTCACAAGGCCTTGAAAAAATATTATTTGTAGTCTTGGCACAAGGCCTTGACTATGTGGTTATGATAGTCTGGCATTATGCATTCCATCATTATGAAAGTGGTTATTGATATTGCATGTGATTATTTGACTAGTAGAATATCCATGTGAATAAGTAAATGACATTATTTCATTTTATTTTTTCAATATTATGCTGAAGTTCAAGTTTAAAAGGCTTTTGTTTTAGTTATACATTGCCTTAAATTTTTATGCTTATTTATGAAATTTTCCGCTATATTGTTATCCTTACTGAGCATCTGAGCTCACCCATTTCTATGTTTTATTTTTTCCCAGGATGTGAAGAAGTATTTTATGACTGACCTACATGGATAGTCTGAGGGGATATGAGTGTGGAATATGGAGACTATATTGTTGTAGTTTTCCATTTTATCATGTAATGTAAGACTTATGAATGTATCTAGTGTTTCCAAGGCTACTAAACTAATCATTATTTCAAGACTTCATCTTTTATGATCATTCTAATGTTATGTAATAATGAACTGACTCTAGGTAACTGGGTTCAGGGCATTATAGTTGGTATCAGAGGAAGTTTAGTACAAACCTTGGAAGCTAGATTTAGATAAACTCCGATTAGAGTACATAGCCCTAAGATAAACTTTGAGGATTAGTATAGAATAAATTCCTAGAATTTTGGTATTGTAGAGATTTTGTGAGTTTTCCAAGCAATACATCCCATTCTGGATACGAGAAGGTAGAGGTGACTCTGGCACAGATATACCTAGGGGTAAAACTCGAAAACACCGCTTTGAGCTAGACTTGAACTGGAACTGGTGCACGACAACAGGCCTTACTGCACTCTTGGTTACGACACTCCCAGGGGATATGCTTAGGATAATTCTCATTTTCTTTACAAACCATTATGAAGGGTTTATGAGTATATAATTCCTCAAAGAAAACATTTTTATGATTATGGATTTTATCCATAAACTGTTCAATTTATGTCAAGTGTTTTACAAGTTTGGATTTATGCATTGTGATTCATAAACTAATCTAGGGCATGCCATTGTTTAAAAATGGCACCTAGTGGAAGGAATGGAAACTGTATCAATGCACACCCTCCATGTAGGGATTTCCCTCCTGATCAAGATAATTATAGTGGATCTATTGATACAACTGGTGCTGATCAACTTATCACCATACTGGGACAACTCACTCATGTTATGAATAATAACCTTATCCGTATGGAGCATCCCAATCCACAACATGGAGGATAAATGTTAGATAGTTTCATGAGGAAAAAATCACCAAAATTAAATGGGATTAAAAATTCATTGGTAGGTGATCAATGGATAATTTCTTTAGAGAAAATATTCCACGCCTTGGGGAGTAACGAAAGGGAAAAAGTTGTCATGGCAGTTTACCGCCTCACTGGAGATGCTGATCAATGGTGGTCATTGATTCAAAACACAAAGGAAGATGATGAAGTATCAAATATGGAATGAAGGGAGTTTAAAGAGATTTTCTTAGAAAAATACTTTCCTCGTGACCATCGAGCAGATATGGAAAGGCAATTTTTGAGTCTGAGGCAAAAGGAGGATGAGAATGTCGCAAAGGATGAGGCTAACTTTACAAGGTTAGCAAAGCATGCTGGAGATTATATACATAACTTAAGAAGTAAGATTGATCATTTCTTTGATGGGTTAAAACTGTTTCTCCGTCGAGCATTAGTCTTACAATCCTTCTAATCATACAGAGATATTGTCTCATGTGCTATCAAGACAAAAAAAGAATTCTCTAAGTCTTACGACTTTAAAACAAATAAAGAGAAGAAGAGATCCTCCGATCACTTTGGAAATGTAAATAAGGGGAAGAAGGGAAAAGTTGAATATCCATCCTGCAGTAAATGTGGGAAGAAAAACCCCGGTACTTTCTTGAAAGTAATGGGATTCTATTACAAGTGTGGTGAAAAAGGACACCAAGCTCGTGATTGCAAGGGGAAGAAAGAAGCTACCGATGTTCAATGATACAATTGCAGGTAGATGGGACATTATGAAAATGAATGTCCTAATCATCAAGGTAACTTACCTCAGAAAAGGCCAAGGGATTAAGGTCAAGCTTATGCCATCACTACTACTGAGGTTGAAGCTCTAAAAGACGTGGTGGTAGGTAATTTAATGGTTTCCTCAAGTTTATCAAATGATTTATTTGATTTTGGATCATCGAATTGTTTCATATCTTCCTAGTTTGATAAGAAAATTAGATATTTCCAATTTGATTAAACAAGGGAGTTGTTAGTTAAAACTCCTAAGGGAAGTATCATCACAACAAAGTTTTGTGAAGCCGTTCCTATTAGAGCATATAAATGTTCTTTAACTGCTGATCTGATCATCATACCTATGATTTAATTTGATATAATCCTCGGTATGTATTGGATTTCAGACCATGATGCGAAGATTTATTTTAAGAAGAAGGAGGTTATGATTTTTGATAATGATGATAAAGAACACCTTATCTTTAGATCGGAATCATCACCACTTGATTCTTATCTAGATCCACCCCCAATAGCTCAACTAAATTCAATTATTGGGGAGGAAGAGAATGAAATAACTATGGGTGAGAAAATGAATGTTCAAATAGAGGATGTACCTATTGTGAAAGAATATGTTGATATATTTCCAAAATATTTACCTGGACATCCTCCAAAAAGATAAATTGAGTTTTCCATTGATTTAATTCCTGGATCAAGGCCCATATCAAAGACCCCTTATAGAATGGAAACTGTGGAATTAGTGGAACTAAAGAAACAACGAGAGGAATTGAGTAATAAGGGATTTATTAACCCTAGTGTTTCTCTACGGGGAGCCCATGTCCTTTTTATTAAGAATAAAGATAGATCTATGAGGTTATGAATTGACTACAGGGAGATCAATGCTATAACAAGAAAGAAAAAGTATCCCCTACCTCGAATTGATGATTTATTTGACCAATTACATGGAGCTCAATACTTTTCAAAGATTGACCTTCGATCTGGATACCATAATTTGTGTGTGAAGAAGGAAGACATTCCGAAGACAACATTTTAAACCAGGTACGGGCATTACGAGTTTACAGTAATGCCTTTTAGGCTGACTAATACACAATCTGCTTTCATGGATCTAATGAGCAGAGTTTTCAGGGAATATCTTGATGAATTTGTAGTGGTATTTATTGATGATATATTGGTATACTCCAAAAGCTACGAAGATCATGAAAATCACTTGCGCATTATCCTGAATACTCTTAGAAGACATAAATTATATGGGAAGTTTAGAAAGTGTGAATTCTGGATTCGAGAGATTTCTTTTCTTGGCCATATTGTCTCTAAGGATGGAATATCTGTTGATCCTTCTAAGACAAGAGAAATTCAAGAATGGACAACACCAATGAGTATAACTGAGGTATGCAATTTTATTGGTTTAGCAGGTTATTATCAACGTTTCATCCAGAATTTTTCCCGGTTGGCTAACCCATTAACAAAGCTCACACGAAAAGGGGTTAAATTTGTTTGGACAAAAGAGTGTAAAGAATTTTTTGAATAAATGAAGAAAATATTATTCAATGATCCTATATTGACTCTACCATCGGGGAATGATGGGTTCATTATTTATAGTGATGCATCGAAGAAAGGACTTGGTTGTGTCTTATGCAGAATGATAGGGTTATTGCTTATGCATCACGACAGCTGAAAATTCATGAGCAAAACTATCCTACTCATAATCTTGAGTTATCAGTTGTAATCTTTGCTTTGAAAATTTGGAGACACTATCTCTATGGTAAAAAATGTGAGATTTATACTGATCACAAGAGTTTGAAGTATATTTTCTCACAGAAATAACTCAACATGAGGCAAAGAAGATGGCTTGAACTACTCAAGGATTATGATTGCACGATACACTACCACCCAGGGAAGGAAAATAAGGTGGCATATGCTTTGAGTAGAAAGGATCATGGGGTTTTGAACAAGATGAGAGTTGAAAGGGATCCTATTTTCATGGATCTAGTAAAGATGGATATGACAATCACCATGGAAGGTGAAACATCAATAATTTTTCAAATGGTTGCCAAAAAATCTTTACTAGAAAGGATAAAGAGTTCTCAAACCGATGATAAAGAGTTTCAAAAGAAGATTAAAGTTGTGAATGATGGGAGATTGAGTGACTTTGTGTATGAAGATGTAATTTTGAAATTTGGGAAGAGACTTCGTGTTCTTGATATACCTGATCTAAAAATAGAATTATTGGATGGTGCTCATAGTTATAATTTCTCTATACATCCTCGGAGCACCAAAATGTATAGAGATTTGAAGGAACATTTTTGGCGGGACAACATGAAGAGGGAGATTGCTGATTTTTTGTCAAGATGTATGGTTTGTCAACAAGTGAAATCTAGAAGGAAACAGCCTAGAGGAGTCATGCAACCACTTCCCACACCTGAGTGGAAATGGGATAATATTACGATGGACTTTTTCATGGGACTACAAAAGAATCCTAGAAGGAACGATGCAATATGGGTCATTATTGATCATTTTACCAATTCAGAATATTTTCTTACTATAAGAGAAGATTTACCACTTGAACGTCTAGTAAGAATGTATATTAATGAAGTTATAATACTTCATGGAGTACCCCTATCGATTGTTTCTGATCGCGATCCACGTTTTACATCAAGATTCTGGAAAAATATTCAGAAATCCCTTGATACTGAGCTTTGTTTGAGCACTGCTTACTACCCTCAAATAGATGGACAATCAGAACAGACTATTAAAACCTTATAAGACATGTTGATATCATGCTCACTTGACTTTCAAGGTATGTGGGATTAATATTTACCCCTGGTAGAATTTTCCTATAACAATAGCTTCCATTCAAGTATTCAGATGGCACCATATGATGTGTTATATGGAAAGAGATGTCGCACACCAACCTGTTGGGATGATGTTGGTGAAAGAAAACTCATAGGCCCAGAACTGGTAGAGGAAACGATGGAAAAGGTGAAGGTAATCCAAAACCACATCAAAGCAGCTCAAAGTAGGCAGAAGAGCTATGCCGATAACCGAAGGAAGGATTTGGAATTTCAGGTAGGAGATCATGTTTTCTTGAAGGTATCTCGATGGAATGGAGTTATACATTTCAGTAAGAAAGGTAAATTGAGTCCCAGGTACACTGGACCTTTCTAAATTCTAGAACGAATTGGGGTTGTAGCTTACCATTTGACAATGCCGCCAAGTCTCTCCAAAGTTCACGATGTGTTCCACGTATCACTATTGAGAAAATACATGCCTGACCCAACGCATGTACCCACCTATGAGGAATTAGAACTAGAACCCGATTTGTCTTATTGCGAAGAGCCTGTCAAGATTCTTGATACAAGAGAACAAGTGCTGAGAAACAGGACGACTCGTCTGGTAAAAGTTCTATGGAGAAACCATAAGACGGAAAAGACAACATGGGAACCCGAGGAACTTATGATGAAGAACCACCCGAGTCTTTTCATGCTGTAGTATTCTAGAAATTTCAAGGAAGAAATTATTTTAAGGAGAGAATGTAACACCCCAAGCTTCCACGGTAGGCTTCTCTTTGAATAATACAATAATGTGTGTTGTACGCAACTTCGAGATTTTGACACACCGCGACCAATCAAACTAGCCATTATGAATAGTAATACCCAATTTTTGAAATTTTATAAATTTTATCTTTCAAAATGGACTTCATTTTTGGATTTGGAATATCAAAATTAGCTTAGGTTGAATTTTTGGTTTTTTTCTGAAAACTTTCAATTTTTGATGAATAGTGAAAAACGTTGAGTTATAGTTTGAAACCGAGTTTTTATTTAAATAATTATTAATTTTATTTAAATTTATTTTAGGTAAAAATAGATACATAATACCTATATAAGTTCAATGTAATTCATTGGAGTCAGTTTATAATAATTATATATATATACAAATTTTATATAACTTTTCACCATCTTTTACCCACCTCCTATGAGAATTTGCAAATTCACATAAAACTTTATTTTACCGCTTCTGTGAGTTGAATTTAGAAAATACAAGAGACACAGTTAATATTAAGGAGTAAAATTTGGTTCAATAAGATAAAAATAATTTTTGGTGAATAGTAACCTTTTACTTTTATTTACCACGGTTAAAAGTAAATAGGGCAATTAAGGGTAAAAATGATATTATTATTACCTTAACACATGTCCTAATTCTATTGGATAAGTATAATTCGACCAAAAACAACCTTAGGAATAAAATATGAACCTCTTTGGTCCACTTGGATTAGATTAAGACACTTATTATTATTTTATTTAAAGAAGAGTTAAAAGAGTTAAAATCACATTTTAATAATTAAAACATTTTTAATATAGGGTTACACATAAGATAAATTCGACTATAAATACTCATTAGAAAGCTAAAAATATTTCATATATAATAGTATTTTATTTATATTTTTTATACATTAAATAATTTAATTTATTTATGACACAATGATGATGCAGTAATGATCTAATTAATGTAATATTAAAATAATTGATAATATAAATATCCAAATAAATGTAATTTGAGACTTTTTATGAATTCAACTAATTTTTTAGATTAATATGACATATTAGGGTTGGTTATATGAATTTTTTTCGAAGCAATAATGCTATTATGAATTTAGAAAAAACAAAATACCAAATAGTATCAAAATTGACATAAAATAGTTTTTAAAACAAATATTATATTATTAATTGATATTCTATTCCTAAAAATATAAGGTTCATAAAAAAGACTTATATAATGATAGGTGTATCATTAATGAATTATTTGGGGTTCTCTTGAAATTATATAGTAAGTTTATTAACCATATAATATAAAAATACAAAGACACGTGGTAAATGTCAAACTATTTAACTAAGAGTTAAAGTTAATATAGTGACACAAACCTGTCTAAAACCTATTGGTTGAGTGTTTTTTGACCCATACCCACATATAATTTAAATAATCTATTTTGGTTCCATTAGAAACCTAAAATTATTTTATTATAAAATAATATTTCTAGCTTTTCCTAAGGTGCCCCTCACTCCTCTTATAAAAGGGCACTCCCCTTCTCTCTAATTCACACCTTAAAATCCATTTGGCTCAGCAAACCTCTGCCCAAATACCCTCTAAACTGTCCTCCCTTAATCCTAGAGGCATTCCTTTATTTAGAAATCCAACCTAAGGATCCCTTTTTATCAAATAAAAAGGAAGAACCCGAAGAAGTGGTAAATATCTCACAACATCTTTCAAGTTCCTTTCTTTTTCACTTACTTTATCTTTGTTGTTTTCATTCTAAAATAATAAATCCAATATATTATATATACTGTGATGTTATTATGAATATGGTACAACCAAATTCATTATTTTATCCATCCTTTTAATGACATGTCACCATACGTGCGTACATACAACTTACCGTCTCCACGTCGTGGTGTAATTGTTATTCAATACATTATTATTTTGATGCGTATAATAATGATGTGTAATTGATGTAAATAATAAATATAACATGATAATTATTCTGTATATATGATATACCATACAATTATATATTATTTTAATAACAAACGAATGATATTGTCGCTCGTGCGTACGTACAGACCACCATCTCCACGAACGCGATGAGATTCATTCCCCATCATATCCATTTAAGACTAATTTTCATTAGATGGTTAAATATAATGTTTAAATACTTGATATAATTCTGTATATGAATAATATACATCCCGTCCATAAAAAATATGACTCACATAACAAAGAATATAAAGGAAAACAAATCCGTTAACACCCGAAACAACGACAATACTAAAATATTATTAACAAAGCAATGTTAAAAGATTATATATGATATCATATTAATGTATAGGATTATTGTATAATTTAATAACAATTATTTCACCATTATACAGAAGGTTAACCTACCATCAACTAAGTAAAAGTACAAGTTAAGGGTTTATTTCACAATCTCTTCATTATCCGAGGTTGTTTATACGTAATTATCTACTGGGACCTCTTTATCATCCACATCCATGTTTCTTAAAAATGTATTTCAAAACATTCTTACTATTTTATAGAAGATGGGTTAAAGTCATTTATACCCTTGTTTGACTTTTTATAAGATGTTTATAAAGGAATCTTTCAGTCGTTTTCCAAACAAGGTCATTTTTAACCTTTTCAACAAAATTAAGGTAAGAATGTCTTTTTTTAACTTATACGGCGGGTGCAGCTATTTTCCGCCATTATAAAATCATCAAAGCTTCCCTTACAAGCTTATAAGAGTATTTTCAAAGTAAATGTTTTATTTTATAATTATGTGACTTTTAAATTATTTCAAAAAAGATATATTTCTCTCAAATAGTTTTGATTTCATCCATGTCAACATCCTTTGATGGATTTTAAGATTATCTGAAGTTGATTTTTTATGATACAAAACTTCCATATTGTATTGAAGTTTTTGTGATATGTTTGACTGTGGATGTGTTATTTTTATAACATTCATGGTTTATGGATAAAGTATTGACATTTTGTATGCTAGTTTTAATACGAATGTTTATGTTATGTTTAAACCTATTCATATGAGGAATGAATTGGACTCAGTAAGTGAAGGGTGGAGCCCGCTATAGCTCCTCTATGCATCGGTAGGTCTCATGAGACAAACTAGTATCTTGGAACAAGGCCTTGACAAAATCTTATTTGTAGTCTTGGGTCAAGGCCTTGACTATGTGGTTATTATAGTCTGGAATTATATATTCCATCATTATGAAAGTGGTTATTGATATTGCACGTGATTATTCGACTAGTAGAATATCCATGTGAATAAGTAAATGACATTATTTCATTTTATTTTTGACATCTTATGCTGAAGTTCAATTTTAAAAGGCTTTTGTTTTAGTTATACATTGCCTTAAATGTTTATGCTTATTTATAAAATTTTCCGCTATATTTTTATCCTTACTGAGCATCTAATCTCACCCTTTTCTATGTTTTATTTTTTCACAGGAGGTGAACAAGTATTTTATGACTGACCTGCAGGGATAGTCTGAGGGGATATGAGTGTGGACTATGGAGACTATTTTGTCGTAGTTTTCTATTTTATCATGTAATGTAAGACTTATGAATGTATCTAGTGTTTCCAAGGCTACTAAACTAATCGGTCTTTCGAGAATTGATCTTTTGTGGTCATGCCAATGTTATGTAATAATGCACCGACTCTGATTAACTGGGGTCGGGGTGTTACACAGACCCACCTCTATGTTTTGTATAATGGTTGAGAGGTTTCTCCATACGTTGAAACTCACAAAGAAATTCTTAGACAGTTGAATCCATCAAGGGATGAAAAATGTATATCAAATACACATAATCACCAGTTTATAGGATGGATTTAGGACCATATTTTTAAGGAGTTAGATGAAAATCCGAATTCAATTTCAGAACGACTTCAATGGCTAGTCGCCGGGCCAATTGTGTTTGTATTATCTTACAATGGTTATGTAGTTAATGGTTATACATTTTATATAGATGAACATGATGAAGATAGTACCATGAAAATAGTGGAGTTACACTTGTAGCTGAAGAGATGCATGTTTCTGGTAGTAAGGACAGAAATACAATTTATGAAAATATGTCATACTTTTTCATTATCAAAAAAATATGAGAGTTGGATTATACGACATTCCAATTGATGATTTTTCAATGCAAATGGTTTGATAACAATAGTGGTGTTAAAATAGATGAATTAGGATTTGTGAAAGTTGATTTTAGTAAATAAGGGTACAAAGACGAACGGTTTATAATGGAATCACAAGCGGTACAAGTTTTTTATGTTCCAGATCCCGCAAACCGGAAGTGGTCGATTGTTTTGTTATCTTCCAAAAACTACTGAAGGGTCTGATGAAAATTCAGTTGAGAATGATCCTTTCAGTGTTATGTCACAATCATTTCGTAGTGGTCCCAATGTAGACGATGTTTTGTATGTTAGAGGAGACCACAATAAAGGGATTTGGATAATCTATAGAGGTGTCAAATTCCTTCAGACTTTGAAAAAAATAAAGATAGTTCAATAAACAAGTTATATTTTGTTTGTAATATATATCTTATTATCTCATGTTATTATCTTATTATTACTGAATTTATGTAATCTAAATTAAATTTTCAACCAATTTTGCATATAATGACTTCTTCACATTCTGGTGCTCCTAACCTCGAGGTTGAACAAGTCTCTCGAGCTGTTGCTGCTGCTGCTTCTATTGCGTCTGCTCACAGTGCAGAGCAACAACAAGTTTCTGAACCTGTTGCTTCTCCTAGTGTTGAAGTCCAACAACCATCAGCGCATTCCATTGCTACCATTCTAGATGAACATATATATGATGTTGATATCGATGAAATGTTCAGGGATGAAGGACTGACTTTGTAGAAAACACAGGTGCGTCGTAGTTTGATGGTGTTAGCCAAAGTTCTTAAGGCGAAAAACAAAGGAATCAAATTTGATGTCAGATGGAATGCATGAGGCCAACATGTGAATCCCAACAAGGCTATATTTAGTAGTTACATTGGAATTGTCACTTGAAAATGCATGCTGATTGACATAGATTCATGGCACCATGTTGTGTCTGGGATGAAGGGTGTGATCTAGGAAGAAATTACAATAACATTATGATATTATTTCTTTAATTTACTAGAAAATAAAATAATGAAACAATGTCTTACTCTTATCAATCTCTTACAGAGTACATTTATAGTATATGGTTCACACAAGAATTATGTACTAAGGCTTGCAGGAAGGATTCCTCAAGGTTTTCACACTATTTTAACAAAATGTCACCTGAAAGATTCCAAAGGTAAAATAAACCCGCACCCACCCCTTGTCTATGATCACCTGATATCCCAAGAAGCATGGAATGCATTTATTGGCCACTGTGGGGATGAGAAGTTTCAGGTACATTGTGGGTGATAATACGTTGTTTGAGGATATGTGTATTCATCACTTTGATTGTCAATATTTCATTTATGAAACAACAACTCAGTATTGAAAATAAAGAACGTGCATCAAAACCAACATACCCCTATCGTAAAGCAAGGATGAGCTACGATTCACTAGAAAAGAAAATGGTACATATTTTAAATTTACATTAATATTGTTAGGTTCCAAGAAAAAACATCATAATTATCTTTATATATTTATATGTAGATTGATGAGTCTAAAACCAAAGACACTTCCATCCCATGTCATGTGATATGGAAGAAGGCATGTGTGAATAAGGAAGGGAAGCTAGTAGATGAAAACACACAAAAAGTGTGGGAAATATGTGTAAGTATGACATGATGATAAAAAGATTTGTTTTAAATTGATATTACATAAAAATCATTAGTTATTTTCCTATAATAGGAAGTCACAGGAATCAGCTACTACTGTAGCGGATGCAAACCTATTATCGATGGCTTTGAAGCCGCCAGAACAATATGGTCGTGTCAGAGGTGCGGGGTTTGGGGTGACAACCCGAGTATATTATGAGAAAAAAAGAAACGGATGATAGAGATGAAAAATTGAAACAAATGAGTGAAATACTAACAACTCTTGAAGAATGATTTCAATGGCAGGGAGAGTAGCTAGAAATTTTTATGGGTGGGAAGCAAGGAGAAGACACAACTCAGGAACAACCAACACATGAAGATCCCGCCCCACCCCCACCAGCTTTGAGGCGATCCATTCCCCTCAAAGAGCTATCTTAACCGTGGTAATCAATATTATAATAATTTCCCATGAAATGTGAATCAGAAAAACACTGCTACTTTTCCTGTACTGATCTTTTACAGGGTGATAATGACTGTGATTTATATCTGTCAACACCCACCTATCACCTTGTAGCAAGGGATATAGTGTTCAACATCCCAGAGGACAAGCTGCATAATAGACAACTTCTGAAAGATCATCTGAAAGTGACGATTATTGTATCTCATGATCCAAATGAAGATCTACCTATTCCACTTGATGACGATGATATTCATACGGTCAAAAAGTCTATTGGGACATTCATTGCATGGTCGTCACAACTTATAAGAGTACATGGGGACAAAGAGGTATTTATTTCCTTTTTTTTCAAGCTAAACCTTTAACAATTAATGAAAAAAGGGTATGAACCAATGAATGTTATTATTGATGGATAAAGGGAAGAGGGTGATAAGAAATTTTGGCTCAAAATCATCTAAAGGATCAACCAACCAATCCCAAAGAGCTACTGAAAGCACAATAACACCACCTGTTCTCTATCCAAATTTACTAGCATTGAATACTCATGAAGATACAAAGCTAAGAGGTGGTGGTAGTCATATAGTGGTTTTCAAAGAATATATATGGAGAGGAAAGTCAAGATTTTTTTGTTGCTGAAAATGTAAATGAGATCCTTGAAAATGGTTGGCTAGGCGTCACAGTTGTAAATTTATATATGAGGAATGTTTTCATGAATTGATTTTATAAAAGCTTATATAATGTGAAAATTATGACAAAATGAATTTTATATTATTTAAATACGTATATATAAAAAATAGTTGAAGGAATTTCACCATGAGCCAAAATTCGGACTCGTTAGTCCTCATACCACATCAACACATCTAACGAAATTAGAGCCATCAAAAAAGGATGAAATAGTGAACGACTTGCTGAAAACATTTGAAAGAAAGATTATGGATGGCAGACTCTTCCTAATACCAACCATGTAGGGGTAAAAATCTATGATTAAATTATATCAATCATATTTTCACTTCTTTTATTACTTATTCCTTTTTGTGTTTTTAGGCAACATTGGCTGCTAATTGCGGTGAACATGGATACTCCAAAGATTTATTTTCTGGATTCAATGAAAGGATATCCAACAAACCGACCACACATGATGGAGTTTTTGAATCTTTAAGATAATAAATCCTACGTTTTTGGTATAAAAATCAAGTAATATTACTCAAAGTGTCTCTCTTTTGTTTAAAATGGACAGAATTTTAAGTGAAAACAACAACTGACATACGGAAATATGACCAAACGCATTAGGATTGTGTTTATACTTTAGGAGAATGATCCATGGGTGTGTTGGTGATGTGTATGAGTCAACCCTGCCTTAATACGAGGCACGGTGTGGCCGTTATCACTCAAAGTGTCTCTCTTTTGTTTAAAATGGACAGAGTTTTAAGTGAAAACAACAACCGACGTATAGAAATATGACCAAACGCATTAGGATTGTGTTGATAATTTAGGAGAATGATACATGGGTCATTTTTGATGTGTAAGAGTCAACCCTGCCTCAATCTAAGGCGCGGTGTGGCCGATATCACTCAAAGTGTCTCTCTTTTGTTTAAAATGGACAAAATTTTAAGTGAAAAAAACAAATGGCCTACATAAATACGAACAAACGAATTAGGATTGTGTTTAACCTTTAGGAGAATGATCCATGGGTGTGTTGGTGACATGTACAAGTCAACCCCGCCTCAATCCGATGTGCGGTGTGACCGGTATCACTCAAAGTGTCTCTCTTTTGTTTAAAATGGACAGAATTTTAAGTGAAAACAACAACTGATGTATGGAAATATGAAAAAATGCATTCATATTGTGTTGATACTTTAAGAGAAAAATATATGGGTTATTTATGATGTATAAGAGTCAACCCCGCCTCAATACAAGGCACGGTGTAGCCGGAATCACTCAAAGTGTCTCTCTTTTGTTTAAAATGGACAAAATGTTAAGTCAAAACAACAAATAACCTACGGAAATCTGACTAAATGCATTTGAATTGTGTTGATACTTCAGGAGAACAATCCATGGGTGCGTTGGTGATGTGTAAAAGTCAACCCCACCTCAATCTAAGGCACGGTGTGGCCGGTATCACTCAAAGTGTCTCTCTTTTGTTTAAAATGGACAGAATTTTAAGTGAAAACAACAACTGACATACGAAAATCCGACCAAATGCATTCAGATTGTGTTGATACTTTAGGAGAACAATACATGGGTAATTTTTGATGTGTAAGAGTCAACCACGCCTCAATATGAGGCACGGTGTGTCCGGTATCACTCAAAGTGTCTCTCTTTTGTTTAAATGGACAAAATTTTAAGTGAAAACAAAAACTGACCTACGAATCTAATCAAACACATTAATATTGTGTTGATCCATTTGTAGAATGATCCATGGGTGTGTTGGTGATGTGTAAGAGTCAACCCCACCTCAATCTGAGGCACGGTGTGACCAGTATCACTCAAAGTGTCTCTCTTTTGTTTAAAATGAACTAAATTTTAAATGAAAACAACAGCTGACCTACGAAAATCCAACCAAACACATTAATATTGTGTTGATCCTTTAGGAGAAATATACATGGGTCATTTGTGATGTGTACGAGTCAAACATGCCTCAATATAAGGCACGGTGTGGCCGGTATCACTCAAAGTGTCTCTCTTTTGTTTAAAATGGACAAAATTTTAAGTGAAAACAACAAATGACCTACAGAAATCCAACCAAACACATTCAGATTGTGTTGATACTTTAGGAGAATGATCCATGAGTGAGTTGGTGATGTGTACAAGTCAACCCCACCTCAATACGAGGCAAATTGTGACCGATATCACTCAAAGTGTCTCCCTTTTGTTTAAAATGGACATAATTTTAAGTGAAAACAACAACTGACGTACAGAAATCTGACCAAACGCATCCAGATTGTGTTGATCCTTTTGGAGAATGATCCATGGGTCATTTGTGTATGAGTCAACCCCCCCCCCTGAACACCATCCCACCCCTGGACACCCCCATGGATAGCCCCCCCACCCCCTGGACACCCACCAACCCCCTGGACGACATCCCCACCCCTCCTAGACACCACCCCACCACCTGGACACCCCCAACACCCTGCACAACCCCCACCCCACCCCCCATGGACACCCCAACCCCCTGGATGACCCCCACCCCCTGGACTCCCCCACACCTCCTAGACACCACCCCACCACCTGGACACCTCCCCCACCACCTGGACACCCCCACCCCCATGGACAACCACCCCCACCCCCTGGACACCCCCACCCCCTGGATAGCCCCACCAACCCCATGTACTTCCCCCACCCCCTGGACACCACCCCACCTCCTAGACCCCCACCCCCTGGATAGCCCCACCAACCCCATGTACTTCCCCCACCCCCTGGACACCACCCCACCTCCTAGACCCCCACCCCCCAGACCCCCACCCCTATGGACACCCCCACCCCCTGGAAAGCCCCCCCACCCCCTAGACACCCCCACCCCCCTCGACACCCCCATGAACAGCCCCCCTGGATAGCCCCCTCAACCCCCCCTGGACACCCCCACCACCCTGGACAGCCCCCCACCCCTGGACATGCCCCCAACCCCCTGGACGCCCCCACCCCTGGAAACCCCCACCCCCATGGACAGCCACCCCCACCCCCCTTGACACCACTCACCCCCCCTTGGACAGCCCCACCAACCCCTGGACCTCCCCCAACCCCCTGGACACCACCCCAACCCCTGGACACCCCACCCTTCTGAACACCCCCACCCCCTGGAAAGCCCCCCCAACCCCCTAGACACCCCACCCCCCCGAACACCCCCATGGACATCCCCCCTGGACAGTCCCCCCCGGACACCCCACACCTCCTAGACACCACCCCACCACCTGGACACATCCCCCACCCCCTGGACACCCCACCACCATGGACAGCTACCCCCATCCCCTAGACACCACTCCACCCACCTTGGACAGCCCCACCAACCCCCTGGACCACCCCACCCCCCTGGACACCACCCCACCCCTGGACACCCCACCCCTCTGGACACCCCCACCCCTTGAAAGCTTCCCCAACCCCCTAGACACCCCCACCCCCTGGACACCCCCATGGACAACCCCCCCTGGACAGCCCCCCCAACTCCCCCCTCAGACACCCCCACCCCCTGGACACCCACCCCCCTAGACACCCCCACCACCCTGGAAACCCCCACCCCCTGGATGACCCCCAACCCCCTGGACGACCCCCACCCCCGGACTCCCCCCACCCCTCCTAGACACCACCCCACCACTTGGACACCTCCCCCACCCACGTGGACACCCCCACCCCCATGTAAAGCCACCCCACCCCTTGGACACCACCCCACCCTCTGGACACCCCCACCCCTCTGGACACCCCATCCCCTGGAAAGCCCCCCCAATCCCATGGACACCCCCACCCCCCATGGACACCCCAATGGACATCCCCCTTGACCCCCCCTAGACCCCCCTAGACACCCAACAACCCCCTGGACGACACCCCCACCCCTCCTATACACCACCCCACCACCTGGAAACCCCCACCCCCTGGACACCCCCACCCATGGACGACCACCCCCACCCTCCTGGACACCACCCCACCCCCCTTGGACAGCTCCAACCTCCTGGACCTCCCCATCCCCCTGGACACCCCTATCCACCCGGACACCCCCATCCCCCCCGGACACCCCTACCCCCCTTGGACAGCCACTCCAAACCCCTGAACAACCCCCAACCCCCTGAATTCTGAATTTAATTCTTTATGTATTTAATTAACTTATTAATTATGTGTTAATGGTGTATGGGTATACTTGTTTTATGTGTATAATTGTTGTATGTGTATACTTAGTGTAATTACCTTATGAATTATGTGTTAATTTTGTATGGGTATACTTGTTGAGATGTTGATTTTTTTTGCAGGTCTTGTTTGGGTGTGCTACTGCAGAATTTTATGTTACAGCAGATAGGGCATTTATTGGTGCTAAAAAAGTGTTGATAAAGAAAGCCTTTATCAGCGCTAAAAAATCACTAATAAAGGATCACTTTATTAGCGCTATAAATTCACTGATAAAAAACACATTTATGACCACTAAAAAAGCGCTGATAAAAAACACATTCATCAGCACTAAAAAAGCACTGATAAAAAACACATTTATCAGTGCTTTTTTAGCATTGATAAAGGGGACCCCCTTTATCAGCACTAAGATTTATAGTTCTTTTTTAGTGTTGTTAAAGCCTGTTTTGAGTGTTGATAAAGCCTGTTTTTGTAGTAGTGCTAGGAGGAGGAAATATGAAGTTATTCCATGATTAGAAATGGAAGAAGGGTACGATTTGATCGAAGGAGGCTCCATCGATCATGTGCAAGGAAATTATGTGGCTGCTCAGACTCAAGAGGATAACCAAAATGAATGCAAAAGTGTTGGGATAATTTTAAGAAAGACAACTCATGTACATGTTCTCAATAACGAAGAACCCAAAAATTATATTACCATTTAATTCATTTTTCACACGGATATTGAAAGTAGACTAATTAAAATCATCCATAATAGGTTTTCTAAAACTAAACAAGACAAAAGTATAATTCCCCGTGATTTTCAGCCTTTAAAATCATGAAAAATGAGTTATAGAAGCGTGTAGAGGAAGAATAAGTGGAAAATCTGAAAAACTATGTAAAAATAATTACCCTTACATATGGAGTATGTGTTGTATAGGGTAACTTTGTTTTACCCTCATGTGGCTGGTTACCCTTATGCAGGCTTTGGAAAATCCAAGGTAACCTTGCGCATCCTTTGAAAAATCCATATTACTTTTACATGGTGCTAGACTTACCCTTACGAAACCCATATAAATAGGGAGTTACCCTTACATGGCGGCTACTCAACCTTACACAACTCATATAAAAGGATCTCTACCATTACACAAAGGCCTATTTATAGTCAATCCTACCCTTACATAGTGCATGGAAATCTATCTTTACCCCTACAAAACTCATAGAAAACCTCTCCACCCTTAAGTATCCTTTGAAAAACATATATTACCCTTACACAAACCATAGGTGCTACGTAAGGGTAAGAATAACATTGCAATTTTTTAATTTTACACACAAGAGGCTTATAAAACACAATAAATGTGGTTTTAAGAACATTTTAATTTTTAGAATGTTACAATTCATTCCCTATAATGACTTCTCATCCTTGAGAGGTGTCTCCAGCGATCTTCCTCGAACAAATTTGGCAACTAAGCTCGAAAATCAGACTCCCACTCCCACGTCTCTTCCTAGATCTGTCCATACTGCCATATGATTCAAACAAGTAGTACCATCTTCCCTTGAATATATTTCCCACTTTGGTCTACAATCTTCACCAGGTTCTCCTCGTATGATGAGTTAGTCTCCAGACCATCATCCTCGCACTTGATGATATGCACAGGATCATGTAGATACCTCTAGAGTTGAGACAAATGAAACACATTAGACATACCTTGGTAACATTAAAAGGGATCTTGATAGTATGAAACTATCCCAACATCCTCAGTGATATCAAAGGGTAAAATATATTGCGGGGCTAGCTTTCCTTGTTTCCTCTGATGCCGATGGCCTAACAAAGGAGTTACTCTCAAGAAAACCCAATCACGCACAAAAAACTCCATAGGTCCCCTCCTATGGTCAACAAACAATCTCTACATGTTTTGAGAAGTCATCAAACTCTTCTTAATCAGTTGTACTCTCTCAGATGTCTCCTGAAATAAACTAAGCCCCACAACAACTAACTTACCGACCTCATTCCAACAGAGTTATAAAGGACATAACCTGCAACATCCTGAGATATTAAAAGGAAACACTATGTGCTTAAATGAACTAATAAATACTATGTGAACTTTATAAACTAACCATTAAACATAATTTTTCTGCTTCTGTGTTTTGAATTTTGAAAAACGGTCATCTACAATTGTGTTCAGTAAGTTATTTGGAGTCTGATGGAACTAACTTGATTATTTTGGTGAATAGTAACATACCCTTATGAATAGTAATATCAATAGTAATATAACCCTAATGAATAGTAAATTGTATTATTATTTTATTTTCTTAAGTCTTTAATTTAATGACATTTTGGTTAATTTTTCAATGTGATATAAAAGCAGTTATAGTTTTAAAATTGTTAATTTTTGAATAAAGTAAGGTTTTATTTAAAAATTAAATTAATAATATTTAAAAATTATTTTCAAAAAATGGAGTTCATTTTTTAATTCTACACATTGAAAAATGGTAAGGGTGAATTTTTGGGATTTTTCTGAAATTCTTGAATTTTCGATGAATAGTGAAATACGTTAAAATACTGTATATTCAAATTATCAGTTAAATACACTGTTTATGACAACATAAGTGATGTAAGACCACTTGGTTCTAACTCACATGACATTATTACTATTTGGGGTCACATTAATTTAGATTATTCATATTCTTGAGCCAAAATATTATAATAATGATTAAAATAATGAAAAATACCTCCTCTCCTCCACTATAAATACCACCCTCATTCACCTCTTCCTCCCACACCTCTCAATCCTTGAACCTTACCTAAGTTCTGACCAATAATCCTCTCAAGGCTTTTCCCCATGTTCTAGATCTTCTGGTCTCACCAAAATACCAAAACCAAAGGCCTTAAGAAGGATCTCAAGGAGAAGAGATCAAGAGGTAAACATCCTCTTTTGTTTTATTTCTTTTCTTTCATTTTATTTTCTATTATTATTATTTACTCACCTCCCCTTATCTAATAAGAAATAATTATCCAAAATATTACATATTATGGATTTTATCATGTTTATGGAATACTCACCATTATATTTATTCATCTCTCCCACTTATTCAAGAAATTAAAGCACCTTCCGTGATGTGTCGAATTACCGATATCGTGGACGATGTGATTTAAATTTATTTTAATTCCTTCAAGATTGGTCATGAAAATATTTTTATGGTTGAAACAGATTATAATTTATGTATTATATCATATATAATGTTCTGGAATCATTTTTTACACATGTGATTAATTTATAAAACAAATGAGTTCTTTACAATCGAAGAATCGCCAAAATGACCTAAAGAAATATCAATAATGTTTTAACTTATGAATCATCATCATGTAAGAATTAAAAATGATAAATGGTATAATTTATGGTTCTAGAAAAATTTAAATACCATTACATTCTAATTCTATAGTTTCACTTCAAATCGACAAGAATATACATCATGAACCGATCATGGAAATCGTGTAAAAAACGCACCAAAAAACAATGCAAGGAAAAAAATACTAATAATTAAAGGGTAAAATGAGGTTATTAAATGATCATATAAGATGTTATAAACACGAAAATGTTTATTTAAAATACTAATAACACTATTTTAACCATTATAAATGAGGTTTAAACAATTTTTAAGTAAGGCGAACCCAAGGTAAGGGAATTCTTAACCCAATTTCCATTTTTTGGATTAACCTTCTACTTCATTATTTATGTGGTATTAAAATTGTTTGTGTGATTTTTTTTGTTTATATTATGTTTAATTATGCATATTTACAGTGTGTATACATATTACATCCACACTATTAAGTCTCGCTTTAATTATAAGGGGCTTTTCTTTTTAAAATCCTCTTTTAAAATTCTATTTTACAAAATTCAAAAGAAATGTTTTATGAAATTATCCATGTTGTATGATTATGTTATGGTTCTTGGGAATTTTTTATGATAAAGAGTGGGACCTATATCTCCCTTAAATTCATTGGTTATGTGTAAGTTTGAGTTCATTCGTATGGTTACTCCAAGTGTAACTACGATGGTTACAAAAATTGTAAGGTAGCCGTGATAGTTATAAATTACAAGGTAGACGAGATGGTTAAAAGATTATGTAAGTAAAGCCTCAAGATAACTTTATGGTTATATTTATGTTATTATATTTTTGGTAATCTTGTGAAAATATCATGTTTTACAAAGTATATATTGGTGACAAGTTTTTATTTTGAAAATGATTTCACACGTTACAAGTATCTATGGACTAATGTTTTCTTTTCTTCTTTTTATATCCATTAATGAGCTATTATTCTCATCCCATGTTTTTAAAATGTTTTTTCATAGGATTCCTTATAATTTCAAAGGGAAGTTAAGGTGATAATGCATATGAATCCAGTTATTTATATTAGCGATTAATTTTTGTAAACTCTGATTCAATATATGTAAGTTGTTTTCTAATTCTCTAGAACCTAGAACAGAAAAGGTCCTCATTTGTACAGTGTATTGTGTATTTTTTAGTTATCTATTATACAAAAAAAATACACAACATGTTTTAGTACTAAATCCGGAAGTGTGGGTTCAGGGCCTTACAATTGGTATTAGAGGAACGATCTAGACAACTTTGGAGATTAGATGTTGGCATTTTTTTAAAAAAATTAGTGATAAAATTTATATTTGAACATATAGTTAATTATTTACACATAATAAAATAGCTTTTCATAATTATTAATATGTATATTCATAATTATAAGTACAATGAATGAATTGTGAGGACAAAATTAATTTAAGTGGGGGATAATGTAACATCCTGAAATTTTAAAAGGAAAAATTATGTGCTTAAATGAATTACTAAATAATATGTGACATTTATAAACTAACCATTAAATATAATTTTTCTGCTTCTGTGTTTTGAATTTTGAAAAACAGTCATCTACAATTGTGTTCAGTAAGTTATTTGGAGTTTGATGAAACCAACTTGATTTTTTTGGTGAATAGTAAAATACCCTTATGAATAGTAATATGAATAGTAATATGACCCTAATAAATTTTAAATTTTATTATTATTTTATTTTCTTAAGGCTTTAATTAATGACATTTTGGTTAATTTTTCAATGTGATATAAAATCATTTATAGTTTTAAAATTATTGATTTTTGAATAAAGTATGGTTTTATTTAAAAATTAAATTAATAATATTTAGAAAATTATTTTCAAAAAATGGAGTTCATTTTTGAATTCTACACATTGAAAAATGGTAAGGGTGAATTTTTGGGATTTTTCTGAAATTCTTGAATTTTCGATGAATAGTGAAATACGGTAAAATACCGTATATTCAAATTATCAATTAAATACACTATTTATGACATAATAAGTGATGTAATCCCACTTGTTTCAAAATCACATTTCATTATTACTATTTGGGATCACATCAATTAAGATTATTCATAGTCTTGAGAAAAAAATATTATAATAATGATTAAAATAATGAAAAATACCTCATCTCCTCCACTATAAATATCCCCATCATTCCCCTCTTCCTCCCACACCTCTCATGCCTTGATAATTACCTAAGTTCTGCCAAATAATCCACTAAAGGATATTCCCCATGTCCTAGATCTGCTGGTCTCACCAAAAGACCAAAACCAAAGGCCTTAAGAAGGATCTCAAGGAGAAGAGATCAAGAGATAAACATCCTCTTTTGTTTTCTTTCTTTTCTTTCATTTTATTTTCTATTATTATTCTTTCCTCAAATCCCATTATACAAGAGGCATGAATGATCCAATATCTTACATATTCTGTATTTCATCATGTTTATGGAATACTCACCATTATATTTCTTCTCTCTCACTTTTCAAGAAATTAAAACACCGTCCGTGATGTGTCGAATTACCAATATCATGGACGATGTGATTTCAATTTATTTTAATTCATTCAAGACTGGTCATGAAACCATTTTTATGGTTGAACCAGATTATAATTTATGTATTATATCATATATAAGGTTCTTGAATCATTTTTTTACACATGTGATTAATTTATAAAACAAATGAGTTCTTTACAATCGAAGAATCGCCAAAATGACCTAAACAAATATCAATAATACTTTAACTTATGAATCATCCTCATGTCAGAATTAAAAATGATAAATGGAATAATTTATGGTTCTATAAATATGTAAATACCATTTCATTCCAATTCTGGAGTTTCACTTCCAATCAACAAGAATATCCATCATGAACCGATCATGGAAATCGTGTAAATAACACACCCAAAAACAATAGAAGGAACAAAATACTAATAATTAAAGGGTAAAATGAGGTAATTAAATGATCATATAAGATGTTATAAACATGAACATGTTTCTTTAAAATACTAATAACACTCTTTTAACCATTATACAAGAGGTTTAAACAATTTTTAAGTAAGACGAACCTAAGGTAAGGGAATTCTTAACCCGATTTCCATTCTTTGGATTAACCTTATACTTCATTATTTATGTGGTATTAAAATTATTTGTGTGATGAGTTTTGTTTATATTATGTTTAATTTTGTGTATTTACAGTTTTTATACATATTAAATCCATACTATTAAGTCTCACTTGAATTATAAGGGGCTTTTCTTTTAAAATCCTCTTTTAAAATTATGTTTTACAAAATTAAAAAGAAATGTTTTTATGCAATTATTCATATTGTATGGTTATGTTCCGGTTCTTGGGAATTTTTTATGAATAAGGTTGGGACCTATATCTCCCTCCAATTAATTGGGTGTGTGTAAGTTTGAGGTTGGCCGTATGGTTACTCCAAGTGTAACTACGATGGTTACACAAATTGTCAGATAGTCATGAGAGTTACAAATTATAAGGTAGCCGAGATGGTTAAAAGATTATGTAAATAAAGATCCAATATACCTTTATGGTTCTATTTATGTTCTTATATTTGTGGTAATCTTGTGTAAATATCATGTCTCACAAAGTAAGTATATATGGGTGACAATTGTGTCTTTTGAAAATGATTTCATACGTTACAAGTATCCATGGACTAATGTTTTATTTTAATATCCCTTACTGAGCTATTTTTCTCATCCCAAGTTTTTAAAATATTTTTCATAGGAATAATTAGAAGTTCAAAGGTCATTTAAGGTTCTAATGCAGATGAATCTAGTTATTTATATTAACTATTAATTTTTGTAAATTCTGATTCAATATATGTAAGTTGTTTTCTAATTCTCCAGAACCTAGACCAGAAAAGGTCCTTATTTGTATAGTGTATTGTGTACTTTTCAGTTATCTATTGTATAAAGAAAACACAACATGTTTTAGTACTGAATCCAGAAGTGTGGGTTTAGGGCCTTACATAACCTCCTATAAAAACCCTCATAAGGTTCCATATGAATTGAAACATGATAAATATTTTTTATGAGAAGTAAACTAAGGATAGGTGATCATATAAAGCTCCAAAAAAGTATATAACAAAATCATGAAGTATATACTCTAATATTTAAATTGTTCATTCCAAATTTCTGTCATTCTGAGGGTGGTATGTTGTGCTCAATCTCTTTTAGGTCCCTAGGGCCTTCTATAAGACCTGCCAAAACCATGATGTAAAAAATGCATCTCTATCAAATAAAATGCTTAAAGGAATGCCATGTAAGCATATTCTCTCAAAGACATTCAACTTTCCCATCTCATCCACTGAGTGAGTCTCGTGGATTGGTAAGAAGTGAGAAACCTTCATCAACCAATTGAAAATCACCCAGACAATATCATGAATCATCGGGGTCCTTGGTAACCCCATCAAAAAGTCTATCATGATTTCATCCCACTTCCACATGGTATTTAGATGTGGCTAGATAAAACCACCAGGACACTAGTACTTAGCATTTACCCTCTGGTAGGTAAAGCATTGGGAAACAAATCCAATGATGTCGCTCTTCATCTCTGGACACCAAAACTGTCTCTTGGAGTTGTGGTATATCTTTGTTGCACTAGGATATTACACCCATGTAGATGTTTTAAATTATCTAATCATCTCCTCTTCTATGGAATAAAGGACTACTACTCTCCCATACACAAGGATCACATTGTCGTCATCCAATGACCACCCAGGAATCAGGTCACCTCCAACTTGCTTTTCCCACATCATAGAAGACTCCAGGTTAGTGTCCTATCCAACCTTTATCCGATCTACTAGAGATTATGTGACCACTAATGGAGAACAAGTCATTGATCCCTAATTATCAGAAGCATCTATCCTATAATCATTCTACAATCTCATTAGGCGCCACTTCTCCTTAGAAGGCCGCTTACAATCTCATTCTCAACTTATGTATTATGGATGAGAGCATCCTATATGATGCTACCTTTACCAGGTTAATACTCCATCTCAAAGTCAAACATCTATGGATACTCCACTAAATTCATCTAGCTCAAGTTTATATCCCTCTGTGTGAAGATATAATGGAGGCTCTTATGGTCAGTTTTGAAAATAAATCTATCACCTAAGGGATATTATTATCAACACTTTAGAGCATTGGCTATAATTGCCAACTCTAAGACATGAGTGGGTTAGTTCCACTCATGGGGTCACAACTTCCATGACCCATAAGATACCACATTATCTCTCTAAATTAGTACCACTCCCAAACCAATGCATGATGCATCATAATATATTGAATATCTAATCCAAGGCTTGGAAGTATTAGAACTATAGTTTTATTTAACCACCTCTTAATCTTAGAAAAAACTTCTTCAAATTGGTTTGACCACTATAAATTCACTCCTTTATTTGTTTGTATAGTCATAGATGATGATCATTAGAAGAATTGCAATATAAAACATCAGTAATATCCTACTAAGAATAGAAATATCCTGATCTTAAACACATTCCAAGGACATGTATAGTACACCAATTCCTCAAATTTCATAATTTCTACATATATACCTATCTCATACACCACATTACCCAAGAAAATTACCTATTGAAACTAAAATTTACACTTCAAAAACTTGGCATAAATTTTATGTGCTCAAAGTATACTAATGACTATCTCAATCTGTTTGACATGTTGCTCTGGTGCCAACGAGTAGATCAGGATGTCATCAACAAACACCCAAAAAACTATGTAAGGGTGGATTATCTTGTTCATGAGAGACATGAACACTAACATCATGTTTTCAATCCAAATGGAACCATAAATTACTCATACAACCAATAACTATGTTGAAATGTAATCTTTGAGATGCCCCCCTCTAACTCATAGCTAGAGATAGCCTGATCAAAGATAAATCTTAAAGATCCATCAGGATCCCCATAACTAATTGAAAAGATCATTGATCCTAGGAATAGGATATTCATTCTTCACGGTCACCTGGATCAACATATTAATATCAATATTGAGTCAAATAATACCATCTAAATTCTTGGAGAACAACACAAGTGCACCCCAAA